>BROE01000014.1:2259000-2276646 GCA_036571765.1 Plecoglossus altivelis
GAGAGAGAGAGAGAGAGAGGGAGAGAGAGAGGGAGAGACAGGGAGAGGGGAGAGAGAGAGAAGGGGAGAGAGGGGGGAATGAGGGGAGAGAGTGAGAGAGAGGGAGAGAGAGGGAGGGAGGTGTGAGGCAGAGGAGTAGAGAACCTGAAAGAAAGGAAGTAGAGAAGAAAGAACGAATTGTAAAAAGGGGCAAAGAGTGCCCTATCTCCCTTGTAGATTTACAGATCTGTCGGAACTTTATGTGGTCAAAATGGAAAAGCGAATTGGGCTGTGTTTACGGCTCTATAAACCTTTCTTTTAAACCCAAGGACTTGGCCACCCTGCAGACTGGAGAACTCCACTCATAAAACGGAGGCTAACGCCGTCTTTTAAATCTGATGAAACATTTATCGATTTATTCTTTCGTGTCTTGTTTTATACGCTCTTCTCTTCCCACCTTGTGGGGGAGGGGCGGGGGGATGGGACGAAGGATGCTTGTTTACACGCTAATTAATCACAATGTAAACATTGGGGAGGAAGAGAGGGGGGTGGGTGGGAGAGCGGCGGAGGATGAGGAGGGGATGAGGGGGGGAGGAGGGGTGGCAGATCGGGGAGGAGGAGGAGGTGGGAGAGAAGAGGGACGGGAGGAGGGAGGAGGAGGGTGGGAGATCGAGGGAGGGAGGAGTACTTAGACTGGTAAACCCATTGAGAAGGAGGAGGAGGGCATTCTGGGATGGATCTTAGGTTGTTAATTCTCTTCTGAATGAGCCGCAGTTCATCAGATTTCAGAGTCCCCAGGCTCCCGTCACAGAGAGCCCATCTTCCTTTATCTCCTCCCATTTCATCTCCCTCCCTCCCTCACCGTCCCTCCCTCACTGTACTCCCTCCCTTTCCGCAACCCGCCCACAACCACTGCACAACGCCACCCAACACTACTCAGGGATGATAAACCAGAGGAAATTCAATATGCCATTTCCGGTTTAATAACTTGGAGAAAAACAAACTGAATTATTTCGTTCATCTACATGGTTAATTCACCATCAGTATTTTTGAAGGACAATTGTGCGGGGAAGGGACTTGATTCGGGTGTTCCAACTCTCATTGGTGTGTGGTTACCCCTCCCTCCTATTCGGACACAAGAAGTACCAGATCGACGTGGAAGGTTGGGTAAGATGGGGGGATTTGGAAGCTGGAGTCTTGGTGCGCAGATGCTTCATGAGTACATTAAGGTCCAGAGGAGGGCGGCAGTAGGCAAGGGCGGCAGGCAGGCAGCAGGCAGGCAGGGGGAGAGGGAGGCAGACAGGGAGGCAGACAGACAGGCAGACAGAAAGAGAGGCAGGCAGGCAGGCAGAGAGAGAGACAGATAGACAGACAGGCAGGGATGCCAACAGACAGACAGGCAGAAGGGCAGGCAGGCAGAGAGACAGGCAGAGAGACTAGCTGGCTGGCAGACAGACAGACAGGCAGACAGACAGACAGACAGACAGAGAGGCAGGCAGGCTGGCAGGCTGGCAGGCAGACAGAGAGGCAGGCAGGCAGGCAGGCAGGCAGGCAGGCAGGCAGGCAGGCAGGCAGACAGAGAGACAGACAGAGAGACAGGCAGGCAGGCAGGCAGAGAAACAGATAGACAGACAGGCAGGTAGGGAGACCAACAGACAGGCAGGCTGGTAGGCAGAGAGACAGACAGACAGACAGACTAATAACACCCAGTGTAGTCCTAAAACGATCAACCCACAAATGATGCACTGAAGAACAGATAACAAACAATAACCAATAATGAACCAGTGACCCGATGACAGCTTGCTAGTCCTGCGTTATCGACCCCCAGTCTGAAGCTGCTGAGCTCACAAAAAGCTGGACGGGGCGAAACAAGCGGGCCTCGAGAGTTGCTAAGGCGACTGGCCTTCCGTTGGTCAACTGACGGTTGTGAGTTGTCATGACGCAGCCTGGATGATGAAGCATTAAAGCCTTGTTACACCACACTAGGTAATGTAACGCAGCCTGGACGATGACGCATTAAAGCCTTGTTACACCACTCTAGGTAATGTAACGCAGCCTGGATGATGACGCATTAAAGCCTTGTTACACCACTCTAGGTAATGTAACACAGCCTGGATGATAAAGCATTAAAGCCTTGTTACACCACTCTAGGTAATGTAACACAGCCTGGATGATAAAGCATTAAAGCCATGTTACACCACACTAGGTAATGTAACGCAGCCTGGATGATGACGCATTAAAGCCTCGTTACACCACGCTAGGTAACGATGGGCGGGGCCATATGGCGAGGGCCCTGTGCATCCACGGACGTCCTCTCGCCTCTGTTTGGCTTCATCTACGTCACCGCACTCATTCCTCCGTAATGCGTACGCAAATGACCGTGTGAGGCTATTCCAAACGAGCAAGGTCATGTGTTTTATGAAGGTTGGTCGGGACGTTCGTTGATATTCTTCCTCCAAAATAAAGCCCCATTTTTGGGGGGTGATTACGACGGGTCTCAGAACGCTCTTGGTTTTTTAATGACGCTGGGTCCCACTTTGGCAGGAGCTCTAATGTTGCAGCGTCGGCTAATTAAGCCCAGAAAAACACGAGAAAAGCGAACGTTTCCAAAGCCCGTCGTTTGGAGACGGCTGTCACTGTTCCCAAAAACAAGCCCCGGCAACGACTACACCTGACATCGTTGCCCGTCCAGACGACCGTCGCTGCCCCGCAGAACGGCCCCGGCCGACCCGTCCCTGGGCCGAGCCCACCTTCACCCGAACCGATCCTAATTAAAACCAACGTTGCCTTTGATCTCCGCGGTTACCGACGCTTGGGTTCTCCCGGGGGTTAAACGCTGACGGTTCGACTGTTAGCAGAGGATGTTCTAATGTTCTAAGCTGCGGAGGCGGAGGGGAACAAGCGCGCTGCTTAGGCAGTATCTCCTCAGGAGGTTCCTCCTCACGAGGTTCTCCTTTGACTGGGTGGAGATTTACCGTGTGGATGAGAGCGAAACTGACCGTGGCTTTGATCGTGTTAAGTAAGGCTTAGGGGGAGACTGCCAACACGATTAATGCATCCTACAGGTCGGCTACAGTGTTTTAATGGGTGCTTGAGGGAAATGGTTGGTGTCGATGTGTGCATGCATGCCTATCTATCTATCTATCTATCTATCTATCTATCTCTCTCTCTCTCTCTCTCTCTCCCTCTTTCTATCTCTCTCTCTCTATCTCTCTCTCTCCCTCTCTCTCTCTCTATCTCTCTCTCTCTCTATCTCTCCCTCTCTATCTATCTATCTATCTATCTCTCTATCTCTCTCTCTATCTATCCATCCATCCCATCCATCTATCCATCATATCATCATCTACAGTATGCGTGAGACAGCATTGTGCACTGCTTCTATAGGTCTAGATTGTAGGATTGTTGTAAACACTGATCCAATCTTAGAAGTCTGCTACATAAGTCAAGCCAAACACGGAAGTTCCGTCAACAAACAATTCATCCTGCCTAATGCCAACGACACAGCGAGCGCAGATCCATCACACGCATCGGAAGCGGGGGGCCCAAACTGAGGCCTTCTGCGTGGAAATCAGAGCATATCCTTCTTTGATTCACGCCATAATGCAAAATGACAAGTGATTTATGCCCGGAATTAATAATAATTCAGGAGGTAATCTGTTAGAGCGAGACTGCACAGACGTTGCCCCTGTTTGTAATTGAATCACAAACAAGTAATGACTTTGCCACTTGTGTTCTTAGTGGCTGCAGTATGCTTAGTTTATGCTGTTGCGGTTGATTTACTGTTTTTTGAACCTCTGAGCTGCGTGCTGTTTACTCGGTGATTACTTAGTTTTACTCTGACTGCGGTGCTGTTTATCCGGTGATTTTCTTAGTTTTCTGAGGGCTGGGTGTGTTACTCCGGTGATTTACTTAGTTTACTCTGAGGCTGCGGTGCTGTTTACTCCGGTGATTTACTTAGTTTACTCTGAGGCTGCGGTGAGTTTACGTGATTTAACTGAGGGAGAAGAAAACCGATCGCTATGATGAGGAATATTCAACTTGGTTGGTCTGGAGAGAGGCGCAACTAGTAGAGCGATCAAACTATGCAAGACGTTGGCCTCGCTTGGTTTGATGATGTTTATTAAAGATCGATCGAAGTTGTGCTTGAGTATTTACCGTTGTGCATTTGCTTTAGCGACATTGCAAACGTTGCTGTTGCCCTTAACTGAGATGTGGTTCCTTAGCGATGTGACTTGGAAACGTGGACGTACCTAACCACGGAACTAAACTGAAATAGTCACTGAAATATTGTCAGAGCTTTACACCCATCTGATGCTAGATTTGACTGCGCAGACCTACTTTACGTTTGCACTATTTGGACGTCGCGTTGGATAAAAGCGTCTGCAACTGCATGAAGCTCAGCCATTAAGAATCCAGTAATCCATTCCAGGGACTCTCAAACTAACTGCGACCGACGCAAAGTAACCGTTCAACTTTGCGAGTCTCGGGGAAAAAGTTCTCTCTCCTTGTTCGTGCGTTACTGTGTCATCACTGATTCAGAGGCACTTACCTCGGACGGCGTGGGCCTCCTCTCATATGCAGCCCTTGTCTGCCTACCCGCCAGAAAGACATCTCGTAACTTATTAACATTTCAGTTTGGACAAATAAAAAAACAAGACCGCCTTTGTCTCTTCCGGCTTCAGCCCGACATTAGCGACGCGGGTCGCACCACAGCTTCGCAGCCAAACTTGTTTCTAGACTGTTCTACATCTAATAACGTTGGTTCCTCTGCAGATGGACCAGATGAAGACAGCAGAGTCCTGCTGGCGTGTGATCTCCTCTCCGCACGCTCTGCAAGCTGTCCCACATGCAGCTCTTTCTCCTTGTTTGCCAACGCTAAACCCCATTTTCAGTGATATGAAAGCGTTTCTTCAATCTTCCTCCAATTGATATAAAAGTGCTTATTCCAGACCTACCTACATTGATATTAACATGCTAATTGGTCATTGGCATTTTATCTTCTTGCTGAGGGAGAGTGATGTTTTCAACTGTGTTGTCTGTTTCAGACTGAAGACCTGCAAGACAGAGAGGACTAGATGTGATGTGCTGTGCGTTTGGGTGTTGAAATGAGTGTGTGTGTGTGTGTGGGGGGGGGGGGCAGTATTAGCTCCACAAATGATTGCTAGCTGATTTTCATCCTGGGTATTGAGGATGATGACTGCCATGATTGTGATGATGGTGATGATCCTCAGATGAGCTCCGATTGGCTGTCAGGGTGGCGATGACAGCGTGTTTCTGCCAGAGGAATAGGAAATCTCATTATAAAATGACATCCAAATCATTACTATGGCTGCAGTGTGCTGGGCGCTCGGCTCAGCTGCGGGGCTGTCTGCTACCTCCCCCAGCCCCCCTGCCCCCCCGGCCCCCCAACCCCCCCAGCTCACCATGTCCCCCCCCTCCTCAGCCCCCTCCAACCCCCTCCCCCGGCTCCCCTCATCACTGGAACGACTTGGAAAGACGCAGAGGTGTTGAAGAACACCTTTGCCAAACGACGTCTCTTGTTCTGTAGGTCTCTCTCGCCCTCGCCCTCCTTGTCCGGCTATCTCTCTCATCCCCTCCCGCACGTCTCCCCCTGCGGTTGCGGTGAGCGAAGATCTCTATTAGAGCGGGTGCCGGTGTTTGCTCACGGGGCGCGCGTCTCTCTCCCTCTACCCAAGCTCGACCGGTCGTTCCAAACGGCTGTTGACTTATGCCTGGCTGTCTGGTAATTAGACTGTGTAACGTATGTTTATAGTGAGGAGGAAGGTGGAGGTAGTGGTTCTGGTGGTGTAATGTTTACAGTGAGGAGGAAGGTGGAGGTAGTGGTTCTGGTGGTGTAATGTTTACAGTGAGGAGGAAGGTGGAGGTAGTGGGAAACGTGAGGGGGATGGACAGGTGTGGGGGTTCACTGCTTGGAGGTGTGGTGTGTGTGGGCTGGTCTTCGTGTCAGAGCTAGTCAGGCTGCGTGGGGTGGTGGGGGTGTGAAGAGGGGCAGGCATGTCAGAGTTAGTACCTGCAGAGTTAGAGTCTGCAGAGTTAGAGTCTGCAGAGTTAGTACCTGCAGAGTTAGGATCTGCAGAGCCCGTAGCTGCAGACCTGGAGGGGAGGAGATTTTGGACCGGAATGCGGGCCGAACAATCCGTTTGTAGATGCCAGCGTTCTGTCACATGAGTCAGGGAGGGATGCCTTGGGAATCACAACACACACACACACACACACACACACAATCACTGTAGGTCTACCATGATGGCCTGGGAGTCTAAGATGCAAAACCGGAGGAGATGACAGTCTGGTCTACGCAGCATGTTCAGTTCACACATCATCATTCTATTTGACTCATTTAACAGATGCTTTTATCCAAACTGACAAACACATAGCGCTGACGGAGAGTAAAACTGCAGATCTACGCCCAAAGGTGCAGGTGGTGTTCACTATTTCCTGCTAAGGAACCTTCCAGATTGTGAGGCTCGGCATCCGAAGAGCGCGAGTTTCTCTCCTTGGTGGCGCCTGGGCTTGAAGCTCACATCTAATTGGTTAACCAGGGGCCCTGGGGGTCACGATAATTGACCCCGTGCTATGCTGGCGGGGCATGCTCCCTTGCAGAGTGATGGCTTCCACCTTCATTATCTCTGCCTCTGAAGAGCAGGGAGACCTGTGGTGCTAACCTTAAGAGAAGGCTGTTTGATTCCTACAAATTGATGTTTGGTTCTCTCTCTGTTTCATCCAGCCCCCTCGCCTGCCCGCTGAACACTTTGATCATTTTTCAAAGCAACATGCTTCTGAGGAGGATGTAGCCAAACCTTTTTCGCTCTGCCTGTAGGACTCGCTGGAAGAGAAGTGGGCTGAAGGAGAAGCGCTCATCCAGAGGGCCGTGGCCCTGTCGGGGCCCCCACACTAACAACAGCGGCAGACAACAGACCTTCAAAAGAAGCAAACTGGCCACCACTTAACCCCTTATACCAGGGGGCTGTTCAAACAGAAGATGACACAGATCATGGATGGAGTGAAGGAAGGAAGGCTGGATGGATGGCTGACAGATGGATGAATGATTGGATGGATGGATGGATAGATGGATGCATGGATGAATGCATGGATGAATGCATGGATGGATGCATGAATTGACGGGTACATGGATGCATGGATGGCTGACAGATGGATGGAGAGATGGATGAATAATTGAATGGATACATGGATGGATAGATGGATGCATGGATGGATGTATGCATGAATGGATGGGTACATGAATCCATGGGTGGATGGATGGATGGAGTAAAGGAAGGAAGGAATTGATTGATTGATTGATTGATTGATGGATGGATGGATGGATGCATGGATGGATGAATGGATGGATGGATGCTTTGATGGATGAATGGATGGATAGATGCATGGATGGATGGATGGAGTTAAGGAAGGAAATAATTGATGAATACATATATGGTTGGATGAATGAGATAGCCCCAACTTTAAGATGTTGTATTATTGAGGGAGGAAATATACAAATGTTCAAACATGCAAGTGGTCACAACTGAGTAGGTTTATATCAATGCTGACAAACAGTGATGCATGGGCATGATTTTCATGAACTGTCAGAATGCAGATTGGACATGCGACTACTGGTAAGCTCAAAATGCTGATATAACAGGACTGATCTAAGATGGATTGTATTATTATATTTATACAGTATATGTATTATTATATTTATCGAACAAACAGCAGTTGTCATAGTTTTGAGTGATGTTTCTGACATTCAGACAATCAATATTTCAAATCAGACAAATTACACACAGTTTAGAGAACAGCAAAGCATTCAATAGTTCTATTATCACAGAATTGTCATGAAAATATGATTATCTGCATTAGCAAATTGTTCACACAGTTTGACTGAGAACAAACTTCTTCAGGATGAGAATGACATGTTGTGAATTTCAAGGGGTTTTGAAATTCAAAACATGTACTTTATTTCACTGCTCTGAAAAGAAGCCTCACAACAACAAAAAACTGTCTGTAAACACTGAAAGTCCCAGCACAAGGACTGGACCAGAGACCAGACACAGCACAAGGACTGGACCAGAGACCAGACACAGCACAAGGACTGGAACAGAGAGTAGACACAGAGAGTAGACACAGCACAAGGACTGGACCAGAGACCAGACACAGCACAAGGACTGGACCAGAGACCAGACACAGCACAAGGACTGGAACAGAGACCAGACACAGCACAAGGACTGGAACAGAGAGTAGACACATAGAGTAGACACAGCACAAGGACTGGACCAGAGACCAGACACAGCACAAGGACTGGAACAGAGAGTAGACACAGCACAGGGACTGGAACAGAGAGCAGACACAGCACAGGGACTGGAACAGAGAGCAGACACAGCACAGGGACTGGACCAGAGACCAGACACAGCACAGGGACTGGACCGGACAGCAAAGGGACTGGAACAGAGAGCAGACACAGCACAGGGACTGGACCAGAGAGCACAGGGACTGGAACAGAGAGCAGACACATAGAGTAGACACAGCACAGGGACTGGACCAGAGACCAGACACAGCACAGGGACTGGACCGGACAGCAAAGGGACTGGACCGACTGCAGTCCAGACTGCAGACACAGTCTGGCTTCACCACCTCAGGGATGTATTCATCCACAACACCATCTCCAACCTGGCTTTGAATTACTATCATCGCCTCATGATTCAAGGCTTTTCCAAATGATACTTTACCTCAGCTGTGGAAGTCGTGTACTGCACCTGTGCTTTTGTGCGCAGGTACAGGAGGCGGAATCCTGGCAAACGCAGCCGGCTGGTTGGTGGAGGGCGGTGGGGGAGGACTGGGGGGAGGGGGGAGGACTGGGGGAGGGGGGAGAGAGAGGTAGCCAGAGGATTTACTGGTGAGAACAGACAGCCGGCTTCGCCAGAGAGCGCAGTCATTGTCAGAGAGTAATTCCGTTTTGCGAGGAAGCGCTCGACTGCCTACAGTGACAGCCCAGTCCTCATCCTGTCTCCATTGGCGTTCTCTTTCCTCCGAAGCCGCCAACGACAGGATGTCACCCCCCTCCCCCTCCTCCCCCCCTCCCGCTCCCCCCCTTTCCAAAACCCGGCGACCAGCAGGAAGGGGCTTATGTGCAACCAACAAAATCTGTGCCTCCCTGACGGATGTTCAAAAATAAAATGTAAATGCTGGATGATTGTGCGTAGTGTGGTGAACTTCTGACAGTCGTCAGGAGTCGCGCCACAAGCGACGGTTGCCGGGAGACAGAGTGAGGGCAGGGATTGTGTCTCCGGAGAGTGTTCTTAGTGTCTGTGTGTGTCACTGGTGGTTGTCACTGGTGTGTGACACCGGGGATGACACAGTTCAGAGGGAGGGATAAGGTGTTTGGTGGGTGATTGTAGGATGCGTGTACAGGACGCCACGTCAACCATTCCGACATGAAAAGAACCCTTCTACCCCCCCCTCCCCCCCACCTTGGCCCATCTCCCTGTCAGGCACCTCCACCTGCATACGTGTTCAGGCAGAGTGAGCATGCTGTGTTCAGGTAGAGCGAGCAAGCTGCGTTCAGGCAGAGCAAGCATGCTGTGTTCAGGCAGGGCGAGCATGCTGTGTTCAGGTAGAGCGAGCATGTTGTGTTCAGGTAGAGCGAGCATGTTGTGTTCAGGTAGAGCAAGCATGCTGTGTTCAGGTAGAGCGAGCATGCTGTGTTCAGGTAGAGCGAGCATGCTGTGTTCAGGCGGGGCAAGCATGCTGTGTTCAGGCAGAGTTAGCATGCTGTGTTCAGGCGGGGCAAGCATGCTGTGTTCAGGCAGAGTTAGCATGCTGTGTTCCGGCGGGGCAAGCATGCTGTGTTCAGGCAGAGTTAGCATGCTGTGTTCGGGTAGAGCGAGCATGCTGTGTTCGGGTAGAGCGAGCATGCTGTGGTCAGGCAGAGTTAGCATGCTGTGTTCGGGTAGAGCGAGCATGCTGTGGTCAGGCAGAGTTAGCATGCTGTGTTCAGGCAGAGTTAGCATGCTGTGGTCAGGTAGAGCGAGCATGCTGTGTTCAGGCAGAGTTAGCATGCTGTGTTCAGGCAGAGTTAGCATGCTGTGTTCAGGCAGAGTTAGCATGCTGTGTTCAGGTAGAGTTAGCATGCTGTGTTCAGGTAGAGTGAACATGTTGTGTTCAGGCAGAGCGAGCATGCTGTGTTCAGGTAGAGCAAGCATGCTGTGCTCGGGTAGAGTTAGCATGCTGTGTTCAGGCAGAGTTAGCATGCTGTGTTCAGGCGGGGCAAGCATGCTGTGTTCAGGCAGAGTTAGCATGCTGTGTTCAGGTAGAGTTAGCATGCTGTGTTCAGGTAGAGTGAGCATGCTGTGTTCAGGTAGAGTTAGCATGCTGTGTTCAGGTAGAGTTAGCATGCTGTGTTCAGGCAGAGCGAGCATGCTGTGTTCAGGTAGAGTTAGCATGCTGTGTTCAGGCAGAGCGAGCATGCTGTGTTCAGGTAGAGTGAGTATGCTGTGTTCAGGTGGGGCAAGCGGAAGCAGGAGTAGTCAGGCAGGAAGCCTCTCAGCCTCTCCGCCACCAGACCAGGCTCCTCCCCTCCTTCCCCAGGGTATCCCAGGCCGGTCCGTGGAGGAGAACAGACATGTTCATGTGCGGGGCCTGTGGTGGAGAGGGGCAATGGTGGGCGTGCGGGGGCGGGGGGCGGTAACCAGGGACGACAGCTCCCTCTCCTGTAGAGGCAGGGGGCCTGATGCATTAATCATGAGAGAGCCGTGTTCCTGCAGGCGGGACGAGGAGATCTCCACGCCACGTTACACTGCTGCTGGACCGCGGAACACACACACACACACACACACACACATACACACACATACACAGACACACACACACACACATACACACACACACACACACCCACACTCACACACACAGACACATACGTACACACACCCAAACACACACATACACACACATACACACACACACACACACAGACACACACCTACACACACACACACACACACACACACATACACACACCCACACACACACAGACACACCTACACACACACACACCTACACACACACCCACACACACACACACGTCCTGTGGCTCTGCTGCCAGGGTAACCCAGCCTTGCTAAGCAGACTGTCCCTGGCTGATGTCCTGGCTTTGTCAGTGTTTTGCTAGACCTGCAGACCTTCTGATACCTTCTGGAGATCCGCCATTGTACACCAGGGGGGAGGGGGTAAGGGAGGGAGGCAGGCAGGCAGGCAGGCAGGCAGGCAGGCAGGCAGGCAGGCAGGCAGGCAGGCAGGGAGGGAGGCAGAGGGAGGGAGGGAGGAAGGGAGGGAGGCAGAGGGAGGGAGGGAGGGAGGAAGGGAGAGAGGGAGGAAGGGAGAGAGGGAGGGAGAGATGAAAGGAGGGATTGATTTTTCACAGAAGCCACAGCAACATGGACGAGGAGGGGAGGAAGGAGGGATGAACAGAGTCATCTCTAGGAGGTTTCCTGAACGCTGATCAGCTGATCACCCTTGTTGAGGTGTCCTTCCTTCGCTTGTCCACGCCGCAGGGAGAGAACGGGAGCAGGCCGCGATGACCATAGCGAGGTGGTGAGGTGGTGTCTGGCTCCTAAACGCTGCGGTGAGATGGCAAGCAGAAGGATGGGCAAGCCAGTCGCATACAAGTTGAAATTCGAATGATGGTAATTTGCAATAACTGTATGTGTGGCTTCTGGTTTCGTCATCTTTATCGCCCCTGGTAAGATGCCGTCAGGATGTGAAGGGGTGAGACGTGACAGAGTGGGAGAGAGGAGTGTCTGTTGATAGCACGAGGCGGGCGTGAGTCGTCGTAGACTCCCATTGACTGTGGT
The DNA here is from genome assembly GCA_036571765.1 of Plecoglossus altivelis. Lineage (NCBI taxonomy): Eukaryota > Metazoa > Chordata > Actinopteri > Osmeriformes > Plecoglossidae > Plecoglossus > Plecoglossus altivelis. The sequence continues at coordinate 2,270,847 of BROE01000014.1, forward strand.
ATTGGATCTTGTGCTTTCCGTGCGTTTATTGCCGCCTACCGGTTCCAATCGAGGGCTGTAGAGGTGGAACGGCGTGCCTTACACACACCGGTTGCTTCAGGAGCCACCGCTCCCATCCAAATTCAGAGTGGGATGAGGACCCGGGCCCCGTCGGAGCGGAGTTTGACCGGGCGGTATTGTGGGCGACGTGTGTGTTGGGAGCGCCGAGAGGCCGGTGGAGGGGGAAAAAGGAGTGGTGAGGAGGAGTGAGGAGGAGAAAGGAGGGCTGAGCGAGGGGTGAGAATCTGGTGAGGAGGGGTGAGGGAGCCTGTTCAGCTCAGAATGAGGAGCCAGGGGAAGTGTTGGGCAACTCCAGGTGACATTTCCAGACAACACATAGTGGAGATTTGCCACACCCACCGGACTTGTTTCACAGGGTCACAGACACACACACACACATACATTGGATCTCATCTTAGCACACAATGCACGACAATCTTTACACACAACACACATCTATACAACACATACACACACAAACCACAACACAACATACATGTACACATATAAACACATACATACACACATACATACATACAAACATACATTTATATACATATAGTTGCAATCCATCATACATCAAATGAACTGTCACATTTCCAGATGTGTAATTTTGTATAGAGTTGCGCACGTAACCCCCCCTTCCTCACTCCATCCATGTGCACACACACACCCTCATCCATCCCTCCAGTGTTGTTATACATGGGCCATGCATCACTGCTGAAGGAAGGGTAGATCTGACATTTGGATGTTCTTTAAGAGGCTTGGGGTGGGCTGGGGGAGGCTGGGAGGGGAGCTGGAGGGTGCAGAGAGGGGGTAACAGGGTCTTGGGTAGGGGGGCAGGAAACATCGAGGAGTACGGATGATCAGGGAGTCGCTCATCCATAAATCAGCAATACGAGGAGTCATCAAACCACACACACCCTGACACACACACACACACCACACACACATCATACACACGCCACACACACCTTGCCTGACAAACACACACACAAACACACCTTGCCTGAAAAACACACACCACACACCACACACACACACACACACACCACACACCCTGCCTGACACACACACACCACACACACACCCTGCCTGACACACACACACCACACACACACACACCCTGCCTGACAAACACACACCACAAACTCACCCTGCCTGACACGCACACACCACACACACATCATACACACGCCACACACACCCTGCCCGACACACACACATACACACACACCCTGCCTGACACACATACACACACACACACCACACACACACCCTGCCTGAACACACACACCACACACACACCCTGCCTGACACACACACACCACACACACACCCTGCTTGACACACACACACCACACACACACCCTGCTTGACACACACACACCACACACACACACACATCGCTGCGGACTGTGTGACTGAGCGTGGACAGCTCAAGAGGGCGATCAATGGCAGCCCTGAACGTCTGGTAAACCATCCATCACCTGGCCTCTCTGCTCTCCTCTCTTCAGCGCATCTGATTGGTGGAGCTGGGGGATCCCTGCCAGTTCCTTGACAGGAGGTAGAGGCTGGCAGGAGGTAGAGGCTGGCAGGAGGTAGAGGCTGGCAGGAGGTAGAGGCTGGCAGGAGGTGGAGGCTTACAGGAAGTGGAGGCTGACAGGAGGTGGAGGCTGACAGGAGGTGGAGGCTTACAGGAAGTGGAGGCTGACAGGAAGTGGAGGGTTGCAGGAAGTGGAGGCTGACAGGGCTACGATCACATCAAACCACTAGGACCTAGCTTAGGGCTCAGCTCCTATTGTTTACAATGTCTGGCTCCGCCCCTGGTGGACACTACCCATATTGAGGAAGGAGTTGACTTATTGTTGGCTGCAATTAGCAGCAGTCTCTAATTGGAAAAAAACACATTGTACATATTTGTACATATACACAGAGGCGCACACTCAAAACACTCAGAGAAACGCAGTGACACACATAAATGCAGACATTTACACAGACAAATGCACATCTCTAACAGTGCGTAGTTGTGACTTGAGAATCCATAAATGGTGACATCATTCAGGAAAGTGATGTGAAAAGAGCAAGGGGCTGTAAAAGCACAGTGAGTGCCACAGTAAGCACTGGAGAATGCAAGCACTCAGACGCAAGCGAGACCAAGCGGCCGCGAGGAAGATGAAAAGAACTGAAGATGAAAGAAAGATACAATGAAAAGACCTGGACATCAGGAAATCAGCCAACTGGCAAATGTACCTGCAGCTGATTTCGCTTCAAGGGAACCTTTTTTCCATTTAAGAGAAACTGGAACGCCAGTCTTTGATGTTTCAGAGGACGCTAATTTCTTTGTTGAGGAGCTGCACATCTCCTCTCTGGGGTCAAGACACAGATGCCAGAGGAGGGAGATAGCGACGGCCGTTCAGACCTTCTCGTTTGGAACAATAAGACCTAGTTTGGTGTGCGAAGTCTCCCAGTAAATCCCCCTAAAACTAACCATCACCTTTCCCCCAAACCGCAACCATGAAGTCTTTAAAAGCTAGAACCTGAACTGGAAGGTCTCCAAGCAGCGAGATCCGGGTTCCTTCATCAACGCTAAATCACTTGCATTCAAACAGCAGTGCAGCAGGCAGGACTCGGCCTGCGTTCCCCGTTCTGCGGTCCTGACGACCCAGCGTTCCCCGTTCTGCGGTCCTGACGACCCAGCTGTCTGCTGAACAACCTTCGTCTGGCGGAAACAGGAGGGGGGGGGGAGGGCAGTCGTTTGGTTCACAAACACATAGCGATACATTTCTTGGACGCAGCCTATTAGAAGGCCTTTAATTTCTCGGCACAGAGAGAGCGGCTTGATCCATGGGCCCCCAGGAGCTATAAAAGCCTGATTTATACCTCAGGACTAAAGGAGCCCTCCTGAGGAGAGGGGAGGAGAGAGCGTGATGCACAGCTGCTGTTGCTGCTGGCCAATGTTTTTAAGGCTGATATAAAGATGGATTGGAAAGACATGGTCAGCACAGTTGTTCTAAGTGTATGAATGTGGGTTGCGGTCATTGTTCCAGTGGCAGACGCTGCTGATTCACTGCCAGCGATGAGGCGTCTGCTCCCACTGTGACTGGTTAACTACACCACAGGAGGACTTGACCAGAAGGAGATCTCCAACTGGAAAGGAAATGCATCCTTTTTCTTCCGACATTTCCCCACCAGCCTTGCCAAAAACAATTGTTTTGATTCAAGTCAGGCAGCGTTTTATTGACTCTGTGACTGGATTAGCGAGGATGTGCGGTTCGGCGCAGCGCATCGGGGTTCATTTCCTCTCAAGCCGTCGACTCTGCAGAACCGAATCTTCAAAAATGGCAAAACGAATCGTTCAGACGCTCGCGGAGGGAAGCGGACCAAAAAAAAGAGTTTAAAAGTTCCATAAATGCTGTAAAGGTGTTGCGTGCTGCTCTGTGCTCTGCCAGTAGGACAACCTCATCGCCTCAGTCAAGCTTTTGTGCTGATTTAGATTCATGAGCTTAAAACAGGAAAAGCAAACGATTAGATGCCTTTTTTCTCTCCGCTTCAAAATCGAATCTCTTTTTCGACGGAAGATCGAAACATTTTCCTGTTCCTCTTCACTGCCCTCCTTCTAGACAGCAGACTGTGTCGACTACTTCATGTAGTTAAAAGGATTTCTTCTCTTATCCATTTATGTTCCTCATAAACTGGGAAACTGGTTCCGAGTCATCGACTCAACATTGTTCTTTTATCTACAGTTACTAAATGGTCCTTAAAGTTTCTGAAGAGATGTCAATGTTCCACCAAACAAGACAAAACACTCTTCACCCTATTTCACCTCTCCGCACCGCACTCTGACTTTCACATAAAACGTTGCAAAAAAAAAATCTCAACGAATTGGCTCAGAGATTCTGGCTCGAAGCTTCGAGAATTCGCCTCGGTATCTGGGTGCGTCAGGTGTGTGCTCAAACCTGACTATCCCAGTACAAATCCCGGTGCTGTAAATCAGGCTGCTCCACGGCTGTTTACGGGCACATCAGGTATATCACTTTTGGAAAAGAAGCCTGTATCGCCCCCCAGCACGGTTTTATTAAGAAAATGATATTCAACCCTCAAAAAGACGTCCCTCGCTCGTTTGAAAGCAAACCTACAACACTGCAACTGTTCCTTGCACAGAGAATGACAAGGACTGCTTTGGCACAGTCCAGCCAGAGTGTACATTTGGCATACAACACCATCTGACATCCAACCGTGTAGCAGGCGCTTATAAATGAAGGGCAGTTTAGGAAATGATTCAGACTGTTCTAACACAAACACATATGAAACACATATTCACATGTGAAATGTTTCAACACGGGAAATACTTGCATGTGTAACATGTGACACACTCAAATATGCAACGCTCAAGTCTCATGAGTGAGAAGCCTTATGAATCTAAGCGTGTGAGAACATTTTCTGTATATCTGGAAGACATTTCAGTATAAATGGATTTCAGGTCAGTATATCTGTAAGTAAATTCAGTAGTTTTGACATGTTTCAGAAAACGAAGCAAAACAGCTTTAAACTACAACATTCTTTTAAAATACTAGGTGACCAGACATACCGATCTAGGAAAGGTCAAAAAGAACACCTTCTGGAGATGGATCGAGTGAATTATTTTTGCAAATGTCTAACAGCCTGAATGATTTCCTAAACGCTCCCTGGTACCCTAATATCCGATACAACCTTATGATTTGCAGTCAAATACTCTACCCCTGAGCTACCCACCGCCAACTCCAAGAATAAACTCAACAAAAAAACGCAACTCCGTCATGTATAATTCAAACATATTGTTTGAAACGCTACGGGGAAGCAACTAAAGGCATTACTTCATTCAGAAGTGAAGATCTCTAACAGGAATTGAGCCCAAGTCGCCATGCGTGACGTGACATGGACTGAGCTGGACGGCGGTTCGTCTGAAGCTGCGAGGCGTGATGGATGAGCGGACGAGATGAGCTCGAGACTTGGACAAACGTGAACACTAGCAGGGGGGCCCGGGGCGTCATGTACTCAGGGCGCCATTTCTAACGAGACACCGTGACAGCCTTGAAGGCAATCTCCACCACCATAATCGTCCCTCGGAGAGTTAAATTAGCCTAAAACCTGTTACTGGTTTTGAAGCGGCTACCCTGAGGACATGTAAATGCAAGGCATTTTTTTTTGGGGGGGGGGGAGATATGTGTCTCTCAGGTGGTCTATTGATGAGCCCGCGGATGTTCTAAGATAGAATTTATAGCTGTAGATTTGCCTCTCAGTTCAAGCTTGGAGGGTTGTGGCGTGTGTGTTGGTGTATGTACTGCGTGCGTGCGGGGGGGTCGATAAATGTCACATAATGTCTTGCCAATAAAAACGCACTGCAGCTGTTTCTTGATATTGACATTTTTACTATTTTGATATTGAGACAGTTAATAATAATAAGAATAATGATAATAATAATAGTCATACATGAACAAAAAGTACATCAATACTGAGGGAAAGTAACAGATCATAGATACACTGACAGCAGATCCTGGGCAGTCTGGCTTGCAAAAACATACAGCAGTAACAGGACAGGAGAGGTCATCTTACAGGAGAGACCGAGAGGTGATCTTACAGGAGAGACAAGAGAGGTGACCTTACAGGAGAGACAAGAGAGGTCATCTTATAGGAGAGACAGGAGAGGTGACCTTACAGGAGAGACAGGAGAGGTGACCTTACAGGAGAGACAGGAGAGGTAATATTACAGGAGAGACAG
>BROE01000014.1:2277489-2289247 GCA_036571765.1 Plecoglossus altivelis
GAGAGGTGACCTTACAGGAGAGACAGGAGAGGTAATATTACAGGAGAGACAGGAGAGGTAATATTACAGGAGAGACAGGAGAGGTAATATTACAGGAGAGACAGGAGAGGTAATATTACAGGAGAGACAGGAGAGGTAACCTTACAGGAGAGACAGGAGAGGTGACCTTACAGGAGAGACAGGAGAGGTGACCTTACAGGAGAGACAGGAGAGGTAACCTTACAGGAGAGACAGGAGAGGTGACCTTACAGGAGAGACAGGAGAGGTAACCTTACAGGAGAGACAGGAGAGGTAATATTACAGGAGATACAGGAAACTGTCCAAGGAAGAAGACTCTAGACTGTATTGACTCTGTATTGACTCTGTATTGGCTGAACCAATGAGCCATGGGTATCCTACTTCCTGCCCTGGACACACATACGCAAACATGCACCCAAACCACACGCAAACACACCAGGCAAACGCAGCCAATCACATTCACAATCGTACTGGAACATTTCGCGAGGCCAGCTGATGAACACGTTGTGCGTGGCGATGAGGAGGAGCCGCAGGTGTGGGGGCAGGTCGTTGCCAGGGGAGACAACGGGGCAGGTTGTTGCCGTGGGAGACATCTGCTCAGGTGATGCTCCAGGTGAGCCCCAGACACAGAGGTCGCCCCGGACGACAGCGGTCACCTGGTAAACACAAACACAGTCGACAACAGGCATCCATCACCTCCTGCTGCTCTGTGATAGGCTGCAGTCGACCAATCACATGCTTGGCCTGGCTTTAGTCTAATCAACCTAAAGAAGTAAGCACATTGCTTTTTTCTCTCGCCCAGCCTCAGGGCCAGGCATTTCCCTTCGTTTTTGAATTATTAATTGCTAAGGAACCAATCTGTAGTTTTTTCCCCCTCCTCTTCATCTAATAGCTGGTGTCATGTGGTGGTGGAGAGTAATTTATGATTGGTGGTCAGCGACGGCGTTTTAATTAAGTCCAGGGCAGAGTTCACCGAGTTAGAGATGGAAACGGTTCATTAATCACGAGCAGAGCAGGGAGGCCCTGCAAAAGGCCAAAACAACATCACTTTAATCTGGAATTACACTGGAGACTCCGCCAAACAGGAAGTAAGTGAATTAGAGCGTGTGCAGAGGAGCAGCCGTCAAACGTACAGAGCTGAGATGATGCGCTGGGGCCTCATGTGCAGTTATGAGTTCCCTGGTCGTACAGAGAGAATTCACCCACTCCTTGAGCGGGAGAAAGCTTTCACACTTCGGCTTTGACTCACTCCTGTGTTCTGAAATCTGTTTTGATAAACTCTCATCACCTCTTACATTTGAGGTCTCTCTCTCTTTAGTGGTCTGTCCACTTCCCAGTCTCTTTATCAGTCCTCCCTGCCCCTCTCCCCCTCTCCCCCTCTCCCCAAACGTGTCCATTTGCCGGGTCCTGCCTCGTGTCGGGGGGTGACTAATCACTGCTGCCAGACTTCAATCGTCTGCTGCAATCTCTCGTCTCTCTCGAGCGCTCCTCAAGACCTGCTCGAGGTGAGCTGATTGGCCCCTGAGACGCCTGTCCATTCACACACAACCTGCATTTGAAGAGAGAGAGAGAGAGAGAGAGAGAGAGAGAGAGAGAGAGAGAGAGAGAGAGAGAGAGAGGGACCGAGAGAGGAACTGAGAGAGGTAGGCGAGATGGAGAGGAAAGGTGGGGAGATGGCAAGAGGGATGTGGGGATGGAAAGGTGGAGGGGAGGGGATGGGGAGACTGAGAGAGGTAGGGGAGATGGAGAAAGAAAGAGAAAGAGAGGTGGGGGGGCGGAGGGATGAATAGAGTTTAGGAGAGAGTGAAGGAATTAGAGAGGGAAAGAAAGCGGAAGAGAGAGTGGGAAAAAGAGAGATCGGGAAAGGGAGAAGGTGGGAAAGAGAGAGACGAGGAGAGAGAGAGAAGGAGACTACCATCCGTGAAATAAGGCCAGCTGACCTGTGGCTTGTCTGGAGGTGGAGAGGTATAACTGTGCTGGCTGAGTTTCAGAGAGTGCTGCAGGACAGGATAAAAGTCCTGCCTGAATCATCACAGCGCTCGAACACTGTCCAACTCCTGTTTTAACTTTACAGGCCATTACCTTAATTAAAGACCTCCCACATGTCACAGTGTTCTCCTTAATTAGACAGGATCTCTATGGTTCTTTGTGGAACAATAGAGGGTTCTCATTTTAGAAGCTGCCAGCCCAGACAGCGTCTCTGTCAACACGCTGTCACGGAGGCATGAGAACGTTCCAAACTGCCAAGGTGAGTCAACGCTCTCCCAGTTAAAGACTGAGAGGGAGAGGGGTGGGGGGGAGGGGGTGGACGCTCTCCCAGTGAAAGACTGAGAGGGGGGAGGCGTGGGGGGGAGGGGGTGGACGCTCTCCCAGTAAAAGACTGAGAGGGGGGAGGGTGTGGGGAGGAAGGGAAAGGGGGGGAAAGATAAAAACTGAGGGATTTGGAGGGAGAGAATGGTAAAGAGAGAGAGACAGAAAGAAAAAAAGAGAGAGAGAGGGGTGAGGGTGTGGGGGGAGGGGGTGGGGGGTGGCAAGGAAGAGAGTCGGTTGAGGAGCGGGAGAGAGACAGATGGGTGAGGGGAGAGAAAGGGGTGGGGGACAAGAGAAGAAGGAGGTTGAGGGGTGAGAGAGATGTGGAGGGAAGAGGGGGAGAGAGTGAGCTAAGCAGTTGAGGGGAGAGAGAGAGAGTGTCCAGGAAAAGACTGCAGGCATCCTTCAGACTCTTGAACCTTTCCCCATCTGCACCAATGTTCTACACCTGGTCTACTGGAGCCATGACAACTGGGGACAGACAGGGAGGGAGGGAGAGAGGGAATGGGAGAGACAGGTAGGGAGAGATGTACTTTGAAGAGATCAGAGGGCTCAAATCTACCCTTGTCTCCTTCGCAAATGGAAAGTGAGAGAGCGAGGCAGAGAGAGAGAGAGAGAGAGAGAGAGAGAGAGAGACCGAGAGATGAGAGAGAGAAGAGGGAGGAGACAGAGACAGGGAGAGAGAGAGACAGGGAGAGAGAGGAGAGAGAGAGAGAGAGAGAAGAGAGAGAGAGAGAGAGAGAGGAGAGAGAGACAGGGAGAGAGAGACAGGGAGAGATACAGGGAGAGAGACAGGGAGAGAGAGAGAGAGTGGGGAGAGACGAGCGAGAGAGAGAAGAGAGAGAGGAGAGAAGTGAGAGAGAGAGAGAGAGAGAGTAAGAAGAGAGAGAGAGGAGAGAGAGGACAGGCGAGAGAGAGACAGGGCGAGAAGACAGGGAGAGAGACAGGAGAAGAGAGAGAGAGAAGATTGAGAGAGAGACGAGAAGAGAGAGAAGAGTATATATATATATATATCTCATATCTCATTGAGCTCTACCAGTTATGCCAGATCAAAGGTTTGCCTCCCTGACCCCCTTCTCCTTCCAGATGAGGCTGTAAGGGACCCACGTGCCCACAGATACTGTGCACACAACACACATGCACAAACACACACACACGGCTGCACAAAACACACACACACACACACTGGCGCCATTACACCACACAGCGCCACACTGCACGCTACCCAACACACACACTGCCAATACCACACCCACACACCAACAAACCACACACACACACACATCACACACACACCACACAACACACACACACTGCCATACCCACACAGAGCTGGAGAAAGTGGGAATTGATCTCTGCATGAGGCCCTGGGTCAGGAGAGGCAGAGCAGACGTGCGGGTGTGTGTGGTTGGGGGGGAGCGTGACTAGTGTGTGTGTGTCAGAGGATTGGTGTATGCATGGAGGGGAATGTGTGTGTCTGTGGAGGGTGGCTGCGCTAGTGTGTTTTGGTGTGTGTGTGATTTGGTGTATGGCTAGTGGGTGTGTGATGCCTGTGTGTGTGTGTCATGGTGTATGGCTTAGCTGTGTGTGTGTGTGTGTGTGTCATGGTGATATGGCTAGTGTTTGTGTGTGTGATGGGTGTATGTCTAGGTGTCTGTGTGTGTGCTGTGTGTGATGGTGTATGCGCTGTAGGTGTGTGTGTGTGATGGTGTATGGCTAGTGTATGTGTGTGTGTGTGTGTGTGTCTGTGTGTGTCGTGTGTGGTGTGTGTGTGTTGTGTTGTGTGCTGTACGTGTATGCGTGAGGGTAAGGCGTGGTGGCTGGGGGAGGCAGTACCTAGTAAACACAGACGACGTCTAACTTGAATACAAATCGGACTTTCCAAAGGAGGCAGTGAGTCGTACCCACCGCCCGCTAAATCAATTTCTTGCATCGATGGGGGAAAAAAGAACTAAATATATGAAAAGAAAATGTCTAGCTACTGATTACTGGGTAGAAAAAGCACAGTAATCTAAACACAGCAAAACAAACACCACATGAAAGCATGTTGTTTTGTGTGTGTGTGTGTGGTGGTTGGGATGTGTGTGGGGGGGGGGAGGTAGCTCTTCTGTGAGACGAGGAGGGCAAAGGGCATGTGAAGGGGGGGGGGTAGATTTGGAAGTCTTAATCTGGGATATGGATCGATGCAGACAGGCAAAAGGGGGAGTGAGTGAAGGCTTCAGTCATGCTCCATTTCCAGCCAGCGTCCAGATGCTGCAGGCTGATAGCTGGGATCCATCACAGCTGTAACTGGCTCAGCCACACTGCCCATCGATCGCTGGGCCTGAACGTGGGTGAGCGGCACCACGCCAACGAGTATCAGAGAGTCCTCCGTCCCTGACCCCCCCCCCCCTCTCTCTCTTTTTCTATCTCTCTCTCTCCCCTTGTTTCTTTTCCTCTCCCCCTCCTCCCCTCGCCTGCCCCCCTCTCTCTCCCAGGGTCTCTACCACTCCCTGCCCCCCCTTCTCCCAGGGTCTCTACCCCTCCCTGCCCCCCTCTCTCCCAGGGTCTCTACCCCTTCGCCTGCCCCCCTCTCTCTCCCACCTACCTGCCCCCCCACTCCCCCAGGATCTTTACCCACTCTCCTATGCCCCTCTTTTCTATACCCGATCATCTCTACCCCTCCGTGCACCTTAACCCCTCCTTACCCAGTTATGCGGGCCTCCGGTATCTGCCCCTCCCCCTGCCTCCCCTCTCTCTCTCTGTGTCTTTTTCTGTCTGTCTGTCTCTACCTGTCTTTTTTCTCTCTCTATCCCTGTCTCCTTCAACCCTGCCCCCCTCTCTCTCCCAGGGTCTCTACCCCTCCCTGCCCCCCCACTCCCCCAGGATCTTTACCCCATTTCTCCCCCCTCCCCCAGAGTCCCTCCCCTCCCAGGATGTCTGGTTGGGTGCTGTGCGGTGAGCAGGTCTGTGTTGATCAGGCAGGTGTAACGGCAGTTTAAGCCCTCTGCTGGAAGATAGGGTTAGATTCTAGCACATTAAGGCAGCCAATCAGCTTTAGGTAATCCCAGCTCTTCCTGGGTACCACTGTGGGAGGCTGGGAGACAGACAGGCATAATGTGTGTGTGTGTGTGTGTGTGAGTGTGTGTGTGTGTACGAGTGAGCCTGTCTGAATATGTGCCACTGGAACAAGCTAGTGGGTGTTTCTCAAGCACGCCATGATGATTAGGATGATGTGTTGATTGGATGGGATTCATAAAGTCTTACTGGAGTCTGTAAAAAAAAACAAAAAAACATTCTGCTCAAACGGTTATTTTCACCAAAGCTACTTGTTTTAAAGCAACAAGAAAAGACTAGTGAGATCCGTTTGTGTCATTGTGTTGTCTCTCTGAAACGTCCACGCCGGTAGCTCCACCGGCAGTTCCACCGCCAGCTCCACCGGCAGCCCCGCCACACTAACCCGGTAATCCTCGGAGGCAGAGTAAGCTGACGGCACGGGAAAAAAATGACAAATAAGGATTTTCATTTTTCCCCTGTAATGGAAAACTGTACAGCGTTTTCTCTCTTCACTGCATTTACCTTTAATAGAGTTTTTATAAATCCATACAATCTCATTGCAACAATAATTTGTCACAAAAAAACCCCCCTAACATTTTGGCCGTTGGTTGGTTTTGTACACACGCGTGCACGCGCGCACACACAAACGCACGCGCACACACACACACACACACACTCACACACACACACACACCATTGCTAAGTTGAACAGAACAGAAATAAAACAACTCGCTTAGTTTGGCAATCCCATCGCAAACTACAAGCTCTATTGTTCAAATAAACAGGCATTCAACATTTTCTACAGCAAGCGGAGCCTGTCTGTTTTGCTCTTACGGGAATCTGCAAATAAAGTTCCTGGCGTCTCAAGTGGCGAATGCCAAAGTAACATTTTCTTGGGCGAAACAAACTTCTTTCACTTGGATGGAAGAGATTGAGGACGTCAGTGACGAATGTCTTGCATTAACTTTCTTGTTTAGTTTCCCCCGGAAGCAGTGAAATAACCCTATTAAATCAAATAGTCACTCGGCCATTTATCTCAATGCAGCTGACTAGTCCCTCAAAGCTAATGGGGTTTAGAATTTGCATGAGGCGAGTTTACCCACAAAGCTTCGCCTAAGAGGATTTCACTTCAGACAGAGAGCTTATTGTCGCACTTGTTCACTGACATGGATTACCGCCATACTAGCCCCAACGAACCCCACTAGTCCACGGAAGGGGATGCAAGTTCCCCATCACTGTCACCGTAAAGCTGGTTTCTGCTATGGAGGACAGAGATGAGGTAGCCAGGCCTACTCTGTGGGAGTTCTGATGCATTGGGTCGCTCGCTGTCAACAACTCTTTGAAAATCCCCTTTCCTTGCCTCACGCAGCGTTTGAGGTTTGCGAGGCAAACCGGCGGATACATATTGTATAATGATGACTTAAGGTTTACCTGGGGAGAGGCATTATCCGTCTGCCTGTCCAAAAAGAGTTTGTCAAGAACGGTGAGCGTTCAAAGTGAACCCACGTGTTACGTCATAATTCCCCCTCCGGAGTTAGCCTTGGCCCCCCCTGGGTGGGGAAACTTCACTGAAGTGACTCTTTGGAAAGATCGAGGAGCCTATCATTTCGTTTTATGTATTCCCTCGCCTCGTCTCACAGCTTCCCATCATAGCAGGATCCCAGCGCAGTGTTGTCAACTTAGCTTTCTACATCATTTGAATAAGCCTCTTTCAGCACGCGCCTGTCTGCACTGTTTCATAGTGCGGAAAGCAGCTTTTGCTGCTAAATATAACATGTCCTTTGAATTAATTATTTCATATTTATCAGTCGGGAAGGTGCTTGAAATATGGCTTCATCCGCGTTTAAACATTGTTTGATCTCGGACAACGTCGATACATTTTGGGTTATGAATACATGTCTGTGGAATACGCTCAAGTATTTGAATGAAACTTCATCGGCTTGCGACCGGGATGTTTGTTCACTGCATTATCCAATCCAGCACGGGTCGTTCGCATAGCAATATTACCCGAGCATCGCGTCAATCATTCGCCAACTTGGGCTCCAGATATCAGCGCCACGAGCGGCGTGATCTGGTTCACATACGCTGGGGCACTCGCAGATTCCAGTTGACAGCCGATATTTTCACCGTCAGCACTAAGTTCCAACAAGTCGAAGTGAAATCACAGCTGAACGTTTTTTACCCTTGAGCTAGTAAAAGGAACTGTCACCCGGTTGAGACAGACAGGCCATGGACGCCTTCCTCTGGCAATCTTTCCACTCCTCTTTTATCTACTCCGACTCGTCCTCTCCGGCGAGAGAGCGTCGCGACTCGCGAGAGGGTCGGTGACAAACAGCACAGCTCCCTGTCTGTCAGCCTCCATCCAGCTGGCATCAGACTTCACTGACAGACCGGCATTCGTGCAGTTCTGTCTGGAGGTTCCAGGACACTTGGAAAGTGGAGTTGAGTCGAAGCGAATTGAGCCCATACCGTGTAGCGGAAAAGCAGCTTTAGACTGACTATTAGCTTGTTAGCTTAGCATAACTAATGCTATGGTTGTTTTGTTTCCTGGTCAACGTAGCCTGCTTTTGCGGGGCAGGAATTAGCATGGTTAACTTGTGTGACTATATTAGATCCGACTGCACTTGCAGGTCTGTGGCTGATGCTCGCTCACCCCTTCCTGCGTGTGTGTGTGTGTGTATGTGTGTGTATGTCTGTGTGTGTGTGTGTGTGTCTGTGTGTGTGTGTCTGTGTGTGTGTGTCTCTGTGTGTGTGTGTGTGTCTGTGTGTGTGTGTGTGTATGTCTGTCTGTGTGTGTGTGTGTGTCTGTGTGTGTATGTGTGTGTGTGTGTGTGTGTCTGTATGTGTGTATGTGTGTGTGTGTGTGTGTGTGTGTGTATGTCTGTGTGTGTGTGTGTGTGTGTGCGTGTGGAAGGGAGGTAGGGAGGTAGTGGGGTAAACATTTTGTATTAGCTCAAAGAACATTATCAAGTGTTGCGTCTCGAGTCCAGCTCCCTGTAGCCTTCCGCTGGGGGAACGTTAGCTGTCAGGTGGACGTCCGCTCCTACTCTGCATTAATGAGGCACGATTAAACAGAGTCGTCACATCCAGCCAGCTGAATCAGTGATCCAGTCACTCTGAGGTCTAAGTCCCACTGTGCTGCCTGCACCAACCCAGACTCGCTTCATAATTGCCCGTGCCAATAAACTGGCCAGTTGCTCTGGATGACTGCATCCAGAGAGAGGAAAGTTTCAGGGAAGTTTACAGAGAGACTTAGACAGAAAGGCAGAAACAGAGTAAGAGAGGTAGACAGAGAGAGAGATAGACAGTAAGAGGTAGACAGAGAGAGAGAGAGAGAGAGAGAGAGAGAGAGAGAGAGAGGTAGACAGTAAGAGGTAGACAGAGAGGCAGACAGAGATAGATAGATAGATAGATAGATAGACAGAGAGAGAGGTAGACAGTAAAAGGTAGACAGAGAGAGAGAGAGAGAGAGAGAGGTAGACAATAAGAGGTAGACAGAGAGGCAGACAGAGATAGATAGATAGATAGACAGAGAGAGAGGTAGACAGAGAGAGAGAGGGACAGAGTGAAAGAGAAAAAGAGAGTAAACATCCGGGTTACTCCGTCACCCTGTAATGGGAAAAGTGTCAGTTTGGTGGCAAGGCTGAGGAAGTGTATTGAGGTCCTCCATGTTGGAGAAGTGACTCAGGGTATTGGTCACCCTCAGGTGTGAGGGAAGCCTTGGAGGTTTGAGAAAGGCCAGCTACCTGCGGAGAGTCTGGCCAGGGTCCCAGAGCTCTGGTCAGCTGGGGACCCGATGACTCACGTAACCATGGCGAGCACATAACCATGGCGAGCACGTAACCATGGCGAGCACGTAGCCATGGTGAGCAGGGGCGCTTTGAAGAGACTCTGAACCTGCAAACTTGATTTATACTCAACGTGACCATGACGCCCAAACAGAGAGGAAAGAGAGAAACACAATATGCACTGAGCGGAATAGAAGAACGTATGCGGGTGTGTGTTTATGTTTACATGTGTGTGTCTGTGTGTGTGTTTATGTTTACATGTGTGTGTGTGTGTGTGTGTGTTTATGTTTACATGTGTGTGTGTGTGTGTGTGTGTTTATGTTTACATGTGTGTGTGTGTGTGTGTGTGTGTGTTTATGTTTACATGTGTGTGTGTGTGTGTGTGTGTGTGTGTGTGTTTACATGTGTTTGTGTGTGTGTTTACATGTGTGTGTGTGTGTGTGTGTGTTTTCATGTGTGTGCGTGTGTGTTTTCATGTGTGTGCGTGTGTGTGTGTGTGTTTTCATGTGTGTGCGTGTGCGTGTGTGTTTTCATGTGTGTGTGCGCGTGTGTGTGTTTACATGTGTGTGTGTGTGTGTGTGTGTCTGTGCGTGTATGTTTACATGTGTGTGTGTGTGTGTGTGTCTGTGCGTGTATGTTTACATGTGTGTGAACATGTGGGGGGGGGGGGGGGTTGTGTGCCATAAGCCCAGAGCTATGTTGAAATCAATCTTTCTGCAAACCGAGTGAATAAAAGTGTGCATGTGCCATGGTTCTGCCTCCAGCCTGTTTTTGTGTGGTTCCTGCCGAGGTGACTATATTCTGTCAACAATCAGTCTGCTGTTGTAGCAGGAACATGCCTCGGACACAACTAAGCCACGTACTCTACAAACGTAAGAAGATGAAACTGATGATTGTGGATGACATTTAAATGTCAGGCGTTGTACGAAGCTGTCGGCGGTTCTGATTCAAAGCAGACACGTAGGGCAGCGGGCGTTACAACATACATAAAAGCCTTTTTCTGGAGCCAAAGGGACAGTCAACCTCGTGTTGACGCTGCACATGCGAACAGACATCAATCGACTGTTGAATGACGGCTTATGATTGTGACACAACGACTCCCATTGTGAAGTAATTGTTAGCAATAGCAGTTCACGGCTGAGACAATTGATGGGACCTGAAGTTGATTGTCTCATTTGAACATCATCAATTCTTTTTGTGTGGCGAATCAAGTCCCTGGCCACGGCAAGCACTAGCACTTATTCAAATAATGCTCAAGTATGTTCGTTGTTTTGCTTGCTTAGAGAATGCTGAAGCACATTCATCATTTAGCTATGGCGCTAACGCCAATAATGCTAAAGCATATTCATTGTTTAGCTATGTCGCTAACACACATAATGCTGAAGCATGTTCATTATTTAGCTATGGCGCTAATGCCAATAATGCTGACGCACGTTCATCGTTTAGCTATGGCGCTAACACAGATATGTCCAGAATCTCACCTCCCAGGCTGGACCCCCCAACCCCACTAGACCCTGGACACCCCAACCCCACTAGACCCCCCCCCCGCCCCAGCACTCTAGACCCCCAAGCCCCCTCCAGCCCCTGCAGACTTCCAGCCCCGGAGCCCCCAGTTCCTCAGACCCCCAGCCCCTTCCAGAGTCCCCAGCCCCTCCAGACCCCCCCAGCCCCTCCAGACCCCCAGCCCCTCCAGACCCCCCAGCCCTCCAGACCCCCCAGCCCTCAGGTCCCCAGCCCCTCCAGAACCCCCCCAGCCCTCAGACCCCCCAGCCCTGCCAGACCTAACAGCCCCTCCAGACACCCCCAGCCCTCCAGACCCACAGCCCCTCAGACCCCAGTCCGCTCCAGACCTCCCAGCCCCAGCCAAGACCTACAGCCCCTCCAGACCCCCACAGCCCCTCCAGACCCCCTCAGCCCCTCCAGACTGTGGATTCCTCCAGCTCCTCCAGACACCCTTGTTAGGGAGGCAAACTGCCCTGCCCAGGCCCCCTAGTCCACCCTAGAGGGCTGTGACAATCACAAGCACTCCATCACCCTCTTAACTGATCTAATCTCCAAACAAATGTCATTTGCAACAGTCAGTTAGCTGTTATGGGGGAGGACAGACGGAGCATGTGTGTGTGTGTGTGTGTGTGTGTGTGTTTTCAGTGTGTTTTTGTGTGTGTGTGTGTGTGTGTTTTTGTGTGTGTGTTTTCAGTGTGTGTGTGTGTGTGTGTTTTGAGTGTGTGTGTCAGATGGATAGAGCCCCGCTCCGTTTTTTTTTCAGCGGCCTCACTTCGCCATGGCGACGGAGTGGATATGGCGACGGCTGTTTTGGACGCCGGGGTGCAAGTCGAGAAGTCTCCGGGCTCAAATGACTCTGTAAACAGGATGTGATGGTAACGCCATTTGCGGGGATAAGTGTCAGGGAGCAGTTATGGCGTTATTCAGAGCTCCATAAAAAGCCCAGGCTATTGATTTGAGAGCAGCCTGGTCGCCACGGTTATTCCCGCTGTCGTCACTCTCATTAAACTGATGGACGGGGCTCGCGGTTGCCTGTCCTCCCTCTCTCTCTCTCTCCTCCATCTCTCTCTCTCTCTCGCTCTCTCTCTCTCTCTCTCTCCCCC
>BROE01000014.1:2293753-2309784 GCA_036571765.1 Plecoglossus altivelis
CATCCTTGGGGCAATCAACGTGTACTACTTCATGGCAGACAAGGCGATGATGATGAATGAGTGAGGACAAGGAGGACAGGCTCCTGCCGCTAGGCAGTGTAAGCTTATCCTCATATCGTAGTGTCTTGGTGGAGTCAGGCAATGACGCACACACAAAGACCACACCACAGTGATAAGTTGATCATAAGAATGATCACACTAACTAACACAAGATCAGCTTGTTTTGGGCCTGTTTATGATGTCTGGCATGGTGCAACTAAGCGCATATCGAGAAAGGAAATGAAAAAGATAAAGCGTAATTCTTTTATTATTGAGTTCTGACTGGATATCAGGGCAGAGGATCTCCTTGTCCTGCTACCAGGTCGATATCCAGCCTGTCTGTTTGACAGTGATTCATCCACCTCTTGTCTAATGTTGCCCAGCGGAGGCATTTGGACTTGTTAGAATGCTTCAAACTGTCTCTCCTCGGGCAGGGCAGGGTCATAGGTCGGGGAAAACCCTCCATGTTTGTGAAAATAAAAAGACCAACAAAATGAATGGAGAAGAAAAAGTCTGAAGTGTGGCGTGGGTAAATAAAGCGGAGAGTGGGAAAAGCAGAGGCAGGGTGTGTGTGTGGGGCGTTACCGAAGCGTGTGTGTGGTGTGTGATGTGTGTGTGTGAATGTATACTGTACGTGTGTGTACTGTACGTGTGTGTATGTGTATGTTTGGGGTGTGTGTGTGTCATACCTCTGTGTGTGTGTGTAGATGTGTGTGTGGGGGGGGGGCGATTAAAGCAGTGTGTGTAGTGTGTGTGTGGGGGGGGCATTAAGAGAGTGTTGTGTGTGTGTATGTGGGTGTGGTGTGTGTATGGGGCGTTAGAAAGTGCTGGTGTAGGTGGGCGAGTTAAGAGTGGGTGTGTATGTGCGTGGAGTGTTAAGAAGTGTGTGTGTGTGTATGTGTGTGTGTGTGGGGGGGGGCTGGCGAGGGGTGTTTATATATTTGTCTTGTCTCCCTAGGCGGTGGCGATGTGTCGGAGCAAGAGGAGAGCACGGAATCGATGTTGTTTTGAAACGCTTTTTCTCCTTCTGTTTTCTTTCCGTTTTTTCTCGCTACAAAGGCGGGGAGAGAGTGGCGACGCTAGGCAAGAGCCCAGCCCGGAGTCTTTAAATCCTGACTCGCTTCAAAGCACGGAGCAAGCAATTCATCTCCTTATCTGAGACTAGAAACAGGCTTTCTATGTGGAAAGAGAGAAAGAGAGAGAGAGAGTAAGGAGAGAGGTGGTAGACGGGGGGGGGGGGGGGGGGTGAGGAAAAGGGGGGAAAAAATGCTGTCGAGTAATTTTCCGTTTAAACGTTCCACTCCACAACAATTTGCATAAGCAGCCTTGCGTCTGTGATAAGAAGATTGGTAATTTTCAAAGGCTCTGTGGGGATTGAGAATTAAAAGCCTTTCTGTGCTATCTTCCCTCCTGCAGCTGGCCACCACATATTCCTCTGCTCCTCTCACACGCTTCCACCTAAACTCAGCCTTAGAAACTTTCTCTCCCATCCTCTCCATCGCTTCCTTTCCCCTCCTCTCCCTCACGCTCTGTGCTCACTACTCTGACAGTGCAGAGCTTCACTCTCCTCTCCATTCTTTCGCTCTCTCCTTCTCTCTCCCTCCCTCGCTCTCTCTCTCCTTTTCTCTCTCCCCCTCTCTCTGCTGACTGCTCTGACAGTGAAACGCTTCACTCATCATCCTCCTTCCCTCTCTTCTCCCCTCTCCCTGCCTCCTCACACTCCTCACTCACTCTCATGCTCTCTCTCTCTTCTACGTCCCTCCCTTCCTCCCTCCTTCCCTCCCCCCCTCTGTCTCACCCCCTGCCTCCTCTCTCCCTCCCTCCCTCCGTCTCCCTCCCTCTTCTCTCTCTCCCTCCTTGCCTCCTCTCTCTCTCTCCCTCTCTCCCTCCCTCACTCCCTCCTTGCCTCCTCTCCCTCCTTGCCTCCTCTCCCTCCGTTTCCCTCCCTCCGCCGTTATTTCGAAAATAAAAACGGGGAAAATAAATAAGGTGGAGAGGAGAGAAAAAGGCTTTAGGATAACAAAGGGAGTATGCTGTATTTTTAAACGTGGAATCTTGAAGAGGAATGGAAGGCTGAAGGAGCAGAGGTGTGTGTGTGTGTGTGTGGGAGAGGGAGGTGTGTGTGTGGGAGAGGGAGGTGTCTGTGTGGGAGAGGGAGGTGTGTGTGTGGGAGAGGGAGGTGTCTGTGTGGGAGAGGGAGGTGTGTGTATGGAGGGACAAGGAGGGATACATAGTCAAAGACTGGGGACAGCTGCAGACTGAGGGAGCTGAAGGAGAATAGCTCTTATCGCTGGTGTCTTAATCCCCCCGGGAAAGGTGAGTATTGTAGAAGCGGTTCACAGGCCCCCAGCCGGGGGGCTCCGTGGCCACCCGGGGCCTCGGCCGAAAGGGATAACATCTCTCTTCCTGCCAGCTTTGTTCAGTCATGAGGGCCAAGAAATCGTGAACACGAGTTGGTCAATCACTAGGTGGTCTGTGATGGTCCCTTTCTGCCTCTGTCTGTTTGTCTGTCTTTTTGGGCTTTACTGGTGTCTCTATCCCTCCTCTCTTCCTTTCCTGTCTCTCGTTGTCCTCTCGGTCTTTCTCTCCTGTCTCTCTGTGCCATCCCTCTTCTCTCATTCTCTCTGGCTCCACTCCTTCTCCTGTTTCTCTCCTCTCTCTTCTATATCTCTCATCTTTCTCTTTATCTTATACTCCATCTCATCTCCATGTCTGCCTCGCCATCACATTATCCTTGTAAGAATGTACGTCTGCAGAGCAGTTGAAGGGCAGGTTGAGGGGGCAGAATGAAACAAAAGATGATTGATGTGAGACATGAAACCACATGGCATCACCTGGGTTCAGACAGAAGATGTGGACGACTCCAAGATTCAGACATGTGGGGAGGGATACCTAAGTGAGATACACCTTAACTGAGATACACAGAGCACTGAGATACTCCATAACTGAGATAGATCTAGCACTGAGGTACACTATAACTGAGGTACACCATAACTGAGGTACACCATAACTGGGATACACCATAACTGAGATATACCATAACTGAGATACACCGAGTACTGAGATACACCATAACTGAGATACACTGAGCAATGAGATACACCATAACTGAGATACACCATAACTGGGATACACCATAACTGAGATACACCGAGTACTGAGATACACCATAACTGAGATACACCGAGCACTGAGATACACCATAACTGAGATACACCTTAACTAAGATACACCAAGCACTGAGATACACCATAACTGACATACACTAAGCACTGAGATACTCCATAACTGAGATACACCTAGAACTGAAATACACCATAACTGAGATACACCGAGCACTGAGATACACCATAACTGAGATACGATGAGCACTAAGATACACCATAACTGAGATACACCGAGCACTGAGATGCACCATAACTGAGATACGACGAGCACTAAGATACACCATAACTGAGATACACCAAGCACTGAGATACACCATAACTGACATACACTAAGCACTGAGATACACCATAACTGAGATACACCTAGCACTGAAATACACCATAACTGAGATAGACCTAGCACTGATATACACCTAGAACTGACATACACGTAGAACTGAAATACACCTAGCATTTAGAGATGTTCAACTGAGATACACCTAGAACTGAGATATGTCTAGGATGGAAAGATACCTGGCACTGAGTTACACCTAGCACCGAAATACACCCAAGACCAAAGAACCAATATCTAGAACCAATATCTATCTAGAACCAAACTAACTAGAGAGCTACTGCTTCTAGGACATATATATATCCAGGACTGGAGAGCTACCTGGTGAGCTACCTAGGACAGCTTGCCCAGGTGCAGTTCAGGGTGTTCACCTCCTGTGAACCATGGGGTTCAAGTCTGCCTCAAGCTGAAGCTTCCACAGTTGCGGCCTCCCAAAATGAGGCTACACTTCTGCCCCTCCACAAACTCATCAGTATTTCTATCTCCGATTCCCTGCTGGGCAGAGAGCTGTTTACCTGGTGTGACATGAGTTATGTCTTCATAACATAATAATAATGCAAAGCAATGATTACTGACATCACATTATTCCTCTTGTAGCACATCTGCGGAAGGAAAATTGGAAGTCCATAAAATAAATAATGTTTGCTCTGCCACTGCCTCCCTTGTAATCGGCTTATGTGCAATTTACATAAAATTCAGAGGCCCAGTCACAGCGATTATGATGTTTAAAAGGAGAAGCAAATAAACATGAACTTCACAGCCAATCCTGGGTCCCCGCTCGGGCGCGCTCAGTCGGCCTGATGGCGGCCTCTCTGGTGTGACCGCAATTCAGACAGCGGTGTTTGTGTCCATGTGTGTGTGTGTGTGTGTGTGTGTGTGTCCGTGTGTGTGTGTGTGCGAGTTGTGTCAGTTTGTGTGTAGGATTGGAACTAATTGGCTGTTGTTTACTTGGAGTAGCAGAGCTGTATGTTTAACCTTGATGTAATTCCATGTTCTGACTTCTCAGAGGCAGATTGTGAATGGAAATGACTGAAAGCAGTCACATCCTGAATAATCAGGCCCACTAAACAGCTCAGGTAAAACTGGCCAAAGATGATTGTTTAAGAATGGATGATCATCACCAGGACATCAGGACCTTCCGATCAGAAGCATCAGATTTAAGACACCATGTGAGTTGCACTACAATAGAGGCAGCAGATTAGCAGTAACATATTAGAGGAATCACGTTAGAAACAGCAGATAAAATGCACCGCATCAAAGACAGAACATTGGTGGCAGCCAATTAGAGGCCCCAGATTAGTGGCCCCAGATTAGAGGCAGCAGATTAGAGGCAGCAGATTAGTGGCCCCAGATTAAAGGAAGCAGATTAGAGGCAGCAGATTAAAGGCAGCATATTAGAGAAAAGTAAAGAAAAGGTTTGTTCTATTTGAGCGTGTCAATAGATATATCGGTGTGTGTGTATGTCTGTGTGTTTATAAATGTGTATGTGTGTATGAATGTGTGTGAATGAATGTGTGTGTGTATGTGTGTATGAATGTGTGTGTGTGTGAATGTGTGTGTATGAATGTGTGGGTGCGTGTGTATGAATGTGTGTGTAGGAATGTGCGTGTATGCATGTGTGTATGTATGGATGTGTGTGTGTGTGTGTGAATGTGTGTGTATGAATGTGTGTGTGTATGAATGTGTGTGTGTGTGTGTGTGTGTGAATATATGTGTGTGCATGGATGTGTGTGTGTATGAATGTGTGTGTGTGTGTGTGAATATGTGTGTGTGCATGGATGTGTGTGTGTATGAATGTGTGTGTGTGTGTGAATATGTGTGTGTGTGTGTATTTGTGGACTCAGGGGGACAGTTAGGAGCAGGGGGCAGGCAGCAAACTGGAACCAACTTTTATAAGCTCCACTAGACATGTGGTTCTGTGGCTCTGACACAGTCTGTGTCACACACACACACACACACACACATATACACACACACACACATATACACACACACACACATATACACACACACACATACACACACACACACACACACACACGCCCTGCCATATACACGCACAATCCCCCTCCCTACAAACCCACATAGACTCAAAAGCACACAATCACGAGTCGATCAATCTCAGGAAAATCAATAACTCGAGTTGTGTGATTTAACAGGCGTCTTTGTGAACATACTATGTTAGCTTGATGAGCTAAAACCAGAGTCACTAAAACCCTCTTACACCCTCAAGCACTCCACATCTCTCTCTCTCTCTCTCTCTCTCTCTCTCTCTCTCTCTTTCTTCATCTGAATCTCTCTTTATTTTTATCTCACTGCTCTTTCTTTCTCTCTCTCTCGCCATTTTCTCGTAGTCTCTCATTCTCTCACTTCGTGGATGGAGGGATGTTAAAAAGAACAGTTCCTTTATTCAATCAAAAACTAATTACATCCAGTAATGTTACCATAGAAACCCCCGATCAATTAAGCAATTACGCTGCGTGCATCATCCGTAACCTTATGCTAGCAAGAGGCAATGAAAGCCAGATCTTTGGTCGTCCATGTCTCACTATAGGGGAAATAAGAATCCTCTTAACAGGGAATAAACAAGCTAAATGTTTTAATAAAATTATTTCCTTTAACACGTTAATGGAAAACAGTTGTGATTGGCGATGCGTGGGCCTGCTTTTCTGATTGCTCAACTGAGAAGCGATCCGGCGGGTTCATCTCGCTCCGATGATCGCGGAACAGGACGGGATCACGCGTTGCCGACAGAGACCTGCCAGCGAACGCCGAGATCACACCCCAGATAATGGATTATGGATCCCATTTGTTTAGGATGTGAAGCATGGTGTGAGATGACAGATGCTTTTAATTGTCTGTTGGTGGTGATGCCTGGCGATGCATGAACACGCTGCAGTAACGGGAATGTGATCCAAACGGCCCCCAGCCCTACCGCGAGCGCTGCTCTCTCTGTGAAGTCAGATGCTCCTACACTTATTTACAGTGTCTACTGATAGACGATGTCGGTTTTCATCTGTCTATCGTAGATACAGTGATCGCTGTCATTTGGAAGGTTTTCTAATGTTCGGGGTGTATCACTGGTTGGTATTTATATATGTACGAATGCAGTGTATATACCCATATAGCATACTTATACAGACAGGTATAAATGTACATTTGGTCTCCCTTTCTGTTGAATCTGTCTATTTCTATCAGTCTCATAGTGCTCGCCTGCCCACTCTCCCTTGCTCTCTTATTTTGCATGTCTATTGCTCCATTTTCCCCTTCAATGTCTTTATCGGTCTTCTGTTATCCACATCTATCCATTATCCTCCACAGCACATCTCCCTCTCACTATCTCTCCCTGATAAATCCCCTCTCCCCCCTCTCACTCTCGCTCCCCACTCTCTCCCCATACTCTATCCTTTTTCTCTCTCTCTCCCCCCTTTCTCTCTCCCACCCACCCAGCCACCTCTCCCTCTCTCCCCCCCTCCTACTCAGAGAGAACAGAGAGGCGAGCAGGCCTGGGCCTCTGGATTGGCGGAGAGCTAAATGGCTCAGCTTGAGCTTGGTCATGGCTCAGCTCTCCTTGAGATAATGAAATGACAATTAATGAGAAAGCTGTTGCCGCTCGCTTGTTCGCCCGCTCACACGCTCACTTGTGGAGGAGAGGAGGAAGAGACAGGGACACATGGACTCCCGCGAAAGTTTGGGGCCCACCGGCGCGCTACTCAGCTAGCCGGCCATCTCACCTGTCGGATCGATTGCGCTGATTCATGAGACACAATAAACAACCATCCGTGATGTTGCACATATGCGTATGTGTACAAGTGTGCGCGCACACACACTACATGTGTGTTCGTGTTAAATCGGAAAAAGACAGCATTTACCAGTTATTTATTATTATATATTCTTAGAATATATAATTAATTATTACGTTATTATTATTATTATTATTATTATTATTGCGGCATTTAAGTCTATTCATTATTTAGGCTAGCCAGAAGGTTGAATGAACTCACTTTGAGCTGCTTAGCTCCACTGAAATGCAACGCAACAGTCAGAGCTGCACAACTTCCTGGATTCAATACAGCAGAGGACGCCTTGAAACGGCTTCTCATAAAACAGCACCGGTTCGCAACCAAATGAACATATTCTCGTCAGTCAAACCACAGACTCGCTCCAAACAACCGCTTGTTTGTGTCTGCCCTCCACCGCACATTAATGGAGTTCTCTTTCATCGACAATAAACTTGTCTCACGAAATGAAAACTTCATATTTATTATCTTTGGGTGAAAAAAACAACAACAAGAAGAAATAAAAAAGGAGAGAATTCACATTTCTGGACGTGGAGTGTGAGATGTGTTGTGTTGTAAAAGACTCCAGGCTAAAATATCATTCCTCTGCCGTTATCTGTGTCTGTGTGTTTGAATAAGCCAGAGGCAGGAGTTGGTGGAACATGAACATCAGCTTTTTAGCGTTTCTCTGCATCCAGACTAATGTAATAAAGTAACATTCTATAATACTCAAACCAAGAAATTGCAATCGCTGACTGGCTCGTCTCATTATGCCATGATATTAACTGTTTCAGCGCAGCAATTTGATGTCTCCGTTGAACTGAAATATAGGTCAAGCTACAACAAATACAGATGGAATCAATTATTTTTTCAATTCGGGAAAATGTACAGATTCACGACTGTGAGGAAACACCCAGGCGATCGTAATCATTCATACGTTCGTTTCTTTCGATAAATCTGCTAAACGAATTAAACGCGGAACATAAAGCTATGCTCACACACTGACACACTAACGCAAGATGGGAGGAGTCAGAAAGCGTACCTGGTGATGGCTGGCTTTCGCTAGCTCCTGATTGGCTGTCTCCACGTTGGACGTGGTGGTTTGTATGTAGTCCTCGATGCTGTCTGGAACGAAACATCAAACATCACGATCACTCCCCCCACACAAACAGCAGGGGACTCGAACCTTGTTCCTGCAGAGCTACCTACTGGCACTGCTTTGCTCCAACGCTACACTGGCTGGTTTCTAATAACTAGCCAGGTAATCAAGTAATTAGTGTTGAAACATATCCTGTAAGCGTGGTTGGAGCTAAGAAGGCAGGTATCTCTCCAGGAACGTGGTTGGAGAAACATCGTACTGTTTAAGAGTGTTTTTAGATACTGTATTTTCATTGACACACACACGCTATAGTTCATCATTCCAAATGAGACTCTTTGGTTCCAATCATTCACTTATGAAATGACACATCGTTTTTCTGCTCTGTCCTGCTGAACTGTTTTGAAGAGATGCCCTTGATGCACTGCATCTTCTGGATGAGATGTGGTTACTTTACACTGTGCCTGCTAGCTGAGATGTGGTTACTTTACACTGTGCCTGCTAGCTGAGATGTGGTTACTTTACACTGTGCTTGCTAGCTGAGATGTGGTTACTTTACACTGGGCCTGCTAGCTGAGATGTGGTTACTTTACACTGTGCCTGCTAGCTGTGATTTGGTTACTTTACACTGTGCCTGCTAGCTGAGATGTGGTCACACTGGGCCAGTCTGTGACCACTGGAATGCTGTTTCACCAGTCACATGGTGTTAGAACTCTTCCCCTCTGATCTTTGATCTGCTGCTACTATCTCTACATGAGATATGGGAGCCTTTCGATTGGTTTAAGTGCAGTACAGTGGATTTAGGTGAGAACCTCTGTGTGCAGCTTGTATAAAGGGGTATGGAAATACAACATTGGCTTGAAATGAGCATGTTGTCACTATCGTTAAAGGTGGAGTGAACGCAGATACTCCAGAGTTGCGTCTCTGCCCACTGAGGAGACTGATTCCTGGAAACAGGAAGCAGCCCTCGTTCCTCTCATCATGTTGCTGTCACTTAAGTCTCGTTTTATCTGAGAGCTTCGTGGTGGAGGGGCTCCTGTGCATTTCCTGCTGCTCTCTAGGTGTCCTTGTGCATATGGAACCTCCACACACACACACACACACACACACACACACGTTTCTACATGCACACATGGATATTCATACATTAACACTCACACATCACAAAGAGAGGAGAGTGTATTGGTGGATGTTGGAAGGCAACACTTTAGGCAGAGTGCTGTAAAGAAGGCTGAGGGACACATCATGTTGTCTTCTGAAGGACACACACACACTCACACACACTCACACACACTCATACACACTCACACACACTCATACACACTCATACACACTCACACACACTCACACACACTCATACACACTCATACACACACACACTTTCACACACACACTCACACACACTCATACACACTCACACACACTCATACAGACTCATACACACTCACACACACTCACACACACTCATACACACTCATACACACACACACTTTCACACACACCTGAGGTAGAATTCAGACATTTAAACCTATTTGCCATGTAAGAATTATGACTTGTCCTAATTCGTTGCACACATATTTACTACAGCAAGTGAGAATTTATTCAAAGTCAATTTAAATTATTTTACCAATTAAAAACAAACGTTTGGTTCACCACCTTCAGGAATACTTTGCCTTCCTCTCTATCCCCTCTGTCTCCCTCTCCCACGCCTCTCTCTCCCCCCTCTCTTATCTCTCTCCCTCTCTCTCCGTCTCCGTCTCTGACACAGTGTCTGTCTGTCTGTCTGTCTGTCTGTCTGTCTGTCTGTCTGTCTGTCTCTGTCTCTGTCTCTGTCTCTCTCTGTCTCTCTCTCTCTGTCTCTCTCACAGAAAGAGATCCGGGAACAGATGCGACACAGCAGTGGACTACAGATGTAGAAGGCCTGGTCGACTCTACTTCCTGTCCAGCTGCCCCTGGCTGTAACTCTACTTCCTGTCCAGCTGCCCCTGGCTGTAGCTCTACTTCCTGTCCAGCTGCCCTGGCTGTAACTCTACTTCCTGTCCAACTGACCCTGGCTGTAACTCTACTTCCTGCAGAGCTGCCCCTGGCTGTAGCTCTACTTCCTGTCCAGCTGCCCTGGCTGTAGCTCTACTTCCTGTCCAGCTGCCCTGGCTGTAGCTCTACTTCCTGTCCAGCCACCCTTGGCTGTGACTCTGTATGGCAGCAGGAGTCAGAGAGCCTGAAGCAGAGTTTTGTTCTGGGAGTCACGACTAGTCCTAGCTTTGCCTCTGCGAGCTGAAAGCACTCACCCAAACTTCTTGGATGCGTTCATGTCCTCCCACGCAGACACATGCACACACACACACACACACATGTGGACACACACACACCTGCACGCACACACACACACGTGGCCAGGAATGTGCGAGGAAGCAAAGTGGAGAAGAGGAGGGTTATTTTATTTCTGTGTCTGCAGGCAGTGATCCAGGGTGTGATTATGCTCTGTAATGGCTGTGAACTACCCAGCACAGTGCATCTCTGAATATCACTCATGGCTCGGCAGTGCTCTCTACACCCAGACTCTCCTCTCCCTTCCCCCCTACTCCCCCTCTACTCCACCACCTGCATCCACCTTATGTTCACTCTCACTCCTCTTCTTTTGCCCTCTGTCTATTTCCTTTTTTCACTCTCTCCCTAGCTCTGTCTGTTTTTCTGGTCTCCCTCTCTCCCCCTCTGTCTCTCTCCATCTGTTTCTCTCTCTCCCCCTTCTCTCTCTCTGTCTCTCTCTCCCCCTCTGTCTCTCTCCATCTGTCTCTCTCTTCCCCTCTGTTTCCCCCTCTCTCTCTCTCTCTCCCCTGTGTCTCTCCCCCACTGCCTCTCTCCCCCTCTGTCTCCCTCTCTCCCCCACTGTCTCTCTCCCCCTCTGTCTCCCTCTCTCCTCTCTGTGTCTCTCTCTCTCCCTCTGTCTCCCCCTCTGTCTCCCCCTCTCTTTCCCCCTCTGTCTCTCTCTCCTCCACAGGTGTGCTGCAGTCCTACAGGGCACACACCCCTGTCAGCAGCCTATCTATAACAGACCAATGCAAATCCCTTTCTGAAAGTACAGCAACTGAGCTGCAACAGGGTGTGCATAAAAGAAAGCGGGAAAATATGAGCGGGAAACCTGCGAGTACAGGAGGCACCTGGCTTCAGGAGTCAGGAAGATACAGTATGACCGCCACAGAAGTTGGAGAAGTACCACATTCAAGCCCTCCAGTAGCAGAGCTCGTCTCGCAGGAGGAAACTGAAGCACCTTCTACTTAGTGGTACTTTACTCCATTCCTCTCCACAGCTCTACTCGGGGAAACACGTTTTGTTTTCCTCTTTATGCCTAAACTAATACAGACAGCGTCAGGGAACTTTTCTAGGAACCAGACAATGCAACTCATATTCCACATAATGAGCCACATTACTCAGTAGCTAAAATGTTAAATACCCTAATTATAAAAAGAGACCCCTGAGGCATACAAACACACACACACACACACACACACACACACACACACATGTACACAAAAACGCACACACACATGCACACACAAGCACAACCACTCTGCCAGAATTAGGATGAGTGAAAGTACATTTGACTCCTCAGTCTAAAGGTCATCTATGCTGGGCTGATGGACATGGTCACTCTTGATGCAATGATGCAATAATGCCAATTAGAATAAAGAGAACCATACCCCAATCAGAACACACACACACTCATACACATAGACACACATGTACGCGCACACCGCCTCACACCAGACGCACACATACACACACATACACACACACACACACACACATACATGTACTCACACCAGACACACACACACACCCTCATACACACACACAAGCACACACACACACACATACACACACACACACACACATGTACTCACACCAGACACACACACACACCCTCATACACACACACAAGCACACACACACACATGTACGTGCACACACACACACACCTACCGATGGTGTCTCCCTGCTCGTGGACCATGCTGGCCAGGTCACTCATGATTTGGCTGACGTCCAACATGTCCCTCTGAAGACAAACACATGGCAACAGTTAAATATTATCTACGTTTAAGGATTTAAAGAGTTAAATGTTGTCCAAATTCAAGAATTTACAGTGATTCATTGTCCACATTCAAGGATTTAAAGAGTTAAATGAAGTCCACATGAAAGGGTTTTGAGAGTTAAATGTTGTCCACATTAAAGGGTTTTGAAAGTTAAATCTCCTCCACATTCACAACGCGTCTCAGAAAGTTCCCTTGCTGAGGTCAAGTGTTCCAGAAAAGACTGATCAAAATAATAAACCCAACTGGCTCTGATATCAGTCAGGGGGAAGCTTGACTCTGTGCCAGGCTAGCTCTGTACTGCAGGCACGCTAGGCTAGCTCTGTACCGCAGGCAAGCTAGGCTAGCTCTGTACTGCAGGCACGCTAGGCTAGCTCTGTACCGCAGGTACGCCAGGCTAGCTCTGTACCGCAGGCACGCTAGGCTAGCTCTGCACCGCAGGCACGCTAAGCTAGCTCTGTACTGCAGGCACGCTAGGCTAGCTCTGTACCGCAGGCACGCTAGGCTAGCTCTGCACTGCAGGCACGCCAGGCTAGCTCTGCACCGCAGGCACGCCAGGCTAGCTCTGTACCGCAGGTACGCCAGGCTAGCTCTGTACCGCAGGCACGCTAGGCTAGCTCTGCACCGCAGGCACGCTAGGCTAGCTCTGTACTGCAGGCACGCCAGGTTAGCTCTGTACTGCAGACATGCCAGGCTAGCTCTGCACCGCAGGCACGCTAGGCTAGCTCTGTATTGCAGGCACTTCAGGCTAGCTCTGTACTACAGGCACGCCAGGCTAGCTCTGTACCGCAGGCACGCTAGGCTAGCTCTGTACTGCAGGCACGCGAGGCTAGCTCCGTACCGCAGACACACCAGGCTAGCTCTGTACCGCAGGCATGCTAGGCTAGCTCTGTAGCGCAGGCACGCTAGGCTAGCTCTGTACTACAGGCACGCCAGGCTAGCTCTGTACCGCAGGCATGCCAGGCTAGCTCTGTACCGCAGGTATGCTAGGCTAGCTCTGCACCGCAGGCATGCCAGGCTAGCTCTGTATTGCAGGCATGCCAGGCTAGCTCTGTACCGCAGGCACGCTAGGCTAGCTCTGTACCGCAGGCACGCTTGGCTAGCTCTGTACTGCAGGCACGCCAGGCTAGCTCCGTACCGCAGGCACGCCAGGCTAGCTCTGTAGCGCAGGCACGCTAGGCTAGCTCTGTACTGCAGGCACGCCAGGCTAGCTCTGCACTGCAGGCACACCAGGCTAGCTCTGTACCGCAGGCACGCCAGGCTAGCTCTGCAGCGCAGGCACGCTAGGCTAGCTCTGTATTGCAGGCACGCTAGTCTAGCTCTGTACCGCAGACACGCTAGGCTAGCTCTGCACTGCAGGCACGCCAGGCTAGCTCTGTACCGCAGGCACACTAGGCTAGTTCTGTACCGCAGGCACGCTAGGCTAGCTCTGTACTGTTGGCCAGCCAGGGCTGGAGTTGACTTGTTTTGAACTGAGTTAACACAGTGAGTAAGCAGACAGAGAGAGAGAGAGAGAGAGAGAGAGAGACACTGAGAGAGAGAGACAGAGAAAGAGGGAGAGAGACTGAGAGAGGTTGATAGAGAGAGGGTGAGAGACAGAAATGGAGAGAGACACAAAGAGAGAGAGAGAGGGGACAAGAGACAGACAGACAGAGAGAGGAGGTGATGGAGAGAGGGAGGTATGCTGTGTGGGACCTGCAGCGACTTCTTCCAAACTCGTCGAGCTTTGAATCTGCTCTCGCTGTGTATCAGCTCAAAGCAATATGGAGCCTTATAAAAACCTCTGTCTATCTCCCTCTCCCAGGTCTCCCCCTGCCCCATTATTGCAGCATGCAATCACAGCTGCGTTTGTGTAGCCTAACCCACTGGGCCATCCATCACAGGTGTCTGAGATTGCTGGGGAAACTGGCAGCCATCCTGGCTCCTGGCAAACACCATCTGGATGGAGCCAAAATGGCCTCTGGCAGGAACCTCATGATGCTAAAGACTTTTTATTTTGCTTTCGTCTGTAGGCACCGCTCTTCATCAGAGGAACAGAACTACAACACATTTATTTCACCTGGCAAAGTGCTTGGCAACTCTGTCTCAGCACTGGGGTGACAAAAAGCTATACCAAACTCATGAATTATAACGGGAGAGAGAGACAGAAAGAGGGCGAGAGACAGTGACTGTAACAATGCTCATTCGTTCATGCCAATAAAACATTGAATTGATTTGAGTCACATTGAACTGACAGAGAGAGAGAGAGAGAGAGAGAGAGAGAGAGAGAGAGAGAGAGAGAGAGAGAGAGGGGGGATGAAAACAAAGAGAGAATGTTGAAGATAGATGATGAGAGAGATGAAAATAGACAGGAAAGGAAAGAATGAGAAATAGATGATGTAAGACCAAGAGGTGAAAAGAAAGATAAGAGAGAGAGAGATAAGCAGTGAGCCAGAGAGAGATAGAAGGATGAAGAGAGACAGGAAGAGATACTAATGCTATGTTGGGCTACGTGATGGCCCTAGTCTGGGGCTATGTAGTGACTGGGTGAGTGAGTGGGTGAGTGAGTGGGTGAGTGAGTGGGTGAGTGAGTAGGCTTGGGGACAGAAGTGGACCTTTCTCCATATTTCATGATATTTTTTCAGCTCCTAGCCTGGGGGGGGGGGGGGGCAGGGCCTGGTGACTGGCCTCCACACACCCTCACCCAGACCGCTGTTGTCTCACCCCTCCCCAGAAGTCACCGTGAGTCTGACGAACACCCAGAACCACAAGTCAGAAGCAGAACACAGGGGCAGAACCCAGGAACCGGAACCCAGAACACCCAGAGTAGAAGGGTCCGACACAGGGAGCACTGGTCTGTAGGGGAGCCAAGACTGGGGACTGCAGAAGAGGGGGAGAGATGACAGAAAAAGGCAAAGAGGGGGTGAGAGAGAGGAGGAGAGGGGTAAGGGAGAGAGAGAGTAAATTAGTGAGGAACTAGAATAGAGAGGAGGCAGAGAGTAGTGTTTTAGAGAGGAGAGGAGGGAGAGAGTAGTGTGGTAGAGAGGAGAGGAGGGAGAGAGGAGTGTGGTAGAGAGGAGAGGAGGGAGAGAGGAGTGAGGTAGAGAGGAGAGGAGGGAGAGAGGAGTGAGGTAGAGAGGAGAGGAGGGAGAGAGGAGTGAGTTAGATAGGAGAGGAGTGGAGAGAGGAGTGAGTTAGAGAGGAGAGGAAGGAGAGAGGAGCGAGGCAGAGAAGGAGCTGCAGCAGCAGACAGTGCCCCCTGCCCCTGAACAGGGAACAGCAGCTGCATTAGCATGCAGCCCAGCCTCCGAGAGCAGTCACTCAGCTCACAAGCCTGATAGCGGCTCCGACCCCCCCGCTGACGACTGGGAGATACTGGCCTCACTCCGCCGCCCTCCAGCGGGTGAGGCAGCCAGCCCCGCCCCTTTGCCTCAGAGGCATTAACACACCGGCCAAGCAGACTGGAACTGCGGGGGGCAGAGGAGGGGGGAGGGAGGAGAGAGGGAGAGGGGGGAGGGAGGAGAGAGGGAGGGAGAGAGAGGGGGGAGAGGG
>BROE01000014.1:2310220-2321917 GCA_036571765.1 Plecoglossus altivelis
GGGGGGGGGGTCAGGTGGGAAGGGGGGAAGGTCTAGGAAGGAAGAATGATGGAGAGGATGAGAGGGGGTTAAGAGACTAAGAGATGCAGACAGAGTAAATGGGACACAGAGAGTGGAAGCAACATGGCAGAGAGAGACAGTCAGTCAGTCAGACAGACAGACAGACAGACAGACAGACAGACAGACAGACAGACAGACAGACAGACAGACAGACAGAGTGGAAACATTCGGGCAGAGAAAGTTCCAGAAATAAAAAAAGAAACCCAAATGAACAAGATACTCCTTAATACGCCACGCTGGGACCAGGCCAGAGGATCCCCACCCCCAGAGTTCATGTCAGAGGTTAGCACTTCAGCGCTGGGTGCTCCAGCAGCTGTGTGTGTAGGTGAGCCTGACATCTCCTGGAGTGGAAGGAGGTGGAGGTGGCCTGGGTTAGGGTAAACCCAACCAGGGGAGTCTGTGGACCTGCTAGGATGCAACCACAGAGATCTGGACTGTCTCATCCACCCTCCACACACGTGAGTCATCGTCTGCTTGGAACACTCATCCTCCTGTCCTCCGCCTGGCTCACTCCCCTCCTCCCCTCCCCTCCCCTCCTCCCCCCTCCCCTCACTCCTCCCCTCCCCTCGCTGAAGAGAGAGACGGGTAACCAGTGCCCTCCATTTGTCCTGCCGCCGTGACGGCGCTCGAGCCAGATGATAGATCGTGGCGTTCCTCCACGGTCAGGCGGACGGAGTCCGACGGCCTCTTTAGCCACGCGACGTCGAGGCTCCGCAGAGAACGCCTCGGCCAGCAGCGAGCGTTGAATCGCTCGGCCCGCGTGAGTCGCAAGCTGCCTCTCGCAGCGAGGAAGATTCTGGAACGGCAGCGCGGCAGGAGGATTAGCTGGCGCTGTAGTACGACGGTGAGTAAAGGGAGATTCAACTGCCCGCTTGTCTCTCAAACATGTCTAGAAGCTGTCGGACTGGAGATCGAAATGTCCGTCAAAACCGGCCGTGTCACCTCCTCCGTGTGTGACCCAGGAGGTCAGGCAGGGACAAACACTGATCCTGAGGATGGGTGCTGTCTCTCTCTGTGTATAGAGACCAGTGAGTAGCTGATGATGGACATGTTGTGATTCGGCGCCGATGATGTCATCGATGATGAGGTGATTACTAGAGTGCAGGAATCTTTTTACTTTGGTTCCCCTTCGAGGTTCCAGTTGATCTCTTAGGCCTTTGCTCACTCACCTCAAACATTCTCCCTCCCTTTCCCTCCCCCTCCTCTTTATCCCTTCACCTCTCCTCCCCTCTCCCCCCATTCAAATCTTCCCTTTCTCTCGCTTTCTCTCCCTTCACCTCTTCCCCCTTGCTCCCTCTCCCTCTCTCTCGCTCTGTCTCTGATAAATGTGTTTAAGGCTGATATGAGATCCCCCTGCACCCTTGCCCCCGGCCCCCCTTCACAGAGGCTCCAGCAGTAGGACTCAGACTGACTGCCACAGCAGAAACACTGTTAAGCTGGTTTAGGTGCAGATGTTGGTGAGAGAGGGTGAGGAGGAGGTGGTCTGTCTCCTGCTCTGCTGCAGAAGTGCTCCGGTGTGGAGCTCCCCCCTCCACTGCCCCTGCTGAATAAACACTTTCAAATGTAAAATCTAATGTTGTCCTCTCTGATGTTGACACTCCACAAACACAGAGTACAGGGAACCTGCCAGCAGACCGAACGGTGTGTGTGTGTGTGTGGGAAAATATGCAAAGTCATGTGTGAATGTGTGTGTATATATGTGTGCGCGTGTGTGTGTGTGTGTGTGTGAGGGTGTGTGTGTGTGTGCACGCGTGTGAGGGTGTGTGTGTGTGTGTGTGTGAGGGTGTGTGTGCGAGGGTCTGTGTGCGTGAGTGTGTGTGTGTGTGTGAGGGTGTGTGTGTGAGGGTGTGTGTGTCCGTGTGTTGTGTGTGTGTTGTGTGGGGTGTGTGTGGTCGTGTCGTAACATGCCCGTGCAATTGCAGGGCAGGCTGGACTAGGAATACAGAATCGCTTTAGTGCACTATGACACCAAGCACACCGGAGGACAGGTGCGGTGGTGGTTGCTGGACAGGAAGTAGAGTCGACCAGGCCTTCTACATCTGTAGTCCACTGCTGTGTCGCATCTGTTCCCGGATCTCTTTCTGTGAAGAGACAGATGAGAGAGAGACAGAGAGAGACAGAGACAGAGACAGAGACAGACAGACAGACAGACAGACAGACAGACACGACAGAAGACAGACACTGGCGTCATGAGACGGAGACGGAGAAGAGAGGAGAGAGAAGATCAGGAGAGGGAGAGAGAGGCGGGGATGAGGGAACAGAGGGGAGAGGGAGAGACAAGTATTCCTGAAGGTGGTGAACCAAACGTTTGTTTTTAATTGGTAAAATAATTTAAATTGACTTTGAATAAATTCTCACTTGCTGTAGTAAATATGTGTGCAACGAATTAGGACAAGTCATAATTCTTACATGGCAAATAGGTTTAAATGTCTGAATTCTACCTCCCAGGTGTGTACGTGAGTGTTGTTGTGTATGAGTGTGTATGAGCATGTCTGTGTGAGAGTGTGTGAGTTGTTGTATTGAGTCTGTATGAGTGTATGTGAGTGTGTATGAGTGTGTGTGAGTTCGTGTTGTGAAAGTGTGTGTGTGTATGAGTGTTGTTAGTGTGTGTGTGTGTATGTGTGAGGGTGAGTGTGTGTGTGTGTGGTGATGTGATGTGAGGGTGTGTTCAGTGTGTGAGTGTGTGTAGGGGGTAATAGAGGTGTGGTGATAGTGAGTTATGTAATGTCGTAAATGATGATGTAACATTTGCAATGAGTGTTCTCCTGACCAGGCGTTTTTGTGAGTGTGTTGTGTGTGTGTGCATCAGACGATTTCCGGTGGAGTTCTCAGAAACGTTGTCCTTTCAGAAGTATCAAAATCGACATGTATTGGACATTCCACCTTTCACTAGCCGTGTGCCCTCCCTCCCTCCCTCCCTCCCATCCCTCCCCCACAGCCAGGTGTTGTTGCTCTCTCATTCCCCTTGAAAGCTGTCCTCTCCTATTGCCCTGAGCTGTTTTCACATCCGTCCACGCTCTGATGAAACGAGGCCTACGTCGATGGGTGGGGTCAGTGCGTGTGTTGAGGGGTGGGTGGAGGGGGGGGGGGGGGGTGAGGTGAGGTGTGTGCAGGGAGTGGATTGGGAGACGTCCGCATATGTGCATGTGTGTGGGGTGTGTGTGTGTGTGTGTGTGTGTGTGTGTGTAAGCAGACCATGGTATCAATATCCTATCTCCTATCTGTGTGTCTGCATGAAGAACAGTAGCATCATACTCAAGGACAGCAGGAGTGAATGTAATTACTCCTTCCAGAGGAGAGCTAAACTGCTACTGACAGCATCCAGCATGGGCGGACAGGAGCAGGGTAACCTTAGCAGAGGAGGAGGAGAGGAGGAGGAGGAGGAGAGAACATGGTGACCTCAGCAGACGAGAAGAGGAGGAGAAGGAGAGGAGGAGAGCATATGGCAACCTCAGCAGAGGAGGAGAGGAGAAGAGGAGGAGGGGAACATGCTAACCTTGGTAGAGGAGGAGGAGAAGAGGAGGAGAGGTGTGTGTGTGTTAGGAAGAAAGTGGGTTCAGAATAGAGCCATGGATATATGTGTGTGTGTGTGCGTCTGTGAGTGTTTGTGACAGAAAAATCTCTTTGTCAGATTCTATCAGTCACAGAGTGGGTTGAGCCTGAAGCTTTCGGGACCTGCCTGCAGAGAGACAGTCATCCATGTGAGGCTGTCTGCCCTCTGGCCACACCCAGACAGACAGGACACCCAGGCCCAACACCAATCATCTGGTATGCCGGCCTCCACCAGGCCACGCCCACAGAGCTGTCAGTGCTCCGTAACCGCCATGCTGACGGTCTTGTCCCTCCACCTGTCCCTCCACCTGTCCCTCCACCTGTCCCTCCACCTGTCCCTCCACCTGCCGCTCTGCAGGCACCCGGAGGAGCGAGGACATATTTAACGCCCTGAGGAGACAGAGGGTCTCCTGACAGGTGGACAATCCCACCCTCCGCTCCTCTCCTCGTGAATCCACACCTTCTCCCTCCCCCTCCCTCATCCCCTCCTCCTCCACAGTCATCAGAAGGAGAGAGGAGAAGGCTTAGATCTGGGGCACCTGACTGACATTCTGTTCCTGTGTCGGTTCTTGTCCCTGTCCTCCACCGTCTTGGATTCTCACGGTCTCCGTGACGATGACAGATGCTCTGCAAGGGGAAAGTTCATCAAGGCGTCTCGCTAAGTCGCAGTGGACGGACTGACAGATTCCGGGACCAGGTGAACTCAACTCCGGAACGCGTCGTCCGTGACGACGGAAACAACTCCTCAACGTTCCGGAACTCCCGCACATTTCAGGAGGGGTTTTTGTAACCGCGAGAGACCGACCCTGTCACCACTTAGGTTGTGCCTCGACCAATCAGAGCACATCTGGCGCAGAGGGAGGGAGGGAGGGAGGGGAAGTATCCAGATGTTAAGAGCAGCGGGAGTAAACAGACTCCATCTCCCCCTTCTCTCCCCTGCTTTAAAGAGAACATCAGGATTCAGAAGGCAGCTCAGGCCAGGAAACAAGCTCTGAAAGAGCTGAAGTAATTGGGTGTTGTTCAGTACCTTGGCTGGACTACACTGGACCTGGATTTTCATACTAAACAGCTGCCCTCCGACTGCAGCCTGCAGTCTCAGCCCACATCCATAAACGAATCAACGGAACGGCTAAATAAGATTGTTGCTCTTAATAACTCAAGCAGTACGAGACACGCAGAAAAAGGGGGATGTTTTGATGGCAGTAATAAAGGATGAACGTGTCAATGTGTTGGTCTAGCTTGTTCTCCACCCGACTTGACTTATTTTGATACTTTAGGGAGCATTTTTTTATCGATGTTTTTAGAGTGATGTTGTAGAGAGAGAGGTCAGGTCAGGTTAGAGAGTGTAACAAGTGTGTGTGTGTAGTTATGTGTGTAGAGGTGTGTGTATGAGTAGAGGTGTGTGTGCACAGAGGTATGTGGGTGTGTGTACATGTGTGTGTGTAGAGGTGTGTGTATGAGTAGAGGTGTGAGTATGTTGAAGTGTGTGTTGAGGTGTGTGTGTGTGTTGAGGTGTGTGTGTGTTGAGGTGTGTGTTGAGGTGTGCGTGTTGAGGTGTGCGTGTTGAGGCGTGTGTGTTGAGGTGTGTGTGTTGAGGTGTGTGTGTTGAGGTGTATGTGTGTGCGTTGAGGTATGTGTGTGTGTTGAGGTGTGTGTGTTAACGTGTGTGTGTGTTGAGGTGTGTGTGTGTGCGTGTGTGTGTTGAGAAGTGTTTGTTGAGGTGTGTGTGTGTTGAGGTGTGTGTGTGTGTGTTGAGGTGTGTGTGCGTGTGTGTGTTGAGGTGTGTGTGTGTTGAGGTGTGTGTGTGTTGAGGTGTGTGCGTGTTGAGGTGTGTGTTGAGGTGTGTGTGTTGAGGTGTGTGTGTGTTGAGGTGTGTGTGTATTGAGGTGTGTGTGTATTGAGGTGTGTGTGTGTTGAGGTGTGTGTTGAGGTGCGT
Source organism: Plecoglossus altivelis (assembly GCA_036571765.1). NCBI lineage: Eukaryota > Metazoa > Chordata > Actinopteri > Osmeriformes > Plecoglossidae > Plecoglossus > Plecoglossus altivelis. Next base: position 2,315,769 of record BROE01000014.1, read on the forward strand.
GTGTGTTGAGGTGTGTGTTGAGGTGCGTGTGTGTTGAGGTGTGTGTTGAGGTGTGTGTGTGTTGAGGTGTTACTCTCACCTCTATCTGGAGCAGGGCTTCTTCTCTCTGTCGGAGGACCTCCACATCTTCTTCACTGATCTCGGACAGGAAGGCCTGTTCTTGGTCCTCCAGCGGAGCTGACACCTCTTCGCTCACGTCAAACAGAGGCCCCTCATCGCACAGCTCAGCCAACGGTGTCTGGGGACTCTGAGGTCACACAAGCACACACACCATAGACACACACACACAGAAGAAACGACAACACAAAGACACATATCAGTGAGCTGGGCTTGACTTGACCGTGTCCCCCATGCTTGAGCTCTCCAGGTTCTGACAGCCCCAAAGTGGGTCAGAGCAGAGGTCCAGACAGGCGTGAGTCACCACGGCCCCGCGTTCTGAGTCACGGCACCTCCAAGTCAACACCCACCACCACACCACCCGCCCCTCCCCGCTGCTCAGACCCCTCCACCCATCCCTCAGCAGAATACATGAATGTGAAACTCAGACTACACAGGCCTCAGATCCACCCTCCGAGCCACCGAGCTCAGACCTTTCAGCTCCAGGGGCGAACCCCCCCCCCCCCCCCCCCCCCTCCCCCCCTCTAATTGCATATGCATGACAGTGAAGGAGGCCTTGGAAACGTTGTTATTATCCCCCACCCCAGAGGAGTGATTCACCTCCTCCCGCCTCGACAGGAGGGAGCCTACAACAGCTCTCCGTACAAATACACTTGATTTGATCGCGAGGGAATACAGAGGTGAGTCAGATTCGGTCCGTTACTTAATCTCTAAATCCACTTCTAAATGCTAGGTAGTCTCTGAACAACGGCCTATGAAGTCGCTTGATTCCAGTCGACCTCTCCGCACAGCTCTCCGCACAGCTCTCCGCACAGCTCTCCGCACAGCTGCTCCAGACCTACAGCTGTGACAGTCTGCACAGACTGCAAACCGCCAACTTCACAAAAACACCAAACGTCTCATTTGGTGTTTTGGTCAACGAAGAGTCATCGAAGATGACTCGACGGTGGCAGTCTTCCTTTGTCTCCAGACAACATCAACAACACGCCGTCGAAAACGATCGTTTTGGTCATCCGTCTGCATGTGGACACTGAGAAACCCCCTTGCTTCCGAACATCCGATAAAGGTCGACCTTGAGAATAAATTCTCCGCACTTCTTGCAGAGGATGACGTCCTGGAAAGGTCTGTTCAGTCCTGTGTTGTCTCGCATCCCCCCTCAGTCCTGTGTTGTCTCGCGTCCCCCCTCAGTCCTGTGTTGTCTCGCGTCCCCCCTCAGTCCTGTGTTGTCTCGCGTCCCCCCTGAAGATAACGGTCTCGTTAGACTAGGTTGACACTGTCGGGGGAATGAAACCCCCTGCTTTGCCAGACTCCAACAGCAGACAGAGAGTCTGACGGAGGCTGAGAGGAAGTGGGGTCTCATTGACAAGAACATTGGTAGCATTGATCAAATACGTCATGTCAAGTTATAAAGTTAATAGCAATGGGAGTTTGTATCCAACTCAACGAGTGTGTATAAGACCTGTCTCATGAGATGGATATATATATATATATATATATATATATATATACATAAATATATATATATTCTTGGAGTTAAATGAACACTCTTAAATGATGCTGTGTTCCATTAGGGAACCAATCTTGGGTCAGACAGAACCGTTTAAGTGAACCAAACAGTCTCGCTGAGGTGAAAAAAACAGTTTTCTCTTTTTCACAAATTGGCAAAGCAGCATGCAGAGCCAAGGTAGCTGGTGGGAGCATCAACTGGAGGTGGAGGTGAATAACAGCCACACGATCAGCAGTGAGACTCGCAGTTAGACGCTGACATCAGCCACGTCTCAGAATCAACACCACCAAGGTCCTGATCTCACCCCCTCACTGAGCGCCATCTCTGGGACAGAGAGACAAGCTAGAGAGAGACAAGCTGGAGAGAGACAAGCTGGAGAGAGACAAGATAGAGCAAGACAAGCTAGAGAGAGACAAGCTGGAGAGACAAGCTATAGAGACAAGCTGGAGAGACAAGCTATAGAGACAAGCTGGAGAGAGACAAGCTGGAGAGAGACAAGCTAGAGTGATAAGTTAGAGAGACAAGATAGAGAGAGATAAGCTAAAGAGACAAGCTAGAGAGAAACAAGCTAGAGAGAGGCAATCTGGAGAGAGGTAATCTAGGAAGAGACACGCTGGAGAGACAAGCTAGAGAGAGGTAAGCTAGGAAGAGACACGCTGGAGAGACAAGCTAGAGAGAGGTAAGCTAGGAAGAGACAAACTGGAGAGAAACAAGCTAGAGAGAGGTAAGCTAGGAAGAGACAAGCTGGAGAGAAACAAGCTAGAGAGAGGTAAGCTAGGAAGAGACAAGCTGGAGAGACAACCTGGAGTCAACCCTGAAAACCTTGGACATGAATAATCACCTGTTGAACTGTGAAGACTTGTGATGGAGAATTTAAGTGACAAGGCAAACTAAATGTCTGTTTATTTACATGCCTACTGCATGTGTATACACATTATGATGCATTCATATGTATAATAGCTAGAACTATCAACTAACTATCAACTTATGTTTTACACTGCATGCAGAGGTTGTCTTGCCTCGACATCCTGTGCTGCTGTCAGTATCAGTGTCAATGTTACATTTCATTCTTTAGCCTTATCATGCATGTTTTAAGCCAGATTGTAAGATGCTACATATAACATACTGTATTATTACTATTATAATTAGCTGTATTATTATGAGCCAGCCAGCCTGGGTCCAGCCAGCCAGCCATAATCCATTTTCCAGGAGTTCCTGGGAGCACATCAGCCAAGCCAATATCTCCTTCTTAGGGACCAGCTGACAGTGTTGTTATGAACATAGTGTGCTGAGAGTGTCTCCTCTCTGAGCATGTGGACGCTCTATCTCCTCTCTGAGCATGTGGACGCTCTATCTCCTCTCTGAACATGTGGACGCTCTTTATCCTTTCTGAGCCTGTCGACGCTCTAACCCTCCTGTCTGAACCTGTCAGCGCTCTAACCCTGCTCTCTGAACCTGTCAACGCTCTACCTCCTCTCTGAACCTGTGGACGCTCTACCTCCTTTCTGAACCTGTCGTTGTCCAACCCTCCTCTCTGGACCTGTGGACGCTCTACCCCCTCTCTGAACCTGTCGACGCTCTAACCCTCCTCTCTGAACCTGTGGACGCTCTACCTCCTTTCTGAACCTGTCGACGCTCTAACCCTCCTCTCTGAACCTGTGGACGCTCTACCTCCTTTCTGAACCTGTCGACGCTCTACCTCCTCTCTGAAACTGTCGACGCTCTAACCCTCCTCTCTGAACCTGTGAACGCTCTACCCCCTCTCTGAACCGGTGGACGCTCTACCCCCTCTCTGAACCTGTGGACGCTCTACCTCCTCTCTGAACATGTCGACGCTCTAACCCTCCTCTCTGAACCTGTGGACGCTCTACCCCCTCTCTGAAACTGTTGACGCTCTAACCCTCCTTTCTGAACCTGTCAACACTCTACCTCCTCTCTTAAACTGTCAACACTCTAACCCTCCTTTCTGAGCCTGTGGCCGCTCTACCCCCTCTCTGAGCCTGTGGACGCTCTACCTCCTCTCTGAACCTGTCGACGCTCTAACCCTCCTCTCTGAACCTGTCGACGCTCTAACCCTCCTTTCTGAACCTGTGGATGCTCTGCTCTAACCATTCTCCAGGTTGTTTTGGAAGAAAGACACCACCCTGCATGAATGCTTGGAATAATGACCGCTCTTTTGTGAAGACCCACCATCACACACACAAGCACACACACACGCACACACAGAGCATCCTTTTGATGCCATAGAAATATGAGTGTATCCGCAAAACAGTAGAAGGTAGAGCTTTAAACAGATGTGACTGAGATCAGGCCTTGTCTCAGCCTTGACAGTAGCAACCTCACGCGGAGCACTGTTGTTCCTGTGTAGATCCCTTATGGTGCAGTCTGACCAGAGGAAGACTAGAGTCAGACTGAGAAAACCATAGGGATGTACAGCGTTTGTCTGCGGGTGACAACACGGAACTGAAAGAGTAACTGTTTTTTTTTTTTATATAGAAATAGTAATGTCATATTGACGTTGGTCAGGTGACATGATCTGTTGTAGTCACGACTGATTCAACTCAACTTGTTGTGGACGGAAATGAACCTAACTGAGATACTCATTCTCTCTCTCTCTGTCACACACACACGCACACTGTTTCTATCTATATCTCTCTCTCCGTCATCCTCTCCAAACGACTGTGAGGTCTCAGACGTTGCCATAACAACGCGCGCTCCGGTTGTACCGCGAGGGTCACAGAGCACACGCGGGCGGGGGGAAAAAAAGAAATACAGACAGCTCAAATCAAGCCTGGCTGCAAGTGTCCGGGGAGCGAGGTGGGAGTCTTGGCGTCACACGATCACAGTCAGACAGAAACAAAACAGAGGCCCTCGGAGCGGAGCTTCAAAGAGGCGCCGAGGGGAAGGCAATCACGCCGGCCACATCTTATTATCCTTGTACCGCTCCGCAGGGGGACGAGTGCTGTCACCTTCACAATGGAACAAAGGCAGTCGTCCGCTTACCCGGATCTTCGCTCTCTGCGCCGGGGGAAGCAGAGCCCTCGAACGCTCGGCAATTTTCTGCGGGAGAAGAACAGCGGCACATGAGCACGGCTGGGTGTTTACATAGATGTGTACCTTTCTATACCGTGCAAACTGTTGTTGTTGTGTTGTTGTTGTTGTTGTGGCTCGTGCACACGCTTCCGCCAACAAAAGCTAAGAGCGGATTGGGATTCGTTCATTCAAGCAGTCGAAAAAGCCCCCGCTCGTTGTGACGTCCCCCCCTGAGGCTTCGCTGCTCACCTTCTGCAGGTCACCGTAGCGCTGGACGGACTCGGAGAGTTCGCTCTTCAGTCGGGTTAAGCGCAGGCGGTCTTGCTGTGAGGAGGAGAGAGACTGGGGTTTAGACGCAATCACTTCTGTTCATCTCCCTGGCTTTGTGTCGTCATTGGAGGAAGAAAAACCAACAACTGCTTTCACAATCGATCAAAGTCGTGTCTAGCTACGCGTGTGTCATCCATTACACACTTGTATAGTTTGTATCTTTTTTAGTTTATGTATCTTTTTTACTTTATGTATAGGGAAAATTTTCATATTTATTTTTACTTGATTGTTGTTTGCCCATACTGTTGTATGCCTGTACTTATGTAGCACCGTGGCTCTGTGAGGCACAACATTCCGTTCCACTGTATGCACCCGCATGTAGCGGAATGACAATAAATCTCAACTTGAACTTGTGTGCCCCTTGAATCATGGTGTCGTAACCATGGTGAAAGCGCAGAAGAGGAGGAAGTGTATACCCGCGAAGAAGAACTGATGATGTCAGAGAGCTGTTTGATGAGCTGGCTGGTGCCAGTGATGGCTTTGTTGGTCTGCTGCTGTGTGGAGTGTCTGCAGGGGGGAGAGAGAGAGGGGGGGGGGCAGGAAGGGAAGGGGTGAGTGAGGGAGAGAAAGGTGTGTAAGGATTAACTTGAGCCAATTAAGAGGATCAATATGAACAATGGCTGATAAAAGTTACACTGGACCAAGGTGAGGCCCTCTTCATCTCTGGAGAGGAGGAGCAGGGCAGGAGGGGAGCCCAGTATTGACAGGATGGATAAAGAGAGATAGATAGAGATAGATACTGGATAAACAGCGGGAATGGACAGAGAGAGAGAGAGAGAGAGAGAGAGAGAGAGAGAGAGAGAGAGAGAGAGAGAGAGAGAGAGAGAGAGAGAGAAAGAGAGATGTGTTTAGACAGGAGGAACAGAGGAGGAACTAGAAAAAACAGACAGAAGCCATAAGACCTGGGTGTCAAAGAAGGACTGCTGGTGAGTAAACACTATCTAAATTCAGATCATCCCCCAGTATTCCAGCTAGCCAGCCAGCCAGCACTCCAGCCCCCCAGCCAGCCAGCCCTCCAGCCAGCTCCCAGCCTCCCAGCTAGCCCCCCCAGCACTACAGTAAGCCAGCCCCCCAGCCAGACAGCCCCCCAGCACTCCAGCTAGCCAGCCCCCCAGCTAGCCAGCCCCCCAGCCAGACAGCCCCCCAGCACTACAGTAAGCCA
>BROE01000014.1:2324988-2329988 GCA_036571765.1 Plecoglossus altivelis
CCCCCCCCCCCCCCCCCCCCCCCCCCCCCGGCAGACCCCGCACCATAGCCTCGTTAGTCACTCCCACCCCCGACGACGCCCCCGACGAGCGAGAGATGTGAGGGTGGAGTAAAGGTGGAGAGAAGTAGAGAGAAAGAAAGAGAGATGGAGGGAGGAAGACAGAAGGCAAGAGAGATGGAGGGAGAAAGAGAGAAGGAAAGAGAGATGGAGGGAGAAAGAGAGAAGGCGAGAGAGATGGAGGGAGGAAGAGAGAAGGAAAGAGAGATGGAGGGAGGAAGAGAGAAGGCGAGAGAGATGGAGGGAGAAAGAGAGAAGGAAAGCGAGATGGAGGGAGAAAGAGAGAAGGCGAGAGAGATGGAGGGAGGGAGGAAGAGAGAAGGAAAGAGAGATGGAGGGAGGACGAGAGAAGGAAAGAGAGATGGAGGGAGAAAGAGAGAAGGAAAGAGAGATGGAGGGAGGAAGAGAGAAAGAAAGAGAGATGGAGGGAGAAAGAGAGAAGGCGAGAGAGATGGAGGGAGGAAGAGAGAAGGAAAGAGAGATGGAGGGAGAAAGAGAGAAGGCGAGAGAGATGGAGGGAAAGGGAAGAAGGGAGGCAGGGAGAGGTGGAGAGAGTGAAACTTGCAGATAGACACAGAGAAGCTTTCTTAAATGTGAAAATGAAAATGGGTCAGATTGCTCCTATATAAGGATCGCATTAAGAGTAGTGTTCACATCTCCATGCTGTAGATTGGAGGCGGTGGTGGTGGGGTTTCAAAACAGACGTTAACTTTATTAAAACTGACTTGAAGTAATTTAGCTAATAGCCTTCATGCTACATTTTTCAGACGAATGTTAACATATTTTATGTGCTGGTGAAATCAATGAATAATACATTTTCACAGCTCATCAGCTTTGTGGATTTTCCTTTTTTTTCCATAGATGTGAAATTAGCCGAGTTGACTGGCTGATGAAATAGGTTTGTGTTGACTCATGTTCAGCATGTGCTCCGCATGTGCAGGGTTTGTTTATGAGAATATGACACTGACTAATGAATCTCAATTTGATATCCCGTTCGATACAGGCACTGACTAATCATGATAATAATAATAATGATAATAACAATAATAATAATTGAAAACCAACAAGAAAGAAACCACAGGCTGACTGATTGAAATGTTTTTGTAGAAAAAAAAGCAATTATCTCAGACGGCAAAAAAAGTAAGACAGTAAACATCACAACATTTTAAGCTAGGAGCTTTCTGACCTACCTAGGACCTCTCTCATTCTCTTAAATGTTCCCCCAACTTGCACCACACAACCCTGCCTCATCATCTCCCTCAATCACCTCCAGTCTCCCTAAACCTCCCCCACCCCCAGATAATGACAGTCAAGGTTGTGAGCTAACATGCTAACAAACACAATGACAGTGATGGTTGTGAGCTAGCATGCTACCAGATATAATTCCAGTCAAGGTTGTGAGCTAACAAGCTAACAGAGATAATGACAGTCAAGATTGTGAGCTAACATGCTAACAGGATAATGACAGTAAATGTTGTCAGCTAATATGCTAACAGAGATAATGACAGTAAATGTTGTCAGCTAATATGCTAACAGAGATAATGACAGTCAATGTTGTGAGCTAACATGCTAATAGACATAATGACTGTCAAGGCTGTGAGCTGGCACGCTAACAAACACAATGACTGTCAAGATTGCAAGCGAACGCGCTTACAAACACAATGACAGTGAAGGTCATGAGCTAGCTCGCTAAGAGAGATAATGACTGTCAAGGGTGTGAGCTAACACACTAACAGAGACAATGACAGTCAAGGGTGCAAGCGATTAATCCACTTAGACTTTTGCCATGTGCATTTCCACGATTACAGCGAATGGGTCAAATTCTATTAACCGTGAGATTTTGGTGAGGGAGCATTGCAATAGGTTTTGGAACTGAAAGGCTCACACAAACACGATTTGGTTGTTATTTTTGGCTTCCTCTCAGTTTCATAGTATTTTCTAGAATCCTTGTGAAAGTCACTGGCTAGAAATCTGGTGTGTGAGCTAACTAGAGTCTGTTTTAACCTTTCAGTTGAAGGGTCCGTGTATTCTGTAGAGAGTAACAAGGCTTGGATGCATCTCAAAGTAGACTCTGTGTCTGTATGTGACAATGTGTGTTTCTGTGCATGGGTGTGTGTATGTGTGTGTGTTTGTGCGTGAGTGTGTAACTTACAGACTCTGCCTCAGTTCAGCGTTGTCTCTGGAGGTACCCAGGGCCCGGAGACTCCTCTCTAGCGTCACAACTACGGACACCAACAACAAGGTTAGAGGGACTAACTCTCTCTCTGTCACTCAGTCACTCAGTCACTCAGTCACTCAGTCAGTCACTCACACACTCAGTCACTCAGTCACTCAGTCACTCACAAAACTACAGCAAATGTCAAAACCACTCATTACTCACCATTGGCGTTGATCTGGAAGATGTTGGAGGAGGTTTCCTGGAAGACATCTTGCAGCTCCGAGGGGCTGACCTGAGTGGCTGGGAAGAGCACACAGGGACAGGGGTCTGCTCACTCCATTGGCTACTTGAGATAACCATGGTGCCACTACTGACCAATAGGAATGAGAGGTCTGATGAAGCTGGACATGGATGGACTGAAAGGTACCACAAAAAAGGTATTCCCCTCCTCGCCTCCTCTTTCTCCATTTTCTTATGTCCTCTCCCTCCTGCTCTCCTCCTCTCTCTCTTCCACTCTCTTCCCTCCTCCTCTCCTCTTCACCTCTCCTCCTCCCCCCTCCTCCCCCCCATCACAGCCATCACTGTGATATTTGTCATTTTGGTTTGTGCACACTTGGCTGCAGATCTCCTGTGGAAACAGGTGTGGAACCAGCATGCATCCTCTCCTATTGCAGGATGGGATGGTGTTGCAAAGAGAGAGGGGGGAGAGAGACAGAGACAGAGGAGAGAGAGACAGAGCGAGACTAAGAATGAAAAGCATGAGAAAGGAGAGAGCACAAGGCAGAGAAGGAGAGAGAGTGGGGAAACAGAGACAGGGAGAGGAGCGAGAGAAGAGAGGGAAACAAACAGAGAGTGAGACAGGGAAGAGAGAGGGAGGGAGCGAAAGTGAGAGGGAAGTGGAGAGAGAGAGTGAGCGAATTCAAAACAAATCCACGCTACTTGACTGTGTTCTAGCATGGAGTACTTCATCCAGATATAGGCTCATCATCATGTCGTATGAGCAGAAATCGAACCCGCCCACCATCAACCCTGCTCTGCATGCAGACCTCCAGGCCTCGCTTCACAATCAAAGCCTTCAACTCCATCTGGTCAGGGAATATGACAAACTATCAGAACTGTAACATGACTGCATTCAGTCAAACCTGCAGTCGCATGCAGAGGCGCAAGCACAGGCGCATGCAGAGGCGCATGCACAGGCGCACGCAGAGGCGCATGCACAGGCGCATGCAGAGGCGCAAGCATAGGCACATGCACAGGCTCATGCACAGGCGCACGCAGAGGCGCATGCACAGGCGCATGTCAGGCGCATGCAGAGGCTGCTCTCTGAGTGGTTGTTGCTCATCCGAGCCATCATCCTCTGCTTGGCCCTCGTCTGAAACACACGCTCGCCAGATTCTCCCGCCATGGAGATTGATGGATGCTCAATATTCATGCTACATCAGAGAGAAAGCCATTATAATGAAGAACAACCTTGTGTGTGTGTGTGTGTGTGTGTCTTTGTCTGTGGGTGGGTGGTTTTGTGCATTCATCTATCTGTATGTGCTTTTGTCTGTGTGTGTGAGCATATTTGTCTGTGTCTGTGTGTGTTTTAAACGGATTCATCGGTCTGTCTGTGTGCGTATATGTGCGCTTTTGAATGTGTGAGGACTTTTACGTTTGTGAGTGGATACAACCCGTGTTTGCGTGCTTTTGAATTGTGTGGGTGTGTGTTTCAGTACTGTATATTCTGTCTTTATATTGGTGTGTGTATACGTACTGTGTGTTTGTGTGTAACTGTGTGAGTTAACATGCTGTGTTTGCAGTCGTGTCACGTGTGTGTATTATGTGTGTTTATTAAAGTCTTGTGTTTGTGTGTTTATATACTGTGTGTGTGTGTGTGTGACAGAGAGGCAGTGTTGGTGTGCTGGTGACTTGGCTTGCAGATAATGACTGCTTTACATTGAGAGACCCCCTGCCGGTGAGGAGGTCCCTGTCAGGACCCCGGCCCTCTCCCCCTTCAATTATCACTTAAACACACCACCAGACACACAGCAACACACCGTGCCGGCCGTGGCAAGGCCATGTGAACACACACACACACACACACACTCTTCACAAAATTTTGTGGTGCTTAAGAAATAGAATGTAAAGACCATTCACCCCACCAGCAATAGTTCTATCTCTGCCATCTCTCTCTCTCGCTCCTTTTCTTCTCTCCCTCTCACTCTCGCTTCTTCTCTTTCTCTCTCTCTCTCTCTCTCCCTCTCTCTCTCTCTCTCTCTCCTTATCTCTCTCTCCCTCTCTCTTCTCTCTCCCTCTTTCTTCTCTCTCTCTAATTTTCATTCTATCTCAGTCTCCCTCTCGCTCTCTCTCCTCTCTCTGTCTTCAATGTTCCTCAGTCTAGTTCCAACCTACGACTTGTTTAGCCAAAAATGCATCATCAGACTTCAGATTGTTTTCAGATTTTTACAGAAGTGTCATCATCAGAACCATTCGAATTCTTCTGTTCTTTTTTATCTGTTCTGAGTTGTGTCTCCCAATCTGTGTTCACATCCATCCTCTCATCTATCTGCATCTCTACTTATCTGCAACAATCTATATTTGCATCTGAATCTGCTCCATCTCGTTTGTTTGTGTCGATGTTAGGCAGTCATAATGCCTCATGAAATGCTAATCAACTTCCTGTGTGGAGTGAGATGCGGTCGGCAGTGCCAGGCCAGTAGGGGAGAGCTGACAGTAACTGCTGCTGGGCGTCAGCTTCGTCCTGATTGGAGCGATCATGCCTTCGCTGACTTGTTGCCATGAT
>BROE01000014.1:2332488-2337720 GCA_036571765.1 Plecoglossus altivelis
TGCTCTCGTTTATACAGTATGTGGGAGTTCAGACACAAAAGCCAGTATTTGATGTTTGCTAGTTCCTGTCAGACTCCCTCCTCAGTGTGTGTGTTTGTGTGTGTGTATGTGTATGTGTGTGTGTGCGTGTGTGTGTGTGAGAGAGTCTCTGCGTGTCAGAGCGCCTCAGATTCTCTGACATGCAGGATCAGACAGACACACACTCGACATCACAGAGGAACAAAACTCTCACAATAGTTACACATACACAAACACACACACATACACAAACACACACATACATACACAAACATACACATACATACTGTATACACACACGTGTACAGAAGACAAGTAGGGTAATGAAGCCAAGGTCAAAGTTCAGATGACCAAAATTGGTGCTGGCCACAAGTTCAATACATATTATGTTAACCTTTGATCCGTAAAAATCACAACTTAATTGAGCACATTCTGCCCTTGTCCTCCCAGAACACAGTGGTCCTGATGTAGAGAAAGTGTTATACATAAAACACACGACACAGAGAGTCTTGTATTAGACAGAGTGTGTTTTGAGGATGCAGTTAAGAATATGTGTCTTCAACAGCTTTTTTTGTGTTTGACAGGGTGTGGATGTGTGTTTGACAGTGTGTGTGTGTTTGTGTGTGTGTGTGTGTGTTTGTGTGTGGTGTGTGTGGTGTGTGTGTGTGTGTGTTACGTTTACCTTTTTTTTCTTTTTTTTAAACATTTTTTTTGTGTTTTTTTTAAAGCAATGTTTTCCTTTGTGTGTGTGTGTGCGTTTGTGTGTGTGTATATATATATAATATATAAAAATAAAAACACACACACAAACAAAAAAATTATATATACATACATATATATTTACATATAAAACAGTGTGTAACAATGTGTGTGTAAACAGTGTGTGTGTAAACAAGCGTGTGTGTGTGAACAGCGTGTGTGTGAACAGCGTGTGTGTAACAGCTGTGTGTATAATATGTGCGGTGTGTGTAACAGACGTGTGTGTGTGTGCGCACAAAACTTGTGATGTGTGTACGTGTGTACAGAGCGTGTGTTCAGAGCGTGTGTGTGTGTGTAACAGCGTGTGTGTAACAGCGTGTGTGACAGCGTGCGTGAGACAGCGGGGTGCGCTGTAATACTGTGTGAGCGTTCTGAACACTGCTGCCTCGCATCGCTCGCTCCTTACCAAGACTGGCATGGTAGCCCTGCACTGCCTGGGAACCCTATCCAAAACGGCGCTTCGCTGGGTCGCGAACGAGCGCATCCATCTATAAGAGCCCGTAGGAGGGACATCCGTGACCCCCCGCGTGCGCGCTCCTGGCTGCTGGCATCTAAATACACCAACTCAACATACAGTGTTGTGTCTCACTCACAGAGAACTAAATGTTGTATACCGTTTCTTGACGTAGATGGCCCACAGGGAATCGGCTTTCCTGTGACTGACGTCAATCGTGTACATCTCGTGTGATCCCGCGGTAGGACAACACTGTAGTGTATATGGAGCGGTGAATTTTTAAATCTGTGTGTGGTACACTACGCAATAGTAGACTCGGTAAACGATCTAGAGTGATAGTAGCATGAAGCACATGACAACAACAGCGCTAGTATTGAGACCTGAAGCACATGGACAACAGACATGACAACACACACTGTAACTGAACACATGACAACACACACTGTAACTGAACACATGACAACACACACAGACACTGGGTAACTGAAAGCAGACATAGACAATACCACCACAACGCTGAAGGAGGCAAGCTGAAGCAACATGAGCAAAGCAAACTGTAGCTGAACCAAAGCTTGACATAAAACCAGCGATACTGTAGCCTGCATGCAGCAGCAATTCAGTCCTTGATACATTATAATAGAAGAAAGCATATATTGTGTGCAGAGGAGCATGCAATTTTGGCATCATCTTTCTAACAGTGATGCAGATGGTGAGGGAACTCTAAACTTGTGCCCTCTGATGATATGGCAGTCAGAGCTGCAAGTGAACTCGTGAATCCAATGGTTTTTATTTATTTCAAGGTTTGGTTGCTACCCTACTGACAACACACTCTGATACTAACACACAAAGAGAGTACATAGAGACAGGGAGAGAGAGAGAGAGAACCGAAAAGACGCATAAGCCGTACTGACACAACACAAGACCAGGGAGACAGTAGACAGAGAGAGTAAGAGTAGACAGACTCGATTACAGCATGAGAGCACGAATGACAGACTATAGGAAGACGAAGACCAAGCGAGCAGATAGGATAGACTAACGGAAGATAAGGAAGGAAGGAATAAGGCAAGGAAGGAGCAGACCTGGAGGTGAGGGAGGAGAAGGAGAGACACACAAGAGAGAAAGACAGTTAGAGAAGTAGGAGAGAGAGCAGAGAAAGCGTAGAGGAGGGTTGACAGAGTGGAAGAGGAGACAGGAAGACAGAGAGAGGGTAGAGAGACGGCGAAGGAGAGACGTACAGAGAGACAGACGAAGAGAGAGAGAGACAGAAAGAGACACAAATGAGAGGATAGAGAGAAGAACAGAGAGAGAGAGAGAGAGAGAGATGAGAGAGAGAGAGAGACAAGCAGAGAGAAAGACAGAAGTTAGAAAGACAACGAGAGAGACAGAGAGAGAGACAGATATATATATATATAATATCTGTAATATATATATATATATATAAGAGAGAGAGAGAAGAGATGAGAGAGAGAGACAGGAGAGGATGAGGAGAGCTGCTCCTTGATTCTTATCTCCTTATTCAGACTGTGTTGGTGCGAACATCAGCCAGTCTGTCGCCACGATACAACAAGCACTGGCATTCACAACGTTCTGCAGGAGGGAAGGGGGCAGGAGGGGGGATGGGGGTGGGGTGGGGGGGATGCGTTGCTTCTCAGAGGCACACCAAGGCGCTGGGCGACGTGGACACATAATCCGATTAATTTTCACAGAGCAGGGAGATTAATGACTTTTGGCAGCCAATAAGCAGTCTTGGTTCTTGTTGATTTCAAGCCCAGTCACTGCTACTGGTCCGTGTTCCCTGAGGTGTGGACACTGGCACACATCTCAAGCTGTGCTGTCGCTTCGACACGCGCAAACACATGCGCGTATGCATGTGCTAACATTCACATGTGCTGTACATACAGCACATGTGAAGAGTAGGAATATCAAACATAGAGAATTGAAAAAAAAACACAAAACACACACATGGGTTTCTCAATTTCCCCCTTCTCCACACCCCACACACACGCGTGTATGACAAGTTCATGTTTCTGAGGTAGACATGAGGACTGTGTGGACCTCAGCGCACCACCTCTCTCTAGACAGGAAGAACCACATCTGTCCAGACAGGAAGAACCACATATCTCTCTCTAGACAGGAAGAACCACATCTCTCTAGACAGGAAGAACCACATCTCTCTAGACAGGAAGAACCACATCTCTCTAGACAGGAAGAACCACATCTCCACAGTACTGATGTGGATACGTGAGCATGAACCTCCAAAGAAAAGTGCTGTTTTGATTTGGAGTTTGTCGGAATCCCTCCCTCTGCCCGACGAGCAGTACAGGAGGCAGTCTGAGGGAAGGTCTTTCCAGGAGCAGGGAGAGAGAGACTTTAGTTGGATGTATTATTAATGCTTTGATTAATTTGTCGGCAGGGGACAGGCTAATTACAGCTGAGCCTCATGCAGGCAAAAGCTTTTCGTGCAGCTCTTGGAAATCAAATGAATTGTTTTATGAGTGTGAGATAAGACCAGGTTCCATTATTTCCCATACGTCATCCTGCTCAAGAACATCAGCACTACTCTTTACTGGCTATAACCTTAAGTATCTCTTTATAGACTGCACATATTGTGTGCACTGGATGTGTGTGTGTGTTGGAGAGAGAGAGGTATGTTTGGGTATCTTGAGAGCATGTGTGTGCATGTGTTTATATGTGCTTGTGAGTGTTAGAGTGAGCGTGTTGTTGTGCATGATAATGTGTGTGTATGATAGTGTGTTGTGTGTGTATGAAAGTGTGTGTGGGTGTGTCTGATAGAGCGTGTATATGAAAGTGTGTGTGTATGTGTGTATGGTAGCGTATGTGTGTGTATGATAGTGTGTGTGTGTATATGATAGTTTGTGCGTGTATGCTAGTGTGTGTGTGTATGTGATCGTATGTGTGTGTATGACAGTGTGTGTGTGTATGATAGTTTGTGCGTGTATGATGGTGTGTGTGTGTGTATATGATAGTATGTGTGTGTATGATAGTGTGTGTATATATGATAGTGTGTGTGTGTGTATGATAGTGTGTGTATATGATAGTATGTGTGTATATGATAGTGTGTTTATGATAGTGTGTGCATGATAGTGTGTGTGTACTAGTGCCAAATCTTCCAGTTGGCTCTTCCATGTGCCTCCACACACTGAAGGGTGTAATGCAAACATGCATGGAGAGAGAGAGAGTAGAAGAGAGGAAGGAGAGAGAGAGAAGAGAGAGACGAGAGAGAGAGAGAGAGGGAGGGCAGGGAGGAGGGAGGAAGGAGCGGAGGGAAAGGGATCCTTTCCACAGGAGAGATACCCATGACATGCCGAGAACAAGGTTCTGGACGGTTGCAGCAATGAGAGAGAACAACGGCGAGAGAGGCGAACAAAAAGATGAGCAATCCCAGCGGGTTATCAATTAACGTAGTGTCAGAACATCGCCAGCGACGACTTCATTAGATCTTCATCACAGCGCCTATCCTTTGTCATCACCGCTCCACAGACTTCGCCTCAACCATGCATGAAACATCGCTGGCCCTGGGCCCCTACGGCCACCTCCAGCCTCTGCAGGACCCCCGCCAGGCCCCTCCTCCCAGCCCCCCCATCCTCCCCCCCCACCCCCCCAGCCTCGTCCATTCACACCTCTCCGCCCCCGCCATTCTAGACGCCCCCTCCAGCCCGCCTTCAGACCGTCGCGCCACATCCATAGCCCCCCCGATATCCCAGTACCCCCCTTCAGCCCCCTTTCAGCCGCCTCCAGCCCCCCTCCAGCACCTCACGCCAGCCCTGTTGCCCTGGCCATGCTCTGTCTCAGGCCCTCCCACCACCATAAAGCCGGCTTCCACCCTCCTTCTGCAGTTGACGAATGCCGGACGTAGTCCCTGCTACGAACTGGACGGCCTCCATTGACAAGTGATGCAACTTCAAGTAGCCACGGCGGCCTAACAGGCAAGAGGAGGGAAGTTGGCGATCTGAATGTGATTTCTAAGTTCAAGCCCGACA
>BROE01000014.1:2337879-2350379 GCA_036571765.1 Plecoglossus altivelis
AGCCCCCCTCCAGCCCCCCAGCCCAGCCCTGTTGCCCTGGCCATCTCTGTCCAGGCCTCACCACCAAACCCTTTCCCCCCCTTCTCACAGCGCTAGCCTCACGAACTGGACGGCCTCCATGACAGATGATGCTAACTCAAGTAGCCACGCGCTCTACAGGCAGAGGAGGGGAAGTTGGCATATGAATGTGATTTCTAGTTCAGCCCAGATCAGTCCCCTGGGACTGCCCTGGTTTGTGGTCCCAGGCTGCAGTCGAATGTGACCCTGTGTGACTCTGTACAGCCCCAGGCAAGGGGGACGCGCTCTCAGGATTTGCAGGAAAGAACATGAGAATCGTTACGCGGTACACACACGCACACACGCCCACGTGCACACACACACGCACACACGCCCACGTGCACACACACACACACACACGCGCCCACGTGCACACACACACGCACACACACACACAATCAGGATAGATGTGGAGAGGGTTGGAAAGAACACACTAACTCACGAAAACCCATCACTGGAAATCAGTGAAGGTCCGAGAATCGCGCTAGCGATGGTGAGGTGAAACACGTCGATGGCCTCACACTTCAGGAGACTGGTGAGGCTGGTG
Source organism: Plecoglossus altivelis (assembly GCA_036571765.1). Taxonomy (NCBI): domain Eukaryota; kingdom Metazoa; phylum Chordata; class Actinopteri; order Osmeriformes; family Plecoglossidae; genus Plecoglossus; species Plecoglossus altivelis. The sequence goes on from BROE01000014.1 coordinate 2,338,484, forward strand.
ATAAGGTGCTGGTGAGGCTGGTGATAAGGTGCTGGTGAGGCTGGTGATAAGGTGCTGGTGAGGCTGTTGATAAGGTGCTGGTGAGGCTGGTGATAAGGTGCTGGTGAGGCTGGTGATAAGGTGCTGGTGAGGCTGGTGATAAGGTGCTGGTGAGGCTAGGATGTGGGCTTGACTTGGGCTGAAGGCAGAGGTCAACAACAGCAGTAATAACAGGATTATGTGATGGATGTTCCTGAGAACGTTACCATGAATTCTGCTGGTTATTGGGTCAATAGAGGTCATACTTTACACCTACACAGACACACATACAAGGACACACACACGAACACACAAACACACACACAGTCTGGTGTATTGGACAGGGCTTCATTACCGAAATTCATCTGAATCAAAAGAAAACGTGAAGCAAAGCTCGGAGATTGTTCCAGAAAGCCTGTGTCTGATGCTGACTTGTCAGGGAGAGGATGGTGGAAGCGAAAGAGAAAAACGGACTGGGAGAGAGCGAGAGATGATGATCAAGAGAGATCGAGATAGACAGAGAGAGAGAGCAATGAGAGAGAGAGAGAGAGAGAGAGAGAGAGAGAGAGAGAGCAAGAGGGAGAAAGACTTTGACTTCTAAAGCTAGTGTCAGACTGGCCAGTTACCTAAGCAGTTTCCCCGCGCTAGACATTTTCAAACACGCTCTTTTTATGGACCGATTTCATTTTACCAATCCAACCTGACAAGCCATATGAACCCCCCTCAGAATCCACCGTGCACAAGGCATCCCTCGCCCCCCACGCATCACCTCTCATCTGTCCCTCCAGTTTACTATACGAGAACTCAATCCACAACCTTGCCGTGACCAGCCCCAGCCACACTGCCATCGTACCCAGCGACCTCACTCCCAAACACCCACTCTTCCTCATCTTCCGTATTGCAAGCTTGGCCTGCCCAAATAAGGAATTCACAAGGCATGCTCTCCTCTTCGCTAGAGGGAGAAGGAGACCGAGAGCAGGAGAGCGAGCGAGCGAGCGAGAGAAATAGAGACAGAGAGACGCAGAAAAAGAGGGAGAGTGAGCGAGCGAGCGAGAGAGCGGACTAGACTTCATCCCTCCTTCTCCCCCTCTCATCCAGCTGACACAGCCATACAGAAGGACTGCTGCGTGTTCGAAACCCTCCCTGCTCCGAGCCTTTCGTCAGCAAGACCCCTACATAACCCCCCAGCCCCCCCTCCCTCCCTCCTCAGCCCCCCCGGCCCCTTAGGATGCACCCACTGACGAGACAGAAAAACCCAAAAGACAGAAAGGAAGAGGAAAAAAAGAGAGACCAAACCTAGCGTTGGACAGTGAAATTGCCCTGTCATATAAAGCAGCTCTTTATTGAGACAAATCACTTCTGTTCCCTTCCAAAAATAAACTCTGTCTCTCCTCACGTATCAGAGGACCTGTCATCTTAGTGGATCTGCTCCAAACCTCTGTGTGTGTGTGTGTGTGTGTGTGCAGGTGTCTTTCTGTGTGTACGTGCGTCCACGTGTGTGTATGCGAGTGGGCGTGCAAGCGTGTGGATGTCCCTCAGAGTGGTGTGTGGGCGTGTGCGAAAGTTTGAAGGGTGTTAGGCTAACTCCTCATCTCCCATCATGCCCTGGGAGTTATCCCTTATCAAACCCCCAAATCAGGATGGAATATTACGATACAGAACGTCAGGAGACTTCCACCGTCCTGAGTTCTAGTTCCCTCGATCAGTCAGAATCAGAACATGGTTTTGTGGCCCTGGCAGCTTTCACAAAGCGTAATTTCCCGTGACAGGAAGGTGCGAGCGATAAACAAAAACGGATCTTTAAAAAAAGAAAAAAAGAAAAAAAGAAGTAATGTCTAAACAAAAGAAAAAGGCAATAGTGAGACAGCGAGAGTGAAACGATAGAGCTCATCACCCTGTGTAATGTTGTGATGATAACAAAGCTTATCTCTCCCCTGCTTGTTTGCTTATTAGGATCGTTTAACAGCTGCACAATACAACAAGCTTGATGAGTTGAGATAAAAAGAAACACGATCTGGCGAGGCCGTGGTGAACGAGCAACAGTCGTGGTCTCTGTGCGAGAGATCGTTTTATTGTGTCGAACTGTCTGAGGCACAGAGAACATGCTTCACGGAGATTACAAACAAAAATGTCCCCCACCAACCCTGACTAAAAACACATGCTTCTCAATGATAAGACAGCAGGCAAATTCAGAACCTGACTCTCTCACTTACGCTCTCTCTCGATGTACATATCACTACATCACTCTCTCAATCGCTCTCTCTCTCTCTTCCTATCTATATCCCTCTCGTTCTCTGTAAGTGTCTTTGCCCTTTTCTCTTCCACACCCGCTCACTCCCTCCATCTCTCCTGCCCCGTCTCTCAACCGTGAACACTCCCTCTCTCCTGTTGTCTGTCTGTCCCTATCTCTCCATCTCTCTGACTCTACCCACCCACTCTCTCCTGTTCTCTCTCTGTCTCTCAGTCCATCTATCTCTCCCCTTCTCCCCTCTCTGACACCCTTTCTCTTTTGTTGATTCTATCTCTTTGTCCATCAACATCTACTCTTTCTCTCTCACTCTCTCTCTTTCTCTTGCTCTCTCTCCTTCTCTCTCTCACTCCCTCTCTTTCTCCTGCTCTCTCTCTCACTCCCTTTCTTTCTCCTGCTCTCTCTCACTCTCTTTCTCCCTCTCTCTCTCTCTTCTGCTCTCTCTCTCTCTCTTCTGCTCTCTCTCTCTTCTGCTCTCTCTCTCTCTCTCTCACTCCCTCTCTCTCTTCTGCTGTCTCTCCTGCTCTGTCTCTCTTCCATTTTACTCTCACTCTTTCTCTGTCTCTCTGCTGTTCTCTCTCCATCTCGGTCTCTCTGTCTTCTGGGTATTCACCCTGCGGTGCAGGCTCTCTGTGATCAGCGTCTCTCCTATCTCATGGTATCTCTCCTGCGTGGGTCTGATCTGAGCGCGTGCAGAAGGCTGGCTCGACGAGCAGCACAAAGCAGTCTTATCACGGCTTGTTCTCTGCAGCCTCAGCGGCCCTGGGGACACACACACAAATGCACAAATGCAGGGGACACCAACACAAACAGCCGTCTGGACAACATGGCCTGTTCTGATAGGGACGCGCACACACACGCGCACACACGCCAGATGAACACACAAATGCACACATACGCACGCACACATCCACACACAAGCAAGTACATAGACATACAGTACGTACACACACATGCATCTAAACACACATGCGGGACGCTTTAAAGGAGACACACATGCGTCCACACACACACACATCTTTCCCTGCCCATTCAAGGAAGCGTATTCAACCAGACAGGTGACCGCATGCTTTAAATGTTTAACTGCAGAATAGCAAACACACACACACACACACATATGCTAGCATCTGAGTTCTAGTGCTACCTCGTCCACCTTGCAGCTGCCACACCAGCATAGTCATGGACGGCTGGCTGGTGAAAGACCTGTCTACACCAGCAGGACAACTGTGACATACACACTCTGAAATGAATGAACAGACACAGTGAAATAAAAAGACAGACAGACTGACAATTGCCCACACTCACACACACACTGAAACAGACCCGATGTCAGATGCACACCCATTGACACACGACAGCGCACCCCCTCACATGTCCGCGTGGGGGAGGACAGGGTCACTCTGGTCCCCAGTCACACCCCAGCTCACTCTCCTCTCTCTAATTGGCCCAGGCCGTTAATTGGCTTGAGGAACCATGGTAACAGCTGTTGTAGCAGCTGTTTAATAAGCAGAGGGTTAGAGAGTTGGAGCTGTTTCTGGAACTGTTCAGGTAAGAGATGTTTCTAGAAGTGTTCAGGTAAGAGATGTTTCTGGAAGTGTTCAGGTAAGAGATGTTTCTGGAAGTGTTCAGGTAAGAGATGTTTCTGGAAGTGTTCAGGTAAGAGATGATTCTGGAAGCGTTCAGTGCAGGGGAGATGTTTCTGGAAGTGTTCAGGTAAAGAGGAGATGTTTTGGAAAGTGTTCATTGTTGTAATAAGGTCAGCCAGACCACACAGAGCCACCACCCTGCCATACCTGCACCTGTGTCTGATCCAAACCTACCGACAAACGATCAGCCCCCTTGCTAACCTCTGTATGCTGATCACCCAGCAGACCCTGATGCAGCGTAACCATAGAGATGGAGGGGACCTCCTCATCCTGCATGTGAGACCCTCTTATCTCTCCAAGGAAGCTTCAAAGGGTCTGCTTGAGACAACACGTCTCCAAGCAACCGGAGGTTCTCTCCGTTTGAGGTGACGATTCCAAAAAAGAACCCGTCCTGCCAAAACTTTGAAGGCAAGTGCTGTGAGACTTCACCTTTACCATAACAGCAGAGTAGACGGTGGAGAATTGAGAGGGATATTTGTTTAATGTTTGAATGTTTGATTTAATATTTTGTTCCCTGTAATCTTGATTCTAGTAACCACTCCTTTTTCCTGAAAGATGAACAAGTCATTCGGGGTATATACAAAAAGCTGACTAAAAGTAGAATAATTATTCAATATGTTTTGCAACTGTCCAAACAGCAACACTTGAACAATCTATGGAACTATTCAGAGACTCGTTCAAACCTTCGGTAGATGTGAAGGAAAGAGGGGGAGAGCTTCCTCCAATGACTCCAAACAGGTCACCTTCCTAACTCTGAACTGTATGAAACTCTTGAAGGGACAATCGATCTGACTCCAGTGAAACCAACCATGTTCAAATGATGTCAGCAAGCTTCTCCTGGGATTCGATTTGATTCTAGTTGCGACCTGACTGACATCACGCAAATTCAGTCTGATCTGATCAAATTCATAATTCATAACAACAGCTTCAAACTATCCAAATGTACTTCAATAAATGTTTTTTTTATGCGACAGATACGCTTGACTTGTGCTCGTTTTATTATTCTCATAATCTGCTCTTTGCTTTTAGAACAAATTAATTCCTCAAGAAGACTGATTAATGTATATTAAACCCTCTTTAATGTTCTCAAACGTAGTATCACGGCGATGCTCTGACTACTAAATACTTGATTATAAATGAAGTATTTCTGTTCTTCAGCAACCACACTCTGCTACAGTGTAGACAGACGGACTGGCACATGACTGGGCTCGGAGGTCAAGGTCAGAGGTCACAGAGATCCATGCCTGGTGGAGGTTACCCAACATTCTGGATAGAACTGGGCAGATTCCCAAGTGAACATACAGAGAAGCTGACCCCTAAATCTGGTCACACACATTCATAAACACCACACATCCACCCCAAACTCACACACACACACACACACACACTCATAAACACCACACATCCACCCCAAACTCACACACACACACACACTCATAAACACCACACATCCACCCCAAACTCTCACACACACACACACACACACACACACTCATAAACACCACACATCCACCCAAACTCACACACACACACACACACACACACTCATAAACACCACAGTTCCACTCAAACTCACACATACACACACACTCATAAACACCACACATTCACCCAAACTCACACACTAACACACTCATAAACACCACACATCACCCCAAACTCACACACATACTCATGAACACCACACATTCACCCAAACTCTCTCTCTCACACACACACACACATTCATAAACACCACACATCCACCTAAACTCAGACACACACACACACACACACACACACACACTTTATATCAGGCCTGAAACTCCGTGATACATGGCTGAGTTCTCTGACATGTTTCATAACAGCAGATTCAGATGTGATTGTGTTTGTATGATTGTGTTCATACAAGTTTGAGGACATGCGTTTTTGTGTGTGCACGTACGTCCTTGGATGTGTGCGGACTTGTGTGCTGATGTGCGTGTATATATATGTCCACACGTGCGTACGTTTTTGTTCGTCCACGTGTGTGTGTGTGTGCGTGTCTGAGCGTGTGTGTTTGCGCATGTTTGTATCTGAGAGAGCTGGAGTTTGTGTCTGTGTTTGTGTCTGTGTTTGTGTTTGTGTTTGTGTCTGTGTCTGTGTCTGTGTTTGTGTTTGCCAGGTGGTTCTGCCAAGTTGTCTTCTTATATGCTGATCTTTATCAGAATTGAACTTCATCAACTCTGACTGGGTCTCTAATCATGGCTGGACGATAGGTGTCTGCTATTGGCTGGGCTGGAAAATAGGTGTCTGCTATTGGCTGGGCTGGAAAATAGGTGTCTGCTATTAAATGGGCTGGACATGGTATAGGCTGAGGCTGGGGCTGGGGCTGAGGCTGAGGGTGAGGCTGGGGCTGACGCTGGGGTTGGAGCTGACGCTGGGGTTGGAGCTGACGCTGGGGTTGGAGCTGACGCTGGGGTTGGAGCTGACGCTGGGGTTGGAGCTGAGGTTGGGGTTGGGGCTGAGGTTGAGGCTGGGGCTGAGGCTGAGGCTGGGGCTGAGGCTGGGACCTCAGACTGGGCAGGGCTGCAGTAGCCTGGGGTCTTGGCAACAAAAGACTTACAGTTATGTCTTCTGGCTCACAACTTTCTAGAGGTTCTCTCTCTCAAACTATCATCTTGAAAAAAAACGAAATCCCAGAGCGTTTGTGTGTCTTTGCTGTGTGCTGGAACTCAAACCCTAACAGAGATCCCATCCCAGCGCCAGAGCTCCCAGGAGGCCTTTGGAGAGGCCGCTCCTTCCTGTTTGGTTGTGGTGGCTTCCTGTTTCCTGTGTGTGGGGGGAGGGGGGGAGCATATGGCCAGCTGGCTCCTCTGCTGCTCTCCTGCTTCCACATATGCTTCGCCCTGTGGCGAGTGCTTTCTGGACACCGCCAATCCCACACAGTCATCGCCATGGCGACCGCGAGTCGTCGTCCCCTAGCCCACTAGTCCCGCCCCACCTCCTCCTCCTCCTCCTCGCCCCCGTCTTCGCTGCCCCAGCGGAGAGGAAGAGGGATGAGTAGACTCTCTCTCTCACACATGTATACCGATAAACACACACACACACAGATAACGAATGTACACAGACAATAGATAGACACACACACATATTGATGACAGAGAAACACACGTAAAAGAAACACACACACACAAATGCACATGTAGATAACAGATAACAGAAGAAGCACACACACAGATAGCACACACACTAGATAGACACAATTCCCAAACCTGAAATACAGGGGCCAGATAACCCCAGGCAGGACATTGATATTCACAGCCTTCTCATGGGGGGAGGTCTTCCCCACCTCTCTCATCCTCCTGCCGGCATCACTAACCCATGTGCCATCATGTCCATTCAGACTGAGTCCAGCTTTGGGTCCAGCTCTGGGTCCAGCGCTTTTGGTCCAGCTCCAGGTCCAGCTCTAGATCCAGTGCTCTGGGTTCAGTTCTGGGTCCAGCGCTCTGGGTCCAGTGCTCTGGGTTCATCTCTGGGTCCGGCTCTGGGTCCAACTCTGGGCCCAACTCTGGGTTCAGCGCTCTGGCTCTTCCCCTGGGTCCAGCTCTGGGTTCAACTCTGGGTCCAACTCTGAGTCCAGCTCTGGGTTCAACTCTGGGTCCAGCTCTGAGTCCAGCTCTGGGTCCAGCTCTGAGTCCAGCTCTGGGTTCAGCTCTGAGTCCAGTTCTGGGTTCAGTTCTGGGTTCAGTTCTGGGTTCAGCTCTGGGTTCAGCTCTGAGTCCAGTTCTGGGTTCAGTTCTGGGTTCAGTTCTGGGTTCAGTTCTGGGTTCAGCTCTGGGTTCAGCTCTGGGTTCAGTTCTGGGTTCAGCTCTGACCGCAACAATCAAGCTTTTCTGGTGGGACAGCCACAAGAGGGTCCCTGGACAACTTTTAAGATGATCAGCTCTTTCTAACAAGGACACTGGGATCATACAGTCCTCTACACAATTCTTAGCCAGAATCGGAACCTCGAAAGATAATCCATCCCCTATAACAACCACCGTGAGTCCTATCCTCCGTGATCCAACTTCAACTACGGACAGCATCAGCGATACAGCGCAAGGTGGGACGTTCCCGCCGACTTGACGCTGAAATGCATCAGTGTGCGGCAGGTTCACCGTGACTGTGCCATGCCACTGTGCCATGCCACTGTGCCATGCCACTGTGTCATGCCACTGTGCCATGCCACTGTGTCATGATAAGAGAAGACATTGCTGTGGTGGTGGTGGTTTGTTTGTTGCCTCTCTGCCCAGCCATCTGGAGGCTTCCTGCACTGCAGAGACCCAGGAACACACCCATCTGTCTGCATTGTCTTATATTCAGTCTTTTTTAAATGATTGCTGAATTATTACAAGTATTAATTATGATATTATTAGACTATTGAATTCACGATTTGTCTACATCTAATCATAAAGCGATAGGGTTCAAACAGTTAATGGCAGAATGACATACTTAAACATTGGGTCAGTCTGGATATAGAAATTCTTTTGACATGGCAAGGAATAGCTACGTAGCGAGTATGAAAGGAAAACCAAATGTTAATACGTGACTAAAGCCAAGCAGGCCATTTAGCAAGTCATTTTCACTGCATCACAGCATCCCTGGCAGACAGCAGTGATAATCTGCTCTGACAGCAGAACTAACTCCCCATATTCAAATTCAGTCATTATTGACTTTACCGTGGTAAGTTCTGGTTTGCACGTCTCAAATGAAATGACAGTCACTAGGCCACCACCTCGCTGCGTGGAGAGGGGTGTAAAGGGTCTCTGCTGTTCTGCTGTTCAGTTGCCCAGCATGCTGAAATGTAGCAGTAGACCAGCTGGTTTGAGATGGCATGTTGGAAGGGGGGAGGGAGGGGGAGGGAGGTTGAGGGAGGGTGAGGGATAGGGAGGGGGAGTGACCAGACCTTGCCAGACCTTGACCGACAGACGGTGATTTGACCCAGGGTCAATTTGCGACTGGTTCCAGTAACTCCCAGCTCTGTGAAAACCTCCACAGTCTATTTGAATCATGGAGACTTTAAGCCGTCCGAATTTGCCGTGACCGTTCTGAAAAACGGCCCGTCTTTCGCCTCACGCCTGCAGACACAACCTACAACACACCTGGTCACCTCTTCCTGTTAGAGAACAGGAAAGTAAAGTCAGGCCGCGCGGCGCCCTTGCCAATACTTTGCAGAACAAACAAAGTTGTGAGGTGGAACCAGTAACTAATTTCATTAGCAGCTGCCATTTGTGACTGATTAGAGTCTGTCTGCATTGCAGCCAACTGAGGCCTGAGATCTTGGAGGTTAATAACCAGTAACAATCAATTACCTGACTAATCAGATACGATCAATGGGGCCCTCCTGCATAGGGGACAGAGAAAGGAGGAGGAGGCGGAGGGGGGGAGAGGAGGCGGGGGGGAGGATGAGAGGAGGAAAAAGAAGGTAGGGGAGGAGATAAAGGGAGACAAGGAGGATTGGTATGGAAAAGGGTATTAGAAGGTGGGAGGGGAGGGGAGGGGAGGGGAAAGGAGAGGAGTGGAGAGGAGAGGAGGAGGAGAGGACAGGGGAGACAGGAGAGGAGGAGGGGAGGGGAGAGGAGAGGAGGAGGAGAGGAGGACCTGCACCTCAGAACAGAAGCACAACCTTCCACCTCAGGGAGTTCTCCAGTGGATGCAGATCCACTTTGTCGATTTGTTTCTGTGAGGGTTAATGGGATTGGACGTGAGATCTGGGCTGAGGGGGGAGCGTGTCAGAAGAAGGTCTCTGACATGCTTGGTGTTGATCCAACCTCACCATGCTAGAAAACACTGCCAGGTTTGGCAGGGAAAACTTCTTTTTTTTTGTGAAACACAGCAAAGTTGTCAATTCTACCCCATTCAAACTGCAGTTTATAACCAAGTGCAACTACATCATAATGAACTCTTTTACAATTGTTTTCCCGCCTGCTAAAGACATTGATTTAATTGGCCAAAACCAACAGAAGGGTGGGGAGGGAGTGACTGTGTAGATTGTCTTTCCTTCCACTACTTTGGTCTCCTGCCAAACATACTGTGCCCTGATCCAGCCCTCTGTGTCCCAGGCAAAAGGACATTAGTCTAGCAGGGTCTCTTCAAAGCTAGCAGTACAATATCAGGTCTGTTCTTTGTAGACAAAGTTTACTCATCCCTGCCTCCCAGACCTGTCATCCACCCTGACACACCCTCATCCCTGCCCCTCTTCCTCAATGACATACCCTCATCCCTGTTTCTGGCAGGCTGTATGTGGAGGATGACTTGTGGCAGGCTGTTTGTGGAGGGCTATTTGTGGAGGGCTGTTTGTGGAGGGCTGTTTGTGCAGGGCTGTTTGTGGTGGGCTGTTTGTGGTAGGCTGTTTATGGCAGGCTGTTTGTGGTGGGCTGTTTGTGGAGGGCTGTTTGTGGTGGGCTGTTTGTGGAGGGCTGTTTGTGGAGGGCTGTTTGTGGCAGGCTGTTTGTGGAGGGCTATTTATGTTCTGTGCTGCTCTGTGGAGATCTAATCAAGGGGCGTGTTGAGAGAACATGACCTTGCTCTCGCTCTTGGTTGCCAACGGTGATAATAATTATGATTAAATTAATGAGGCTAAGAGCTTTAAGAATCATTTGTTAACAAAGTCAAAACAATACAACTCAGTGTAGACTGGCCTTTTGTTCAGATATAAACTTCTCTCCCTTTCTCTCTCTCCCTTGTGTCTTTCTCTCTCCTTCTCTTCCTCTCTCTCTCCCCCCTCTCTCTCTCTTTCCCTCCCCCTCTCCACCTATTAATAAACAGCATGCTGTCTTCTGTTTGTCAAGAACTATTAAAACACTAAGGTCAGATGTGAAGGTGTTTGCCCAATGTCATGGCCAGTGTTTGTGATCGTGATCGGTTTGACCAGTACAGACCAGACAATCATCCCAAACACAGACATCAGCACCACGGACAGCACCCAGGTTAGCCTCTCCTCATGGCTTCTGACTTCAACGTCGTAAAAACCGTTGTACTCCACTAAACAAAAGGCTTTTTTTCCCCCAACAAAAGACACTGAGACATTATTTTCTTCCGTTCCACTGCAAATTCTGGGCATCGTCATAGAACATGTACAACATCAGAGCTGTTACTAGGCTACCAGCGTGTGACAGCTGGTGTATTGTCTAAGAATCTTTTCTTTCCCAGGGTTCCACGCTGGTGCTGCATGTTCAGTACAGAGGTGTGCTTCCTGCATGGATGAGTCATCATGACAGAGAGAGAGATGCTATGACATCACAGAGAGAGAGAGAGAGAGAGAGAGAGAGAGAGAGAGAGAGAGATGCTACTGGATCTAATTGGTGGAAATGCTACAAAGCCAAACAGAATTATCAGCAAATGAAACTGAGCTAATTGGTCAATCAAGACCATACGATTTGCCAATTGGCTGAGGGAAATAAATAAGCAGAAGGCATACGTACTCCTGATTGGTTGAGAGGAGGAAGCCAGAGAGTGATTAAGCCCATGTTTTAAACAGTTCTGAGACTACTGTCTGAAATGACCAACATGTCTATTCATGGTTGCTAAACAGCATCTACCATCCCATCGTTTACCATGTGTTGTATTCTTCAGAGAAATAAACACAGCACCAACACGCTTGCACACACATCAAAACAAACACCACACACACACACGTGATCAAAAACTCATAAAAGCACACACACACACACACACACACACACACACATACACTCACATACACACACACACAAACACACACACACACACACATACACACACACACATACACTCACATACACACACACACAAACACACACACACACACACACACAGCCGTGCACTTCCTGATTCCAGGCAGAGTGAAACAGCTCCTAGACAACAACAGGAGCAGCTTCAGCAATGGCCTCCCTTCCCCCTCATCCATCCATCTGTGCGTCCTCCCCCTCTCTCTCTCCCTCCTTCCCCTGGCTTCTGCCTGGCAGCTTCAGCATGGCAGCTTCAGCGGCACGCTAACGAGACA
>BROE01000014.1:2386189-2415718 GCA_036571765.1 Plecoglossus altivelis
TTATACACATTGTATACGAAGAGTGCGTTGTTTTAGCATATGAACTAACAGACATTTCTACTAATAGGGGCCAGCTCTCTCAAACTCTTAGAAAGTCCCAACAGACTTTTCCTGCTGTGCAGCATCTTTTACTTAGGTATGTTCTACACTCCTTAACCCATTCTTACTTTTGAAAGGTTATTTTCCATCTTCCGTGGGTCGTGTTATGGTCATATATAGGTTATAGAAAATGAAAAAATTCAAAAACTAAACAAAGCAGAAAGAAAAAAAGAAAACTAAAAAAAAAAAAACAGCAAAAGAAAGGAAAAGAAAACAAAAAAACAACAAAAAGGAAAAAAAAGAAAAAAAAGAAAAAAAAACCACCCCGCTCCCAACAACTTCCCCCCCTCACCGACATGAAAAAAATAAAATAATAAATGATAAGAAACACAGAGAACCAAGTAAATTTTGGACAAGAAACAAAGTTTGGAGAACAAGAGGGCCAAATCACTTTATTAAAAAAGAAAGAACAAGAATGAAATCTAATAAAAAAGAACTCTCAAAAGGAAGAACTGTTCATCTATTGCTCCCCTCTTCACCATATGTTGGCGTTGTTTACAGATGCCAAATTTTTTAATTATGTGAATCTGTAGACATATAAAATTTCTTGTGCCTATACTTGAAGTTTAGTTGTTTGATTGTCAATGCACTGGTAAATGTCTCCGGCTGCCTATGGCTATTATCCATAATGTGTACCCATGAAACAAGCATAAGAAGGCACCCCAGGGCCACAATAAGTTACAGACAAAACAAAAAAACAAAGAAAAAAAAAAACAAAAAAAAAAAATTGCATCACATAAGTGAGAAAAAAAAAAAAAAAACCCTAAGATTCAATTAGACTTTCGCGTATTCTTAAACTTGTGCTTCCATACTTGCCATGCAATCGGCTGTGGTGAGTTAACTGAAAGTTTCAATCCTTGAATGGAGTTCGGGGCCGGTGGTAGGCGAGGGGTGTGTAGCCACGTCATCTTAGTCCTATTCTGACAATTTCTGTATTCAAAATCATTCGGGAACGGTCTCTAACTACCTGATCTACTAACTTGGAAGTCTGTAACTGTCCTTTGTTAATCTTACTCAATATACCGTGGAGATTTTCACCCGTTAGATTTACTGTCCTCTCTACTACTATGAATCGTTACCTGCTCTAATACTGGACTCTGGACTTGCCTCTACTTACTGGACGTACCGGCGGCACTTTTGCAAGTTGCCTTTGCTATACATACCTGGTACAGTACTTATTCGATACTTGAGCCGCTCTACTAGCTGGAGGTCCGTGCTGCAGCAAGGGTATGTGTTGCCACAATACTAAACTTGGGAGCTGTAACTACCGATCTACTACTGGAAGGTCTCTGCACTTATGCATCATGCTACTTCTGGGAGTCATAAGAATTGTACTGCCTCGCTTCAACTAACTGGAAATGTTCTGCACTAGGCCAACCTCTACTACTAGGTGAGATTTCTTTGTAACTACGCTCTCCATACAAGTACATTGTTGCTTCTCTGATTACTGCCTCTCAAACTACTTGGCCGACCCAACAGTTTATTCATCATTCCTTTTAGTAGTATTAGTAGTTACCTTGTTCTTGGAACAAATGTGGAAAGAGTCGGTGTAATGTTGAACGTGAGTGACCTCTCTACTACGTGGAAGGTATCTTGAATGCTAACGTGCCCTACTACTGGAAGTTCTTTGCCACAATACCTGTCCACTACCCTCTACTACTGCTGCCACCAGTCGTGTACTCCCTCTCTACCTACTGAAAGCCTTGAGGTCTCGTGCTGTAACATCACTGCCTTGTATCAAGGTACTACTAGTGAGGAGGCAATAGTGTCTCTCAATGGTTGTGGTGTTTTTAAAAATGTTATCCAGATAGTTCCTCTCACTCTACTGGTGCATAGTCCTGATTGCCTCTGTACTGCCTCTACTACCTGGAAGCTTCCTCCATCCCTATATAGCACAGGCTTGTTGCATGACTTAGTATCCTTCTTCAAGCTTGACTGAGATTGTTATGTCTCACGTCGGGGTACGGTACGCCAGTCTACTACTGGAATCTGGCTCCTACTTTGCGCTTCATTTACGTATGGGCCTCCAGGTAGTTCGAACATAAGAACCTTAACGTACCTATCAAGACTGCTTTACTACTGAGAAGATCGTTGTGTACTCTGCACGCTCGTCAACTGACGTTTGGGGCAAGTAGTTCCCGCCAACATGCACTAACTGCTACAACCATTGGAAAGTATCTGCAACAACTTTCAAGAGCCTTCAAAATACTTGTCTGTGACTTAAAGATCGGCTGCCTTGAAGTTCTTTTTCAGTTTATTGACGCAACCAGCACCATATTGTGGCTGTGGCATGGAAGGAGTTAATTGTTCAATCGATGGGAGTGGATATTTCAGGGTGGTTACACACCTCCACTCGGAGAACGCCCTGCTGCTAGTAGTCGTCCGTTTTATTTGTGCTGATGTTTTCTACACACAGTCCGCTAATAGTCTTTCATCCCTTCGCTATCGCTTTTAGGAGGAGAGCTAAATACAGACCAGTTATTGAAGCGCTCGTCTGTTTCGGGTGATGAATTGATGATCCGTTTTACTTACAATCTGCGATGGTTCAGTAGTTGTGGGGAGAACGTACAATCATTCCTACCCTCTTAAATTTAGGGTATGGTTTTCTCGCTGCCGCTCTGTGAGATGAGAGCCAATGTGACCACTGCTTCTACCCTCTTCTAACCTTCCTAACAATAAGGAACACTCAGTCATCGCCTGACCCTTCTAACATCGAGAAACACTAGGCGAGAGGATAACTTCAATACTGGAATGTTCCACATTAACATGATAATAACAACAATTCTGGGAAACCACATCAGCGACACAAGAAAAACACACGTTTAATGCATGAACGCAGCCACTTTGACCAAACAATCATACACTGATAAGTGGAATGGTTATCTGGCAGGAGCAAGTATTTATTTTGCTCAAACAGTGCAAATTGATGTTTCAGTTTTGACGTACCATGCAAGTGCAGATTGTAAGATTTTAAAGTACGTGTTACCGTTATACATTGAAAACAATGTGCTTATTTGTTACACCTTAAATCGATTAGAGGTGAAAGATCGTGAGGAAAAGTTGACAAAAAAATATGGCATAACAAGCTGGCTCTGATGACGGTTTACGAATGTTCAGTGATTCGGAAAATGTTGTTTATTATTTTCGAGTGACTTCGTCAAGACGTGAAGTCAACCTTCTGCTGTCCAAGCGCCATGTGAAGATTGCCGAGCAGCAGAGCTATTCATTAGCTCCTGTTTTGTACACAAACAGCAGCATGGTGATTCCAAATGAATCTCAGACGTGTAGGCAGCTGGAAACCTGAGGAGAGAGAGGGAGAGAGAGACACGCCCACATCACTTACACTCCCAGGGAGGCAGGGAATCCCACGGAAGCGTTGGAGGGGGGGGGGGGGGGGGGGGGGGGTATACTGGGAAACACCAGGGGAACATATGCACGCCAGAACTGTGAAACTCTGTCTCCATCTGTCATACTCTCTCTTCTTTTTCTTGTTGAACTTCAATCATCTTCTCTCCCTCCCTCGCTTCCTCCCTCGCTTCCTCCCTCTCCTCATCGCTTCCTCCCTCGCTTCCTCCCTCTTTCGCCTCCTCTCTCCCTCCCTCGCTTCTTCCCTCTCCTCCTCTTTCTCCCTCCCTCGCTTCCTCCCTCGCTGTCCTCCTCTCTCCCTCCCTCGCTTTTTCCCTCACCTCCTCTTTCTCCCTCCCGCGCTCTCCTCCTCTCTCTCTCTCTCCCTCCCTCTCCCCCTCGCTTCCTCCCTCGCTATCCTCCTCTCTCCCTCGCTCACTCCTTCCCTCTCCTCCTCTTTCTCCCTCCCTCGCTTCCTCCCTCGCTGTCCTCCTCTCTCCCTCCCTCGCTTCTTCCCTCTCCTCCTCTTTCTCCCTCCCTCGCTCTCCTCCTCTCTCTCTCCCTCCCTCCCTCTCCTCCTCTCTTTCCCTCCCTCGCTTCCTCCCTCGCTCTCCTCCTGTCTTTCCCTCCCTCCCTCACTCTCCTCCTCTCTCTCCCTCCCTCCCTCCCTCCCACTCATCCTCTCTTTCCCTCCCTCGCTTCCTCCCTCCCTCCCTCGCTCACCTCCTCTCTTTCCCTCCCTCCCTCCCTCACTCTCCTCCTCTCTCTAACTTCCTCCCTCACTCTCCTCCTCTCTTTCCCTCCCTCTTTCCATCCACCCCCCCCCTTCTTTTGTGTGGTGATCTTACCGCCAGCCTCAGTAGAATGTGTTTACCATGTTGCCTCATTAAGGAAGACACATTTCCAGGGTCCCTTGTGTGTGAAACCATTTGTGTGTGTTTTGTGTTCTCGCTTGTTTTCTTGTCAGTGTTAAGGAGTTGAACAAACAGTCCAATCCTGTTAGCAGGATGTACACGGTTTGGGTTTGATATGAGCCACATTTGTTTAGCCATTGTGTTGTGCTTGTAAATTCTGCCCAAGCTGCTTGTTGGTGCACTGTCCCATTACAGCAGAACTCACATAAAGGGATATTCAGCCATCAAATGCATGCTCCCTGTCACTCATTCTTTCTCTCTCTCTGCCTCTCTTTGTGTCTCTCTGTCCATCTGCCTCTCTCTCTCTCTCTCTCTCTAATTTCCTTCTTCTGTATTTGTTCTGCTTTCCGTTTAGCCTCAGTCCTATATTCCTCCGCTCTCCAAACTTCTCTCTTGTTTGCCCTGACAAAAGGCTTTCTGAACATGAATCTTTGAGCAGCTTGGACTGTTGTGTGGCTGAATAATGCACCACTTGCTCCTATTCTCTCCAGGTTGCTTTACCTTGCCTGAGGAGACCTGAGGAAAACACCTCCCACACACACACACACACACAGCCGCACACACACACACACACGCACACACATGCACACAGTCGCACACACACATGCGCAAACACCATTAAACATGCACACACACACAGTTCTATTTGTTCAGACTCCCTGTGGTGTGTTTGTGCTGAAGTGTTTTCAGAGGTCACATGATCACAGCTTGACATACATCTGACCCTCAACAATAAGTCCCAAGTGGGCGTGTTTGGATGAACTCTAACGACCAGAAGGACGACGTTCCAAGATGGCGCGTTAAACCAACGTGAAGGGAACGTTTGAGACTCTGAGCCAGTCTGTGACGGCTTTATTAGAGCAGAACATCCAACACCAGACCCTGCTAGATGATCACCAGACCCTGCTAGATGAACACCAGACCCTGCTAGATGAACACCAGACCCTGCTAGATGATCACCAGACCCTGCTAGATGATCACCAGACCCTGCTAGATGAACACCAGACCCTGCTAGATGAACACCACACCCTGCTAGATGATCACCAGACCCTGCTAGATGAACACCACACCCTGCTAGATGAACACCAGACCCAGCTAGATGATCACCAGACCCTGCTAGATGATCACCAGACCCTGCTAGATGATCACCAGACCCTGCTAGACGATCACCAGACCCTGCTAGACGATCACCAGACCCTGCTAGATGATCACCAGACCCTGCTAGATGAACACCAGACCCTGCTAGATGATCACCAGACCCTGCTAGATGAACACCAGACCCTGCTAGATGAACACCACACCCTGCTAGATGATCACCAGACCCTGCTAGATGAACACCACACCCTGCTAGATGAACACCACACCCTGCTAGATGAACACCACACCCTGCTAGATGAACACCAGACCCTGCTAGACGAACACCAGACCCTGCTAGACGAACACCAGACCCTGCTAGACGAACACCAGACCCTGCTAGACGAACACCAGACCCTGCTAGACGAACACCAGACCCTGCTAGATGAACACTAGACCCTGCTAGACGATCACCAGACCCTGCTAGATGATCACCAGACCCTGCTAGATGATCACCAGACCCTGCTAGATGATCACCAGACCCTGCTAGATGAACACTAGACCCTGCTAGACGAACACCAGACCCTGCTAGATGAACACCACACCCTGCTAGATGAACACCAGACCCTGCTAGACGAACACCAGACCCTGCTAGACGAACACCAGACCCTGCTAGACGAACACCAGACCCTGCTAGACGAACACCAGACCCTGCTAGACGAACACCAGACCCTGCTAGACGAACACCAGACCCTGCTAGACGAACACCAGACCCTGCTAGACGAACACCAGACCCTGCTAGACGAACACCAGACCCTGCTAGATGAACACCACACCCTGCTAGATGAACACCAGACCCTGCTAGACGGCCCATCACCAGACCCTGTCATAAGCACGATCAACCAGAACGTGGCTAGACTCAATCACCAGACCCATGCTAGGATGATCACCAGACCCTGCCTAGACGATCACAGACCCTGCTCAGACGATCAACAGACCCTACTAGTGAACCACTAACTCCTGCCTCAGTATGATCACCAGACCTGCTAGTATGAGACACCTAGCACCCTGCTAGACGGAACCAGACTGCTAGATGAACACAAACCTGCTAATGAAACACAGCTATATTCTCTTTCTCCGTGCCCAGTCCTGCAGCTCCAGTCAGACACCCCAGCTTAGTCCTCCAGAGAGTCATTCCTTCGAGATTGGCCTAAGTCCCAGGAGCTACTTTGATACTGAAGGCGGGGGGATCCATAGAAACGAGAGGGGTAAACACGCTCTTCAACATGGCTGATCAAACCCCCCCCCCCCCCCACGACGGGGGGGGGGGGGGGGCGAGCGTGCCCTAGGTGAGCGACCACCACACGCATGCGAGCGGTCAGCCACCACACAATTCATCACTGTTTCTTTTTTTTTTTATTTGATATCGGGGGGATGGGGGGGGGTGAATTTGGGATCCGGTGATGCGGCTGACTGGATTCTCAACTCAGGCCAGACTGTCTGTTTGGTTTCCCCAAATGTGAGCATGTCCAGGAGAACAGGGCGTGGACATCACTGCACACATCTGGTTGTTGATGACTTGGACTATGAAGATTCTGTGGAGATTGTTCATAAGGCATGATGTTGTCAAGATCATTCTGTCACTAGATACAGTCTGCCGTGAGATGAGCATGAAGATGCATGGGTGTGCGTGTGTGCACGCGTGTGTGTGTGTGCAAGCGTGTGTATGTGTGCACGTGTGTGCATGTGTGCAAGCGTGTGTTCAAGCGTGTGTATGTGTGCACGCGTGTGCGTGTGTGCACGCGTGTGTGTGTGTGTGTGCAAGCGTGTGTATGTGTGCACGTGTGTGCGTGTGTGCAAGCGTGTGTTCAAGGGTGTGCGTGTGTGCACGCGTGTGCGTGTGTGCAAGCGTGTGTGTATGTGTTCATATATTTAGCGTGTTATGTATGAGAGAGCAAGCATAAACGTGACCTCCAGACATTCCAACATTGACACGTTAAGCTCTGTTAACACTGCTGTGACCTCAGACAGGAAGGTCACAGCAGTTTGACACTCATCCTCGCCTTGGTGAATCTCTCTGCCCTCCCTCCCTCTTTTTCCCACCCACATACTCTCTTTTATATGTATTTCTCTCGCCCCCTTCCTCCCTCCCCTCTCCCATCTCATCCCCTCTCTCCCCCTCCTTCCCTCCCCTCTTCCATCTCGTCCCCTCTCTCCCCCTCCCTCCCGTCTCCCTCTCCTCTCCCATCTCGTCCCCCCTCTCCCTCCCCTCTCCCTCTTCTCTCCCATCTCTCCCCCTCTCTCCCCTCACCTCTCCCTCCCCTCTCCCTCCCCTCTCCCTCCCCTCTCCCTCCCTCCAGAGGGCAGGGGGAGCTTAGAGGAAACCCACCAAATAGAGCAGAGCACGCAGTCATCTGGGTGACAAACTCAGCATATTAGAGGAGAAGTCGCCATCGCGACGCGTCCAGATCCATGTGCCGCGGCGTTTCTCTCCTCCACCAGGGGAGGGAGAGGGGAGGGAGAGGGGAGGGAGAGGGCAGGGAGAGGGGAGGGAGAGGGAAGGGAGAGGGGAGGGAGAGGGGAGGGGTCACAGCAGTTTGACACTCATCCTCGCCTTGGTGAATCTCTCTGCCCTCCCTCCCTCTTTTTCCCACCCACATACTCTCTTTTATATGTATTTCTCTCGCCCCCTTCCTCCCTCCCCTCTCCCATCCATCCCCTTCTCCCCCTCCTTCCCTCCCTCTTCCATCTCGTCCCTCTCTCCCTCCCTCCCGTCTCCCTCTCCTCTCCCATCTTCGTCCCCTCTCTCCCTCCCCTCTCCACTTCTCTCCCATCTCTCCCCTCTCTCTTTCTCCATTTCTCTCTTTTCCCTCCCTCTACCTCCCTTCCTCCCTCTCCCTCCCTTCCAGAGGCAGGGGGAGCTTAGAGGAAACCCACCAAATAGAGCAGAGCACGCAGTCATCTGGGTGACAAACTCAGCATATTAGAGGAGAAGTCGCCATCGCGACGCGTCCAGATCCATGTGCCGCGGCGTTTCTCTCCTCCACCAGGGAGGGAGAGGGGAGGGAGAGGGGAGGGAGAGGGGAGGGAGAGGGAGGGAGAGGGGAGGGAGAGGGAAGGGAGAGGGAGGGAGAGGGAGGGGAGAGGGAAGGGAGAGGGGAGGGAGAGGGGAGGAGAGGAAGGGAGAGGGAAGGGAGAGGGAGGGAGAGGGAGGGGAAGGGGGGGAGAGGGGAGGGAGATGGGGAGGAGATGGGGAGGGGGAGAGGGGAGGGAGGGGGAAGGGAGAAGGGGAGGGGAGAGGGGAGGGTTTAAGGATCTTTTTCGGGTCTCGGAGGCGAGAGGAGACAGGCCTTACTTGGGGTACGGTTCGGTCTCTGTCGTCATGTGGCGGAGGGGGTGACGGGCCCTGGGGAGCAGGAGTCTGTCTCAGTACAGTCCTGCAATTGCTATCGATCTTTGCTTTTCCCCCTCACGCCGGTGCTAAGTCACTGCCGCCCACTGCGGCCAAACACCCGATGAATAGGACGCTTGTTCCTCACACAGTCAAAGGTCCAATGTCTGTTTGTTTCTCTCGTGTGTGTGTGTATGCCTGTGCACGTGCATGCCTTTGAAATGTGTGTGTGTGTGTTATGATAGTGTTTGTGTATGGAGGTGTGTGTTTGTGGCCATGTTTGTCTGTGCGTGTGTGTGTGTGTGTGCATGCCTGCGCGCGTGCATGCTTTTGAAATTGTTTGTTTGTTATGGCCGTGTTTGTGTATGGGGGTGTGCGTCTGTGGCCATGTTTGTCTGCGCGTGAGTGTTCGAGTGAGTGCTGGTGTGTCTCTGTTTACGCGTGTGTTTGCGGTCACACACAATCCACACCCAGAAAGAGCAGAGAGTGGGACAATCCCATTATTCACTGTGCTCTCGTAAGATGACATACATTCTGCTCTCTCTCTCCTTTCTCCCTCCTCAGCAGAAACATGGCCTGGAGGAGATGCACACAGATTACTGCCCTGCCTCCTGCTGTTCCACACCCCCACACCCTCCCTCTGCTGGGAAACTCTGCAGTTCCACACCCCCACACCCTCCCTCTGCTGTGAAACTCTTGCTGTTCCACACCCCCACACCCTCCCTCTGCTAGGAAATTCTGCAGTTCCACACCCCCACTGCAGGACAACCAGGCCCAGTACCAGGCCCACAACCAGGCCCACAACCAGGCCCATCAGGTAGAACCGCTTCAGGCAGGAGACTCCGGGACCCAAACTGCGTCACTACAATCTTGTCACATCACACAGTCGAGGCACCTTCTTAGCAGGCTGGGCTAATTAAACAGGATATCCTCATGTTCTGTGTTTCTTAGCGCCACACAGGATTCTCCCTGTTTCAATTTATCTTCAAGTGGAATATGTTTGCTGCTCTGTGGTTGGATGTCGAGACAACATCTTACCAAAACAACAGGACCGAAACCATCTGTTAAACTGCTAGCAATGCAAAGAAGGCTTTCACAATACACTGCATTCACACATGGTATTATACACGGATACTGTGCATTTCTGTTGATTAAAAAAGAGAAGACAAGATCTTGTGTCTTTGCAAACGTCATGATCTTCAGGGGACGGGGACCCTGGTGTTTGTCTTCTGTGCAACAACCTAAGTAGCAGCATGAAATCTCCAGGGCCCTCCTGCTAAGTGACATGAAAAAGGTCACAGAGAAAGTCTGTCTGTGCTTTCTTTGACCGCTCAGGCCTTCACATGCTGCTGGGAAAATACAAGACTCTGGTGAGACCAGAGACCAGAGAGGAGAGACCAGAGACCAGAGACCAGAGACCAGAGACCAGAGACTAGAGACCAGAGACCAGAGACTAGAGACGAGAGAGGAGAGACTAGAGACGAGAGATTAGAGACCAGAGACCAGAGACTAGAGACCGGAGACTAGAGACCAGAGACTAGAGACTAGAGACTAGAGAGGAGAGACGAGAGATGAGAGATTAGAGACCAGAGACCAGAGACCAGAGACTAGAGACCAGAGACTAGAGACTAGAGAGGAGAGACCAGAGAGGAGAGACTAGAGAGGAGAGACTAGAGACCGGAGACTAGAGACCAGAGACTAGAGACCAGAGACTAGAGACCAGAGACTAGAAACCAGAGAGGAGAGACCAGAGACTAGAGAGGAAAGACTAGAGACTATAGACCAGAGAGGAGAGACTAGAGACCAGAGACCAGAGAGGAGAGACTAGAGACCAGAGACCAGAGACCAGAGACCAGAGACCAGAGACTAGAGACCAGAGACCAGAGACTAGAGACCAGAGACCAGAGACCAGAGACCAGAGACCAGAGACTAGAGACCAGAGACCAGAGACCAGAGAGGAGAGACTAGAGACCAGAGACCAGAGACCAGAGACTAGAGACTAGAGACCAGAGACCAGAGACTAGAGACCAGAGAGGAGAGACCAGAGATTAGAGACCAGAGACCAGAGACCAGAGACCAGAGACTAGAGACCAGAGACCAGAGAGGAGAGACTAGAGACCAGAGACCAGAGACTAGAAACCAGAGAGGAGAGACTAGAGACCAGAGACCAGAGAGGAGAGACTAGAGACTAGAGATGAGAGACTAGAGACCAGAGACCAGAGAGGAGAGACTAGAGACCAGAGACGAGAGATTAGAGACCAGAGACCAGAGACCAGAGATGAGTGACCTGTGAGGAGAGACGGGAGACTCAGAGATAAGAGACAAGAGATTTGAGACCAGTAAGGAGGGACCAGAGACAAGAGTCCAGAGGAGACACCAGAGAGAAGAGACCAGAGACGAGAGGCCAGAGGGGAGAGATGAGAGACCAGAGACCAGCGAGGAGTGACTAGAAATGAAAGACTAGCAAGGAACGAGGAGAGACACTGAGAGAGATGAGAGAAGAGTCATGACAACAAAATCACTGTGATATTCATAGAGTCATAGTAACTGAATCACTCTGCTAGTCATAGTAACTGAATCACTCTGCTAGTCATAGAGTCATAGTAACTGAATCACTCTGCTAGTCATAGAGTCATAGTAACTGAATCACTCTGCTAGTCATAGAGTCATAGTAACTGAATCACTCTGCTAGTCATGTAGAGAGTCATAGTAACTGAATCACTCTGCTAGTCATAGAGTCATAGTAACTGAATCACTCTGCTAGTCATAGAGTCATAGTAACTAAATCACTCTGCTAGTCATAGAGTCATAGTAACTGAATCACTCTGCTAGTCATAGAGTCATAGTAAATGAATCACTCTGCTAGTCATAGAGTCATAGTAAATGAATCACTCTGCTAGTCATAGAGTCATAGTAAATGAATCACTCTGCTAGTCATAGAGTCATAGTAAATGAATCACTCTGCTAGTCATAGTAACTGAATCACTCTGCTAGTCATAGAGTCATAGTAAATGAATCACTCTGCTAGTCATAGAGTCATAGTAACTGAATCACTCTGCTAGTCATAGAGTCATAGTAACTGAATCACTCTGCTAGTCATAGTAACTGAATCACTCTGCTAGTCATAGTAACTGAATCACTCTGCTAGTCATAGTAACTGAATCACTCTGCTAGTCATAGAGTCATAGTAACTGAATCACTCTGCTAGTCATAGAGTCATAGTAACTGAATCACTCTGCTAGTCATAGAGTCATAGTAACTAAATCACTCTGCTAGTCATAGAACTAAAGACAGTGATGGTGATGGAGTCATTGTGATTGAGTCACTCTGAGTGAGCGAGTGAGTGAGGGAAGTTTTGGTGTGTGAAGCCGCTCTGCATCTCTGATCCCTTGGTCCTGGTGAAGCTTGGCTGGGTCTCTGCACTCCCACCAGCCCCGGGGAGGCCGAAAGAAAACCCACCCAGCACAGGAACCCCCTTTAAAGGCATCGTGTTCCCACCACGCTCCCCCACGCTTCACTTCCTCCTGGTCAGCCCTGCCTACCGACACGCATGGCTGAGAGACGTGGAGCTGCCGTCATGGCGACGAGTGATACTGTCCTCAGACCCTGTGGGATTTGAAACACTGCTGGACGGTGAGTATATGATGGAGGGGTCAGGGGTGCACAGACACACAGTGCACACACCATACACACACACCATACAACACGTACATGCAGAAACCTTACACACACCTTCAATACATGCACCTCATACACATCATATGCCCATACCATACAGACATACCTTACACGCACACTTCATGTACACACCTTACACCATGAAACCCAAAACGAACAAAGACTAGATTGATGCAAGCGGATCGTTTGTTACGGGGAAAAAGACTTTCCCTTCAAAATAACATAGACAGCAAAACGATTCACATCGTTCTACCAATCCAGCCTGAGCTCACCTTCACCCCGCACGCCGTTCAGACATGTCGGTACGCCCACTCATCATTGCTGACAACTTCAAATCACTTACGTCCCCCCCGTCCCCCGTCCCGTCCCCCCTTCCCCTCGTCCCCCCGTCCCCTCGTCCCCGTCCCCCGTCCCCCCTGTCCCCAAGTACACGGCCGTTCTGTATCCTTGGTCGGTGCCTGTTATTATGGGATTGGGGTACTTTTAGAAGTAGCTTTATTAGTTCATCTGCTAGCACAGCTGCTCCTCTCACACACACACACACACACAAACACACACACACACACACACACACGCACAAACACACAGACACGCACACACACACGTACACACACACACACAGACACACATACACACACACAGACACACACATACACAAACAGACACACACACACAACCAGACACACACACAAACAGACACACACACGCACACAACCTTGCTCCACCGGGCCAGGCTGGGACCAGAGATAACTGAGGCACAAAAGGAACAGAGGAAAACGCACTCTCGCTCGCTCGTAAATGTAATTCATGTCAGGCGAAAAGGCTTTGATTGTGCCCAGAATGTGATTGCTCTATAGGCTCAACAGAATGGCAGGCTGGCGACCAGCACTTTGGGGTAGTGTTATGGTACATTTGCAGCACCGTGTTGAAATGATTGGCACCACTCAATGTTTGCGTCCTGTTCTGAATATGTCTGCATTGACAAGCGTAATCGCTCCAAAATGATCCATTAAACCAGTTGTGTGTTCTCTAAGTGTGTGTGTGTATACATTTACAGTATATATTGGCACATGCGTATGTGTGTATAAGTGTGCATGTGTATACTTGTGCTTGTGTGTATGTGTGTCTGTCTGTGTGCATGCATACAGGTGAATATGTATACTGGCATGTGCGTATACATGCGTGTGTGTACCTGTGTGTGTGTGTCTGTATACGAGTGTGTGTGTACCTGTGTGTGTGTACCTGTGTGTACCTGTGTGTAGGTGTGTGTGTACCTGTGTGTGTGTCTATATACAAGTATGTGTACCTGTGTGTGTGTGTGTGTGTGTGTGTGTGTGTGTGCGTGTACCTATGTACCTGTGTGTGTTTATACATGTGTGTGTACCTGTGTATGTGTGTGTGTGTACCTGTCTGTGTGTCTGTGTGCCTGCGTGTGTGCATAAGTGTGTGTGCCTGTGTGTGTGTGTGCCTGTGTGAGTGTGTGCATACGTGTGTGCCTGTGTGTGTGTGCCTGTGTGTGCGTGCCTGTGTGTGTGTCTATACGTGTGTGTGTCTATACGTGTGTGTACCTGTGTGCATGCGTGTGTGTGTGTGTGTGTATGTGTGTGTGTGTGTGTGTGGTCAGGTGAGAGAGAGGACAGTCCTGCTGTTGTTTGCCTTCAGAAGCCTGTCAGATCTCTCCAGGCCTCAGATCAGAAGAGCTTTCCAGCTGTATGGTGGAGCCCACCGGCTAAAAGTGTGTGTGGGCATCTTCCTCTGCATGTTTCTATCTCTGTTGATATATCTCCCTGTTCTCAGTCTTGCTCCATCTCTCTCCATCTCTCCATCTCTCTCCCTCTCTCTCCATCTCTCCCTCTCTCTCCATCTCTCCCTCTCTCTCCCTCTCTCTCCATCTCTCCCTGTTCTCCGTCTTGCTCCATCTCTCTCCATCTCTCCCTCTCTCTCCATCTCCCTCCATCTATCCCTCTCTCTCCATCTCTCCCTCTCTCGCCATCTCTCTCCATCTCTCCCTCTCTCTCCCTCTCTCTCCATCTCTCCCTCTCTCTCCTTATCTCCCTCTCTCTCCATCTCTCCCTCTCTCTCCCTCTCTCCCTCTCTCTCCATCTCTCCCTCTCTCTCCATCTATCTCCATCTCTCTCCATCTCTCCCTCTCTCTCCTTATCTCCCTCTCTCTCCCTCTCTCCCTCTCTCTCTCTCCCTCTCTCTCCATCTCTCTCCATCCCTCTCCATCTCTCTCCATCTCTCCCTCTCTCTCCCTATCTCCCTCTCGCTCCATCTCTCCCTCTCTCTCCCTCTCTCCCTCTCTCTCCATCTCTCCCTCTCTCTCTCCATCTCTCTCCCTTTCTCTCCCTCTCTCCCTCTCTCTCCATCTCTCCCTCTCTCTCCATCTCTCTCCATCTCTCTCCATCTCTCCCTCTCTCTCCATCTCTCCCTCTCTCTCCTTATCTCCCTCTCTCTCCATCTCTCCCTCTCTCTCCCTCTCTCCCTCTCTCTCCATCTCTCCCTCTCTTTATCTGCATGTGTTTCTCTCTTTCTGCCTCTGCGCTGTGCATGTGTGCGTGTTTGACTATGTGCTTGTGTGTGTGTGTGACCCCATGTGCGTGTGTTTGTGTGTGTGTGTGATCCCATGTGCGTGTATGTGTGATCCCATGTGTGTGTGTTTGTGTGTGCGTGTAGAGGACCTGGAACCCAACCTCGAGGGAGGTGTGGTTTTGGGGAGGGTGGATGGATAAGGTTGCCATAGAGTGGGTGGCCTCTGATAGCAGACATGAAAGGCAGTGACAGAACTGGAGCTGAATATTGACTCTTCCACTGAGAGCTAAACACAGCATCTCTGAGACAGGATGACAGACAGCCCAGTACCAGCCCAGAATACCATACACACACATCTACACACACACACACACACACACACACACATCTACACATATCTACACACACACTCACACACACATCTACACACACACACATCTACACACACACACATCTACACACACACACACACATCTACACACACACACATCTACACACACACAATCACATATCTACACGCACACACACAAACACACAACTACACACACACAATCACATATCTACATGCACACACAAAAACACACATCTACACACACACACACACAATCACATATCTACACGCACACACACAAACACACATCTACACACACACACAGCTGCTCGTGCACCCACATCTACATGCATATATCTACACATACACACATACACACACACACACACATCTATACGCACACGTATCTATACACACACACACACACACATCTACACACACATCTATACACACACATATCTAT
The DNA here is from genome assembly GCA_036571765.1 of Plecoglossus altivelis. Classification (NCBI taxonomy): domain Eukaryota; kingdom Metazoa; phylum Chordata; class Actinopteri; order Osmeriformes; family Plecoglossidae; genus Plecoglossus; species Plecoglossus altivelis. Next base: position 2,402,017 of record BROE01000014.1, read on the forward strand.
ACACACACACACACACATCTACACACACACATCTACACACACACACATCTATACAAACACACATCTATACACACACGTATCTATACACACACACACACACATCTACACACACACACACACACACACACACACACACACACACACATCTATACACACACGTATCTATACACACACACACATGGATACATGTATAAACACACACACACACTGGTGGGCTGTAACCTCTGTAAACCACAGCACAGACTAAAAGCATTGAAGCAACAAGCGTTTCCAAAATATATGGGATCGGTGCTGCATAATGAGGGTTTCATCAGAACTGCCCACTCAACACCCCCCAGAGAAACAGAGAAACACCAAAGAAATACGCCCACCCTCTGGATGAGACAAGCGCGGAACCTTCCAGACACGGAATCCCCATATCTGGAGATCGCCTCTCACCCACGCTTAACGGTGGAGAGTCCTGTCTGAAGGTGGTCGACCTGCCACCTGGTCTAGGGCAAACTGGGAGAGGGTGGGGGATAGTAACTACCCCTAACTGGGAGAGGTGGGGAGAGTAACTACCCTTAACTGGGAGAGTGTGGGGAGAGTAACTACCCCTAACTAGGAGAGGGTGGGGGAGAGTAACTACCCCTAACTGGGAGAGGTGGGGAGAGTAACTACCCTTAACTGGGAGAGGGTGGGGGAGAGTAACTACCCCTAACTGGGAGAGGGTGGGGGAGAGTAACTACCCCTAACAGGGGGAGGGTGGTGGAGAGTAACTACCCCTAACTGGGAGAGGGTAGGGGAGAGTAACTACCCCTAACTGGGAGAGGTGGGGAGAGTAACTACCCCTAACTAGGAGAGGGTGGGAGAGAGTAACTACCCCTTACTGGGAGAGGTGGGGAGAGTAACTACCCCTAACCGGGAGAGGGTGGGGGAGAGTATCTACCCCTAACTGGGAGAGGGTGGGGGAGAGTAACTACCCCTAACTGGGAGAGGGTGGGGAGAGTATCTACCCCTAACTGGGAGGGGTGGGGAGAGTAACTACCCCTAACTGGGAGAGGGTGGGGGAGAGTATCTACCCCTAACTGGGAGAGGTGGGGAGAGTAACTACCCCTAACTGGGAGAGGGTGGGGGAGATTAACTACCCCTTACTGGGAGAGGATGGGGGAGAGTAACTACCCCTAAATGGGAGAGGGTGGGGTAAAGTAACTACCCCTAATTGTCTGCCTGACTGGAGGGTAATGCACTTGTCATTCTGTTATTTTAAGTTGCTTGCTCATTCTTGCACATTGGCAGGAAAAATGTGTCTTGTGCATAGCAATTTGCTGTCAAATTTGATGCGCAGGGCTAACAGAAAGCCTGAAGTAATTGCTGGAGCAAATATTTTCTGATCATGTGATAGGAGCAGGGAACAGTGGCATTATCATACACACACACGTGCGCACCTCACACACACACACACACACACTCATACACACACACACACACACACGCACATACACACACACACACACACACGCACACACACACACACGATTGTCCACCGATGAGATTCCCTCTCTCCTTCTTTGTCCCCTCCTGCTGCCGTTCCTCCAAGGGCAGCCAGGAGCTGTGGTCAGCCTCATCAAGGTGACCACCAGCCCAAACGCCGGACAGCAACCTGCTTAATATAGGCTGTTTCACTGTGGATGAAAACCCACCTGATCACAAAGAGAACATGCGGCTGTGCACAGACAGGTCTGGCTGATAGCACAGCTGCACCAAACTGGAACCCAACGGGTCATCCAACCAAGGCGGTTTGGTTTGAAGTGACTGTCACCGCGCAGACTGACAGCCTAGAAAGATGACAGATACATGTTTTATTTGTACTGTAATAAGTCAAATAGACGCACCGTACGTACATTTAGTTAGACACGCCACACAGGAGATCCGTTAGGAAATCCCAAGAGTTTGTGAAAAAAAAAACAATTGTTCATTTCTCTCTCTTTTTGTTTTAATCCCGTCTCCTCTTCTGCTCATCTTCCCGTTCGTTCTTCTCATCCACACCGACGTGTGACCACGCAGCGCGCGGACTCCAGAAGAGGGGGCTCGTGCGTAGCCGTGGTGACGAACCGCAGGGCTTCAAAGACTGAATCCAGCTCCCGAGCGCTGACACACGGGCAAGGACACACCAAAGCTGCGAGACACGGTGCTTCCGTAACGCACGCGCTGGGAAACAATGCAACGCACAATCTTCTCCCTTTATTTTACGGTTTGTTAGACCGTCACCTGGGCGCGTTTTCAGCCCGGAGCAATAAGAATTTGGAGAGTAACTTTAAGACTAAAGGCTTATGTCATATTTGGAATTATACGCATGTGTATTTAAAAAAAGAAAAGTGTTTAACAGCCATTTTTCAAATAATATCGGGGGACGTTTAATTTGGGATCGACGTGGTGCCATAGCCAATTTACCCTGGATTCTTGTTTATTCAACGCACTTGGAATAAGCCCGCTCACATATTTTTGTCGTCTAAGATTCGTTCTCCTAATGTAATCTGTTCCGTGGTATATTTTAAAAGAAAACAGCCTTTCCGTTTCAAAGAAGGAAGAACTTATATCCTAATCAAGCCTGTGGAATTGTTGCGTATCTTTTGAAAACATTTGGGCTTGGAACACGGACAACAGACTCCGCGTGAATGGTCTTAACTTCTGAAAGGTAAATGTCGAATTAATTTGTCTTTACAACGTGGCTCATATCCTTCGCTGTATTTGGGGGGATAGTTCAGTTTTCCTCCAAATTTCATGTAAAGCAGGGGGGCTCTGGCTGACTGCTGTTTCTTGTATGTTTCTATGCGGCATGATTGTACAATTTCTGAGTGAAACAGACTTTGGAATATTAGACTTTCGTCGTGATTTGGAATGGATATTTGTTTAAACGGTACTAGGCGTTGGTCGCTGGTGAAAAACGGGGTGAATAAACCCGGTGGGGTTTGTCCAGTCCATCCCGGTGGTTCCTGATTCGATAACGAGCGTTGGAACAATTTTGGAAATGAAAAGAACGGTGAAATGGATGAGCTGGAACAGGGCATTCTGCGGTCCGCTTGTGGATTTAGGAATGATCAACATGTCAAACCGTGGCGTAGGGGGAACCACAGTGCGCGCAACTCCGCGCGCCTTCTCTGCGGGCTGCGAGGCACGCGGTGGCTGTCCGAGGTGGCATCCCCAGCGGAACGGGCTGCGCGAGGCTACTAAAACGGTTTATTCACTTTATTGTTTTAGTTCTATTTTTGGCAGGGATCGTTTTTTAATTATTATTATTATTTCCATGTCCAGGCTATGCACATATATTCGTTTTTATGATATATAGATGTAAAAGTGTTCTCAAATTTTAGTTTTTTTTTGTGGCTTTTGCCGTTTTGAATAATGCTGTATTGTCTTACTCAACCTATTTGATACCCCAAGCTTACAGCGTTTTGGAAACAATGACACTAGCCTCACGCAAAACTACAAGTCCACTGTTTTAACTTGATCATCCTCTCCTGTCTCCTCGCGCACAACTCGTGTGCATCTTCGCTGAAATAAATAGCACAGTGGCCCGGGCGATGTGGCTAATCTGGCGCCTTAAAGGAAGACAGTAACATTCCGTATCGTGGCAAGCAGATGCAATTAAGCCACGCAGCCTTGCCCTTTTCCTCAGCGCGAGAGGGGTGAGTGTGCGCTTTGGGGAGATCGTGTGGTAATCAACGGATATGAAGAGCTCTTTAATGAACACTGTGTGCATCTCTCTGTGGTCTAACTACCACTGGCGGTCATAGTAAAGAAATGGCCTTTAAGAAAGCGTTTCACCGGATGTATAATGCCCCCCTGCTGTCTCTCCTATCCCTACTGGGGCCGAAGCCAGTGGATGTCAGTGAATATAATGTCTCCGGACCAAGTATCTCCCTGTGTGTCGAGCTAAATGAAGCGTTCAGCGGCGGAGTGATCGAAAAGACGGAGAGCCTTGGGAAGACAGGCGCTCTGTTCGCGGGAGCCAAGAAACTCCCATTTGATGCGGTTCATTGGGCTTTGTGCAGCGTTGAAAGGATGTCTCTTTTTAAGACTGAGAGTCGTAGTTCTGTCTCTGTCACTCTTTCATACCGGAGACACAGAGAATGAGAGATTGTGCGAGAGAGCGAGAAAGGGAGAGATAGAGAGAGGAAGAGAGAGAGGAATACATGGAGGGAGGGAGAATGGAGGGGGGGGGGTACAATATAATAATAAATAAATAAAACATAAGCGACTAGAGTTCGGGTTATTTCTTCTGGCAGATGCCAACAACTCATATTTAATGTCATCTAGTGAATTTTCATTTACAGTAATAGCAGGGACGTTGATAGGATAATGTGCACGTGGCCTAAGGATGTCACGAGTCGTTGAGAAGTTCCGTTTTCTTACGGTAGGGGGAAGTCTACGGACACCCAGTCCTCCCGGGACTACACGGGGCTAACCGAGCGTCGCAACGTCAGAGATGATTCCCGAGCACCATGTTACTAAGGGGATCTCTGCGGTGAATTCAAGCGAGTTATGTTCTCGTTATGGCGCGTGTTAGGCCTGCCCCTGCCTCCCCAAAGTAGCGGGTCACGAGCCGTGACCGGATCGGAGCACCTGCGTCAACAGGTGATGAAGAGTGACGAGTTGTGGTTTATAGAATAGGACCGTGTGTTTTTAGTCCGTTTTTCCCCCCACGTTACCAATGAAATATATTATTTCTGGACCCAACATAAATCTATACATAGCACATACTAATCAAACGAGTATTTCTAAAACGAGGTGTTGTCCAAGCTGAATGAGAAAATGGAGCGTCAGAGGAAACAGTGTTTGGATTTGTTTGTTTGGCGCATCAGTGTAAGCCACACCCTGAGCATGGCTGCACTGCCTGACTGCTGCAGGACACATAGCCATGCTGCACACACACACGCGTGCCTCACACACACACACACACACACACACACACACACACACGCGTGCCTCACACACACACACACACACGCGCGCGTGCCTCACACACACGCGCGCACTTCACACACACACACATGTGTGTCACACACACACACGCGCGCACCTCACACACACACGCACACCTCACAACCACATACTGAACACAGTGCACACATAGACACTTCACACAGCTCACACATACACGCACACACCACACATGCACCACACTTGCCTCAAACACTGCACACCACACACACACACACACACCTCACACACTACACACTAACACACACCGCACATTCTCCATGTACCACACCACACACCAAGCAGTCCAATTTCCCCCCTACCCCCCTTGAGAGAGAGACTATTACAAGCAGCACATAGGCACAGTGATGCTGTGGGAGAGCGGGCAAGGGGCAGAGGTGAGCGGGCACACAGACCCTATGAGGATCGCCCATCCATGCTCCCTAACCTACATGTCTTCTTTTGTCTTTGTAACCCTCGTTCTGATCGCGCCTCTGCCAACGCCACCCCCGGTTCAGCTTTCTCTCTCCTCCCTCTCCGTCGTCACCTCCCTCCACCACCCACCTCCATCCCTGCCCCCCTCACATCCTTACTGCCCCCCCCCTCACGCCCTCCCTTGCTCTCTGAGCGACCCAGTGTGTCACCACACAGAACCTGGATAGAGGGAGGAAGAGGAAAAGAAGGAGAGAGGAGAAATGGAGGGATGAAAAGAGAGAGAGAAACACGTAGGAACATCAAGACAGATAAACAGAGGGGAAATGATGAGAGAAGGAGAGGGGAGGAGAGGAGGACAGAGGAGAGGGGATGAGAGGAGAAGAGAAGAGAGGGAAGGAGAAGATAGGAGAGGGGAGAAGAGGAGAGTGGGGGAGAAGAGAGATGTGGGAGATGGATGAAGCTGGAGAGAGAGTGAGACTGGAGAGCCAGGCTTGGTGACAGAGACTGACAGAGCCATTCTGCAACCTCTTCGCTTCACAGCTCTCTTTGTCTCAGACACCCACTATGGCTGGAACTCCACATCAGTCAACAGCGGCCAGACTACAAACACACACCCACACACACCCAGACACACAGCACACACACACGCACACCCACATATGCACCTACACACACCCAGACACACAGCACACACACACACACACCCACATATGCACCCACACACACCCAGACACACAGCACACACACACACACCCACACATGCACCCACACACACCCAGACACACAGCACACACACACACCCACACATGCACCCACACACACCCAGACACACAGCACACAGGCACACACACCCACCGAGACAAACAGCATACATGCGCGCACACACCCAGAGAAGGCACACACTCAGGCACTCACACACATTAATGACACGTACGCTTGCACGGACGAACACACACATACACAGACACACACGTACACAAACACGCACGCACACACACATGCACATCACATTACCCTCAGAATCTCAGTTACCAGTCTCTCCTAATGATTTAATGACAAGATTTCAGGCCGAGTCTGTGTGGTCTGGAGGTGGACCAGATCGTGGCAGTGAGATGGGGACTCTCATTAAAGTTGCGACCGCCGGCCTGGGGGAGCCGGGAGGGCAGAGGGGCCCGAAGCTAACGATGCTAGCTCTCCCAGCCTGAGAGACAAGCAGCCAGGAGGCCAGCCGCATGACGACAGGCTAACCTGCACACACCAGGCCAACCTGCAGACACCAGGCTAACCTGCACATACCAGGCTAACCTGCACATACCAGGCTAACCTGCAGACACCAGGCTAACCTGCACATACCAGGCTAACCTGCAGACACCAGGCTAACCTACACACACCAGGCTAACCTACAGACACCAGGCTAACCTGCAGACATCAGGCTAACCTGCACACGCCAGGCTAACTTGCAGACACCAGGCTAACCTGCACATACCAGGCTAACCTACAGACACCAGGCTAACCTTCACACACCAGGCTAACCTGCAGACACCAGGCTAATCTACAGACACCAGGCTAACCTGCACACACCAGGCTAACCTGCACACACCAGGCTAACCTACAGACACCAGGCTAACCTGCACACGCCAGGCTAACCTGCAGACCCTAGGCTAACCTGCACACACCAGGCTAACCTACAGACACCAGGCTAACCTGCACACACCAGGCTAACCTATAGACACCAGGCTAACCTGCACACGCCAGGCTAACCTGCAGACCCTAGGCTAACCTGCACACACCAGGCTAATCTACAGACACCAGGCTAACCTACAGACACCAGGCTAATCTACAGACACCAGGCTAACCTATAGACACCAGGCTAACCTGCACACGCCAGGCTAACCTGCAGACCCCAGGCTAACCTACAGACACCAGGCTAACCTGCACACACCAGGCTAACCTGCACACACCATGCTAACCTACAGACACCAGGCTAACCTGCACACACCAGGCTAACCTATAGACACCAGACTAACCTGCACACGCCAGGCTAACCTGCAGACCCCAGGCTAACCTGCACACACCAGGCTAATCTACAGACACCAGGCTAACCTACAGACATCAGGCTAACCTGCACACGCCAGGCTAACCTGCAGACCCTAGGCTAACCTGCACACACCAGGCTAGCCTGCAGACACCAGGCTAACCTACAGACACCAGGCTAGCCTGCAGACACCAGGCTAACCTACAGACACCAGGCTAACCTGCACACACCAGGCTAACCTACAGACACCAGGCTAACCTGAAGACACCAGGCTAACCTGCAGACCCCGGGCTAACCTGCATCCACAGCTTAACTGAGGAGCTCAGGTCTGGATGTTACCTCACTGAGTGTGTGCGTTTGTGTAAATGTTTGTGTCGGTGTGTGTGTGTAAACATGTGTGATGGTGTAATACATATACATGTTAACATGAGTAAATGCATGTGTGCCTGTGGAAGACTGTGTGCATGTCGGAGATGTGTCGACGTGAGTGTGGGACGGACAGCAAATCCTTGTGTAAGTCATTTTCTTGTTTCTTGTGCTGTTCTGCAGAGAACCATCCACACACTGCTGACTGGAGCTTACAGTTTGGTTAGAGTCAGATTGGAACTGATGTGAGAAACAGCATTCAATTAACAGGAATTTCTCTAGCTATTTTAGGCTATTTTAGTCTTTAAGTGTGTGTGCTGTGTGTGGGGGTGTGAGGGAGTTCTGTGTGTGTGTGCGTGTGTGTGTGTGGAGGGCGAGGAAACACCCTCCCGTCTGGGTGTGAGTGTGTGTGTGTGTTGTGGGTGTGTTGTGTGTGTGTATGTGTTGTGGGTGTGTATGTGTGTATGTGTTGTGTGTGTGTGCGGAGGGGGTGGAAAGATTCTCCCATCTGGATGTGAGAATGTGTGCGTGTGTGTTTTGTGTGCGTGTGTGTTTTGTGTGCGGGTGTGTTTTGTGTGCGTGTGTTTTGTGTGTGTGTGTGTGTAGGAATCTACTTGTCCCAGGGCTTGATGACACAGGCTCTCATTAAAGACCTGTGGGTCACAGAGCATCCAGGCTGCACAGGTACTTCAGGTGTCTGTTTGTCAGTGTACCCTCTGAAACCGTGTCCATAGATACTACTAAATGTGGACCATCGCCAGTGCATGTCCGTGTGTGACTCAGTATACTGTATATAGATATATATCTCTATAGATATATATCTATATATATAGATATAGGTGTGTGTGTGGAAGTGTGTGTGTGTGTTCAGTTTGAGTCGGACTTCACAGCATGGCAATGACAGGGTGTCCACATGAGTCACTGCTCATACGAGTGACACCGCCTCCCAGCCCCGCCCCCTTGCCGAGAGCTCCTCTCTCCCCGCGGTCACCGCACCTCGCTCGCCCGCAGCCCAGCTCCTGCAGGAGCGCTCCAGCAGGGTTCCCCTGGTCAGGGTCCCGTTCGGCTCCAACGGCTAATCGCTTTTTAATGGCCCCACGTACGCTGCAGATACAAATTCAATGGGATCAAACAGGAATTCACACGACGTTGAAGTGCGCGCGTGTGTGCGTCTCCATGGTAACACCAGATTAAGATTGGAAGAAGAGAGATGACACCGAAATTAGTCATGGCAGGCATGTGAGTGTCACACCCACATACTGAAGTCACGTACTTAGTATCTAGTATCCAGTAAACACATACACTTATTACACACACACACTGACGCACACGCCGACACACACACACCGACATGCACACACCGACACACACACCGACACACACACACCGACACACACACACACTGACACACACACACACCGACACACACACACCGACACACAAACACACACTGACACACACAGACACACACAGACCAACACACAGATACACACCGACACACACACACACACACAGACCACACACACCAACACACACACACACTGACACACAAACACACACCGACACATACACACACACGCACACACTGACACACACACACAGACACACAAACACACCGACACACATACACTGACACACAGACACTGACGCACACACACCGACACACGCACACTGACACACAAACACACGCCGACGCACACACACAGACACACGGGAGCGGCGTGCTGCAGAAAACCACAGATGGTTTCTCTCCGCTTCCTCCACGCTCTGCTTTAGAGGTCACCACCTTCCAGGGAGGAGAGGAGCCCATCTAGAATCTGATCCCCCGCATTAAGTTTTCCACACGTTCATCTGGCGTTTGCTCGCCTTGTGTTCAACACTGTCTCTTTTGGGAGATCTCGGAGGGGCTTGGATGCTCTCCCGCGGCGATCAGATTGTCCTCTAATGTGTTGAAGTGCTGGGAAGTGGATGGCGCCGCTGCTGTGTGGAGAACAGGCGTGGTGTTGGGTCTCATTAACCTGCGTCGAGGACAACAAAGCCAAGCTGGGATCTGAAGCCCAGATAAGAGCTTCTGTCTCCAGTCCGCCTGCCTGGCTGAGCCTGAGCAGAGCAGCGTTTGATCAGGAGAGCAGATACGCATCTTCCTCTCAGAGCTCCGCAGAACAACACCTCATCAGCTGAGGCTGGTCGGGCTGCGCTGGATGGACACACCTGGTACACACCTGGTACAGGCCTGGTGACACACCTGATACACACCTGGTACAGGCCTGGTGACACACCTGATACACACCTGGTACAGGCCTGTTACACACCTGGTTCACACCTGGTACACACCTGGTACAGGCCTGGTACACACCTGGTACACACCTGATACACACCTGGTACAGGCCTGGTACACACCTGGTACAGGCCTGGTACACACCTGGTACACACCTGGTACACACCTGGTACAAGCCTGGTGACACAGCTGGTACACACCTAGCGGAGGATCTGTCTGGATAACACAACTGGTGTGTGTGTGGGGCGACTGGCTATCTTTGATATTTGATGCAAAGTTAAAAAACAATGGGTCAGTATCCCTTTTAGTCAGTGACTTGTCCTGAAAGATACCCCTCATCCTAACGTTGGTCTGGACTGACTGTATCTGGCCTGAAAGATACCCCTCATCCTAACGTTGGTCTGGACCGACTGGATCTGGCCTGAAAGATACCCCTAGCCCAAACGTTGGTCTAGACCAGGGGTCTCCAATCCTGGTCCTCGAGGGCCGCTGTCCTGAAGGTTTTAGATGTTTCCCTCCTCCAGCACACCTGATTCTAATGAATGAGCCATTACCAAGCTCTGTGGAAGCTTCATAATGACCCTTTATTAGACTCAGGTGTGCTGGAGCAGGGAAACACTGAAAACCTTCAGGACAGCGGCCCTCGAGGACCAGGATTCTGAGGACAGTCTGGTCTAGACTGTTTGTATCTGTCCTGAAAGACACCCCTAGCCCAAACGTTGGTCTAGACTGTCTGTATCTGTCCTGAAAGATACCCCTAGCCCAAACGTTGGTCTAGACTGTCTGTATCTGTCCTGAAAGACACCCCTAGCCCAAACGTTGGTCTGGACTGACTGGATCTGTCCTGTGTTTGCAGGATGGTAGCGCTCAATGGTAAAACATTGGCAACCGATCCCGAAACATTCCCAGTTTGGATCCATATACAGTGCTTTGGATAAACGCATCTCGTAAACAAGTACAGTCGACAGAGACGATAAAAAAATCTGCATTTTGCCAGCCTTGAATTTGTGCCATGATTGTTCTTTTGGTTTGGTTTTATTATACTTTCTGCTTGTTGAAGAAGTTGAAAAAGTCAATATCTTTAAACCAAGTTTTGAGGATTACTGGATCCTCATAATTTGCCAGCAAGATGCCTTGATAAGGACCATTTTCTAGCTGAATAGTGGGGGCGTGAAGGCTGTCTACCCACTGGAAAGATCTGTGACAGCAGCTTGTGTTTGTTTACTGAGGGGCTTCCACCATGATGGATGTTAATTACACTGAACTAATTATTAATAGCCCCTGCAATTAGCAAACGTATCGGTGCTAGTAAGACAAACAGGGATGGAAATATAATAGGCTTGTTTATCTTGAAGTACTTGCATGATGGGAACAAAACACTGTAGGTTACAAAAGTGCATCTCGTCCTACATCTACAGTTATGGACAAATATAGTGACATAAATATGTGTTTTGCAAACTGTGATACCTCAGTAGTTTTCCGTTTTTCTCAAGCCAAACAGATGGTAGCTATGTTAGCTAGTCGGCACAGTTGCAACACCAGAAACATGGTTTGGGGTCAGAGTTCACCATGACTTGCATGTGGGGTGTGTGAAAACGTTCAGAGGATTTTTTCCCTCTGGTTCCTTCAAGAGGTTCAAAGAAGCAAATGTCCTTCAAATATGTTCACGTTTCAATCTACGATACATCATTTGAAAGTTTGCCATCTGCAACTACCTTGTCCAGCATGAAGACGGACACACCAGCACCTGTCACATTTGTATAAACCCAACACGTGGTCATCTTATGAGAGAGACTTCTTGACTGTTACAAGAAAAACCACACAGTCCATGGAACCGAACAGGAACACAAAGTTGTGCAAGTTCTATCAGGGTGAGAGGCTAACTTTATTGTTCTACTTCAGAGCAGATGTTCATCTTAGGCTCAGCTGTGGTTGTTGTCATTGAAACGCGAAAAAAAATGAGATTGGGTCCCAACTGAGGCTCGGCCCACTGTTAAGCATCTGCTGGTAATTTGTCTCCCATTCGTTCGCACATTCACTATATCCAGAGATGTTTGTGTCTTCAAACAGGCTCTCCTAAACATCTGGTGCAGGAGTGCTGACTGTCCAGTCTGGAGCTGACAGCTCTGTAGTGCCCTTGTGAAGCGAAGCATTTATCTGTGACCCCCCCCCCCTCATGTTCCGACTCATTAAGTCCAAAATGTTGTTTGTCTTATAGGACGAAGCCATCGAACGGGATGGCTAGTCTCCTTCAGTGGTCTCCTCATTTGCTCTTCTCAACTCCTCTCCTCTCACAACCTCCTCATTTCCTCTCCTCTTAGCTCCTCTGATCTCCTCCATCCATCCCCTCTCCATGCCACCCCCCCTCCGCCCATCACCTCTCTTCCCTGGGTAGATGACGTTGGACAGAGTCCCTTGATGGATAACCTGGGTCAGTGTGGCGTCTCTGACAGCGACGTCCTTTGTCGCTGTTCTGACTGTGTGCTCGTTTGCAACCTCTCTCTCCTTCACCTCACCTCACCCCTCTCCTCACCTTCTCCACCTCACCTCACCCCTCTCCTCACGCTCTCCTCCACCTCACCCCTCTCCTCACCTTCTCCACCTCACCTCACCCCTCTCCTCACGCTCTCCTCCACCTCACCCCATGCGCATGTACGTGAATGAGCGTGTGCGTCTGTCTACCTGTGTGCATGACTTCTACATCAAGGCCGCGGAGTGATCCACGATCCAGAGAGAGAGGAACAATTGCGAATCGTACGGTAACAGCCTTGGAAAGCCATGGATTAGCTCATTCAGTTAATGTGAATATTAAGACGGAGCCTGCAGGCTGGATTATAGACAGACTTGTCAGCAGGGGGGAGGAGCTGGACCTGGAGATGCAGGCCCAGGAGCAGGTGAAGCGAACTAGAACCAGCTGCTGTTGAAGATGCTTCTGATAAGGGGTCGCAGCGCTGGCCATGCACAATACAGGAGGGGGCGAGAGAGGACGGGAGAGGAAGAGAGACACTGAGGGTGACTGAGAGAGAGAGGAACGAGAGGCAGTTAGAGAGAGAGAGAGAGAGAGAGAGAGAGAGAGAGAGAGAGAGAAGAAGAAAAAGAAGAGAGCGAGAGGGTAAGAGATGGAGGGATAGAGAGAGATAGAGATAGAGACAGAAACAGAGACAGAGGGAAGAGAGAGATGGAGAGACACAAAAACAGAGAAGGGTAGAGCTGGAGGAGTGGACTGTATAGTTGGGCCAGAGGACATAACTAACAGCCTCAATATGAATGATAAGCACAAACAGAGGCTAACACACACAAGATAACACACACAGACGTGCACACACACAGACACACATACGCACACTTATAAACACGTATAATCTCCTCGCTCTTTGTTTTTCACACACAGAAACACAGACGCCCTCTGTCATTTATGTGTGTGTGTGTGTGTGCGTCTTAACTGCTAGCAGTGGATAGCTGGCGGGTGCCTGTCGTAAATATCTCTCCATTGATTGGTCGTATTTATGGATTTCTGTCCGCCTTACTGCCCCAGACTAAAATAACCTTTTTTTGGCAGCTGTGGAACTTGTAAATCTGCCTGTGACATTTTGATAGCGGGTGAAACAAACAGAAGTTGGGGGGGG
>BROE01000014.1:2422330-2432719 GCA_036571765.1 Plecoglossus altivelis
GAGGGGCGGAGAGGAGGAAAGGAGGGGCGGAGAGGAGGAAAGGAGGGGTGGAGAGGAGGAAAGGAGGGGCGGAGAGGAGGGGTTTAGGCTGCGTAATGGATGGTTTGTTATGCGCATGCAGTCTAATCAATCTAGTGTAATGAAGGAGATGAGAAATGACGCCTGTTCCCTTCTTAGGGGGCGAGGTGTTGATAAAGACCCAGGACTGTGGAGCTGGGGAACACTGTGGAGCTGGGGAACATGGGCAGCCAGGATACTGTGGTGATGGCAGAACGAGAGGCAGGGAAGAGAGGGGAGAGAGAGGTACTCATTAGAGGGGACACAGAGGAGACAGACAGACAGACAGAGACAGAGAGACAGAGAGAGGAGGGAGGGAGAGAGAGAGGGAGGGATAGGGAGGGAGAGAGATAGAGAGACAGTGAAAGAGAGAGAGAGAGAGGGGGAGGTAGAGACAGAGAGAGGGGGGGAGGGAGAGGGAGAGAGAGAGAGAGAGATGATGGAGTCCCCCATTAAGTCTCCATCTCTCTGCAGCCATAGTAACGGTGTGTGTCCGCTGCAACTTTTAGCAAAATGCCAAGGCCACAATAAAGAGAGACTACCACACACGCACACAGACCCACACACGCTACAGTCTGTTAGCATCCAAGCCTTGTCCCCTGTCCATGCACTTCAATTCGATTAATTGAAATCAAGTGGAGATAAAGATGAGAGTTTTCAAGCAAACAGCCCTGAACTAGAACATGTTGACAGAACCACTCTGACAGAGAGGGCCATCCATTCAACATTCACACAGTGTCAGTATTCTACTCTACTCTGCCTCCTTGCCAGACACAGCTCATGTCTATCATCAGCGATGTTCAGCATCCCCAGTACAGGTGCTTGAACGCTCACAGACAGATGCACATGAACTACCGCTGGACAGCAGCATCTTTGTCAATGTCTGAGTAAGTGCTTTTTTGTCGTTGCTTTTTTGTATATGTTGTCGCTATGGTTACGTTCTGTCTTGGTGCTGCAATTCAAATCGAAGTCCTGTATGGTCACCGATCAGCAGCCTACTCTCTTTCTTGTGAGGTGGCTTTAAGGTAGCTGTGAGGTAGCTCTAAGGTAGCTGTGAGATAACTGTGAGGTAGCTGTTGGGCAGCTGTGAGGTAGCTTTAAGGTAGCTGTGAGGTAGGTGTGAGGTAGCTTTAAGGTAGCTGTGAGGTAGGTGTGAGGCAGCTTTAAGGTAGCTGTGAGGTACATGTGAGGTAGCTTTAAGGTAGGTGTGACGCAGCTTTAAGGTAGCTGTGAGGTAGCTTTAAGGTAGCTGTGAGGTAGATGTGAGGTAGGTGTGAGGTAGCTGTGAGGTAGGTGTGGGTTAGCTTTAAGGTAGGTGTGAGGTACATGTGAGGTAGCTTTAAGGTAGGTGTGAGGTAGGTGTGAGGTAGCTTTGAGGTAGCTGTGAGGTAGCTGTGGGTTAGCTTTAAGGTATATGTGAGGCAGTGTTTGTTGTGAGATAGTTGCTTTTGTTGTTAAGTAGCTGTTGTTGTGATGTAGTTGCTGTTGTAAGGTAGCTGTTGTTGTGAGGCAGTTGATAGGTAGAGGTTGTTGTGAGGTAACTTGTGATTGGGTAGCTGTTGTCGTTAGGTAGCTGTTGTTGTTAGACAGTTGTTGTGAGGTAATGCTTGTTGTGAGGCAATGATTGTTGTGAGGTAGTTGCAAGGTAGGTGTTAGGTAGCTGCTGTTGTGCGGTAGTTGTTAGGTCGTTGTTAGGTGGTTGTTGTTGTTGTTGTGAGGTAGTTGTTAGGTAGCTGTTGTTGTGAGGTAGTAGTAAAGTGCTCCATCATACACACAGTGCAGAGATACACGTGTGTTGTCTCCCAGTGTAGTGAAACCTAGAACTATACCTCTCCCAGGGTTCTGTCTGCTTTATAGTCATGAAGGAAGCCAGGGGGCTGCGATGCCTCTCCCTGCTGATTGGAGAAAGGTTTGGCATTTGCTGTGGTAAACACATTCATCAACAACAGACAGATAATTATCTCTTTAATTCAGGGACCTTTCCAGTTTGTTGTCTGCGTCGTCACGGCACCCGTGGAAGAGGAATGTGTTTAGTCATGAAAGAGGCTGCATTGTGTCATCTCTATTTGTTCAAATAACCTTGCTTGCTCACGGCGTCGGCAAATCTCTTTAATTTGGACTTGCATGTGTGTGTTTGTGTGTGTCGGGGGGAGAGATGGGGTACGGGCAGTGTGTGTGTGTGTGTGTGTCTCTGTGTGTGTGTGTGTGTGTGTGTGTGTGTGTGTGTGTGTGTGTGTGTGAGGTATGGGCATCACTTCAAACAGGACAGGCATAAAAGGAGGAAGCTAACCAGGAGAAACACTAGCTTGTCAGTCTTCTCAGCCTCCATCTATCTGCCTCTCCCTTCCTCTCCCTCCCTCCCTCCCTCCCTCCCTCTCTTTCTCTCTATGTCTCTCTCTCTCTCCCTCTCTCTCCCCCTCTTATTCTCTCTCTTAAGCCGTCTCTCTCTTTAGCCTTCCCTCTCTCGCACTTTCTCTCACTCTCTCTACCTTTCTCTCTCCTCTCTCTTTATCTTTCTCTGGATACCATTACAGTCTCTTTCTCTCCTCTCCTCTTCTATCTCTCTCTCCCTCTCTCTCCTTCATCTCTGGATAGTGTTACTGATCTCATGCTTTCTCTTTTCTGAGGATTGCATTACAAGTCTCTCTCTGTGTCTCTGTCTGTGTCTGTGTGTGTGTGTGTGTGTGTGTCTTTGTCTGTCTGCCTGCCTGCCTGCCTGTCTGTCTGTCTGTCTGTCTGTCTGTCTGTCTCTCTCTCTCTCTCTCTCTCTCTCTCTCTTTCTGTGTCTCTCTGTCTCTCTCTGTGTCTCTGTCTTTGTCTGTCTCTCTCTTTGTGTATGTCTCTCTGTCTGTCTCTCCTCTGTCTCTCTCTCTGTCTGTCTGTCTGTCTCTCTGCCTGTCTCTCTGTCTGTCTGTCTGTCTGTCTCTCTGTCTGTCTCTCTGTCTGTCTGCCCCCCCCCCTCTCTGTCTCTCGGTGTCTCTCTCTGTCTCTGTCTCCGTCTCTCTCTGCTGCATTCACTCTCCCAGTTTTCCTTCTCCTCCTGACTTGATGTCTTTTGGCCACAGCTCCTGCCTTCCACTCCTGCCACTGAAGACGCTCAATTTGAGCAGATCGAGAAGATTAAGAGAATTAATGCTGAATGTTTACATTCACTGATTACAGGCTGGCCATCTGAACTCTGAGGAGGAGGGTGAATCATTCCGCTCGGGAACGCTGGATCTGTCATCTCCTTGCAGATTTACACTAGGCCCGTGGTGCATAATTGTTGGCCATTTATATTCCCTGATAAAGGGTATGAAGTACAATTAGCTGACAGGGTTTTTTCCTGCTCTGCTACAAGACAGTGGCTCTCTCTGTCAGAACATAGGAGACTGCATGGCTAAGGGGAACAGGAGGCTAGAGTGTGAGGAGAGTAGGAGGGTAGGAAGCTAGGAGGCTAGGAGGTTAAGAGGTTAGGAGGCTAGGAAGCTAGGAGTCTAAGAGGTTAAGAGGTTAGTAGGTTAGGACGCTAGGAGTCTTAAGAGGTTAATAGGTTAGGAGTCTATAAGTCTAGGAGTGTAGGAGGCTAGGAGGTTAGGAAGCTAGGAGTCTAGGAGGTTAAGAGGTTAGGTGGCTAGGAAGCTAGGAGTCTCCCCTCCCTCTCTCTCTCCATCTCTCTCCATCTCTCTCCATCTCTCTCCATCTCTCTCTCCGTCTCTGTCCATCTCTCTCTCTCTCTCTCCGTCTCTGTCCATCTCTCTCCATCTCTCTCTCCGTCTCTGTCCATCTCTCCCTCTCTCTCTCCATCTCTCTCCATCTCTCTCCATCTCTCTCCATCGCTCTCTCTCCATCTCTCTCCATCTCTCTCTCCGTCTCTCTCCATCTATCTCTCTCTCTCCATTTCTCTCTCCATCTCTCTCTCCGTCTCTCTCCATCTCTCTCTCTCTCCATTTCTCTCTCCATCTCTCTCTCCATCTCTCTCTCCATCTCTCTCTCTCTGCCCTTCAACTCTCTCTCTCCATTTCTCTCTCCATCTCTCTTCCTCCCTCTGTCTCTCTCTCTCTTTCTTTATCTCTCTCTGCCCTCACTCCCTCTCCCTCTCTCTGTCCATCTCTCTAACTCTCCCTGTCTCTCTCCCTTTCTCTGTCCTGGGTCTAATTCATGTACAGCTCCCAGGCCTGAATCCTAAAACATATATGTGGGTTTGATATCTTGGTTCCGCCAGCCAGCTAACCCAACACTTTTGTTCCTCTAATT
This sequence comes from Plecoglossus altivelis, assembly GCA_036571765.1. Taxonomy (NCBI): domain Eukaryota; kingdom Metazoa; phylum Chordata; class Actinopteri; order Osmeriformes; family Plecoglossidae; genus Plecoglossus; species Plecoglossus altivelis. Next base: position 2,426,624 of record BROE01000014.1, read on the forward strand.
ACCAGCGTTGGCCTCAGGCCACCTGAACACACGTCCTCCTTTTAGACAGCGGCACTCGTGCAAAAGGTGTAGGCCAACCCTTTACAGAAGAATAACAGCGTTCGCAGCGCCGAGCCACGGCAAATTAGCTGTCACACGGACAGTGATCTGGCCATCCTGTCATTTCTCATCAGAAGTCATTTCCCGACGTGTAGGTGTGTCTGCTGTGCGTCTTGAGCCTCTCCCGCCCTCAGTGGAGCGGATGAGAGCAGCTTAGTGGCTGCTGTCTATGTGTCGGCCCCTTAAACAGACAGATCAATACCTGGAGGGGAGGAGGGGAGGAGGGGAGGAGGGCTTCTCTCGCTCTGCCCTTCAACTCTCTCTCTTCCATTTCTCTCTCCACTCTCTCTTCCTCCCTTCTGGTCTCTCTCTCTCTTTCTTTATCTCTTTCTCTGCCCCACTCCTCTCCCTCTCTCTGTCCATCTCTCTAACTCTCTCCCTGTCGCTCTCCCTTTCTCTGTCCTGGGTCTAATTCATGTACAGCTCCCAGGCCTGAATCCTAAAACATATATGTGGGTTTGATATCTTGGTTCCGCCAGCCAGCTAACCCAACACTTTTGTTCCTCTAATTACCAGCGTTGGCCTCAGGCCACCTGAACACACGTCCTCCTTTTAGACAGCGGCACTCGTGCAAAAGGTGTAGGCCAACCCTTTACAGAAGAATAACAGCGTTCGCAGCGCCGAGCCACGGCAAATTAGCTGTCACACGGACAGTGATCTGGCCATCCTGTCATTTCTCATCAGAAGTCATTTCCCGACGTGTAGGTGTGTCTGCTGTGCGTCTTGAGCCTCTCCCGCCCTCAGTGGAGCGGATGAGAGCAGCTTAGTGGCTGCTGTCTATGTGTCGGCCCCTTAAACAGACAGATCAATACCTGGAGGGAAGGAGGGGAGGAGGGGAGGAGGGGAGGAGGGACCGGGGGGGCGGGGGGTAGGATGGTGATAATGACGGCTTGGCTGTCACGCTCACAGGAAGCACCCAGCTGTGCAGTGCATGCTGGGAGATCAGGCTCTCTCTATGGGTGGGGTGGTGGTGGGGGGGGATAGGGGCGAGGGGGAGGCGGCTGTGTGTGTATGTTTGTGTGTGTGTGTGTGTGAGGACAGGCAGAAAGATGAGGTTGGTACGTCGATAAAATCCAGCTCTTATAGCCTACGTTAAAGTCACATTCATTTCATTACTGTCAGCCACGTCCTGTTTCATTATGTTGGACTACTGGTCCCAGGGTGCCTTGGGCTCAAGTGAAAGGTGGTGTTGACTGAGCAGGACTGAGAGCCTGGGGAGGAGAGGGTCTCCAAGGTAACAAGATCAGATAAGGGGTTGTTTACTTACAAGCAAACCAAAACTTCCTTCCTTCCTTCCTACCTACTCCCTTTTTCCTATTCTTTCCTCCCTCTAGTCCCATCCCCCCCTCGTCCTCAACCTCCCACTCCTCTGTATTCCCTCCTCCACACACCTCCTCCTCCAGCCCCCTTCCGCCCCGCACCTCCCTCTCCCCCAAACCGGAACACTGTTCCCTGGGTGGGCTGGCTTCATGGCTGGATGGTCTCCACACCTCACAAACACCAGCAGGGAGCATTCTGTACTGGATGGGAGAGTTGAAATGCTTCTCCAAATAGAGTATCACCCAAACCATGAGAAGAGGGGGGGTGAGGGAGGGGGGAGGAGAGAGTGGGAGAGAGGAGGGAGGAGAGGGGGGAGTGAGGGGGAAGGAGAGGGAGGAGGAGAGGGGTGGAGAGAGGAGGGATGAGTATCTGTGTATCTTCTGTCCACACTCCTTGCTGCCAGCACAAACAGAGGCAGAGAAATAGACTGTCTCTCCGTCTGCTCTCTGAGAGGGTGCTGATCGAGTCAGTGGAGCTCAAAATGGCCGGCGTGTGAGGTGGAGGATGAGAGGACTGTGTGTTCACTGAGAAGCCCTCAAGAGAAGGACCTCTTGTCTGGGATTGCACAGATTCCACCGAGATATCTCTGCCTCTCTCTCTCTCTCTCTCTCTCTCTCTCTCTCTCTCTCTGCCTCTCTCTCTCTCTCTCTCTGCCTCTCTCTCTGTCTCCCACTTTCCAAATACCTCTCTCTTTGTCTCTCGCTCTCTTTATCTCCCTTTCTTCCTCTCTCTGTGTCTCCTACTCACTCTCTCTTTGTCACCCTCTCTCCTTTTCTGTTTCACTCTCGTACCCTCTTGGTCTCTCTCCCCCTCTCCCCCTCTCCCCCTCCCTTCCTCCCTCCCTCCCAATACCTCTCTCCTCCTTGTGTCTCTCTCTCTGTCCTCCTCCCTCTCTCCTCCCTGTCTCTCTCTCCCACTCCCTCCCTCCCTCCTATTTGCGTCTCTCTCTCTCCCTCCGCCCCCCTCCCTCTCTCCTCCTTGTCTCTCTCTCTGGGTGCGAGTGTGTGCTGGCTGTGCTGCGAGGCCTCATCACCCAGTCTCCATCTGAAATCTATACAGCAGCATGGCTCAGACCCTGCGTCTCTCATTACAGCAGTCTGGGTGGACGCCTCGCAGATCAATGTTTCTGGAGGCAGTCCACCCTGCCAGTGAAATATGGCTCCCTTCCAGAAAGTTCAAAAACAACCAGAAAACTAAACAAAGGTTGTTGTTTTTTTCTCCCTCCAAATAAAGCCTTTATGGGGATTTCTTCCCGTCTATACTGAGGTTGTTTACAGACCAGAAGGTTCTATGAACACGGCAAAAATGTCCAAACTTCTCAGGAGTTTAGAATGATGTCGTCTGGCTTTCCAGACTCTCTGTCCTCCTACACTGGATGAAACCAACCGCAGTGGCGACTGACTAAATGACCTTCAGTCGTGACATTAAATCCTAATTTCATTGTTTTTCTGGCAGTTATTCAACCAAGGCCAGATGTTCTCATGAAGGGTATGGACTTCTTGTAAACATTATTGGGGACATTTTCATCAGCTGGTCTGCTGACACTACACTTGGCGTTGATCATGAGTAGGGGACGATTTGGCTGCGGACATTTTCTGAGAGAGTGAATGGTTGAATCGAAATGGACGTCTTTCTTAGCGATGTTGATGAAAACAGCACAGCCATTCCATCAACATGACCATCGTGATCACACATACATCAGCCACACAACCACCTGACTAGAATCACATGGGATCAAGAGAATCGTTTTTTTTTGTGTAAAATCTCAAACCGGGATTGAATCCTTTCGGCATCGCGTCTGCCCCAAACAGTGCTGACATTCACTGCTCATCAGCAACACTTTCCAATCCAACTGCATGATCCTGCGCGTCGTATCAGCTACCGCAGCTTGTCGCGCTCGACAACGAACACAAAGGATGGAGCTTTCCAAATCCCATCAGACGAAAACCGCCATCGTTTTACACACAACTTGCGCAAACATTTCCGTCCTTCACAGCGATGACTTGGGTTTGGATGACGTCATCTTCACACCCCTTGTTCATTCTGCTCCAGATGTGGGGCACCCAGATAAGCTGGAAAGGATGAAACCTTTTACGTTGGAAACAGAAAGTCATGGATCACCTTGGCAAGCTCCGTATGTATGACCGGTAATGAATGACTGCAGGTGTTCATATTTTTTTGTAATTAATAGCCTGGTAATTGGACAAATTAGCGGGCTGACTGGTGAAATATGAGAGATGCTGGCTGAGGCGTGTGCGTCCCAGGGGCAGAGAAGGCTGGCTGGCTTGAAACCAGCAGACGTCCCCCTTCTCTGGGGCTGGTCTGGGTACTGATCTAGGGCTGGTCTGGGGCTGGTCTGGGGCTGGTCTGGGGCTGGTCTGGGGCTGGTCTGGGTTAGGTCTGGGTACTGGTCTGAGGCTGGTCTGGGGCTGGTCTGGGAGTGGTCTGGGTTAGGTCTGGGTACTGGTCTGAGGCTGGTCTGGGTACTGGTCTGGGGCTGGTCTGGGGCTGGTCTAAGGCTGGTCTGGGGCTGGTCTGAGGCTGGTCTGGGGCTGGTCTGGGGGTGGTCTGGGTTAGGTCTGGGTATTGGTCTGAGGCTGGTCTGGGTACTGGTCTGGGTACTGGTCTGGGTACTGGTCTGGGGCTGGTCTGGGGCTGGTCTAAGGCTGGTCTGGGGCTGGTCTAGGGCTGGTCTAGGGCTGGTCTGGGGGTGGTCTGGGTACTGATCTAGGGCTGGTCTGGGGCAGGTCTAGGGCTGGTCTGGGGCAGGTTGATGCTGTTGTGTTTTCTGGTTTATCTGTTGCGTTGTCTGTTATTGCATGCATGGTTTTCTGCTAAAGGTTTACAGGTTAGGGTTTTCCATTGTGATGTGTTTTAATTTGAGCTGATATGAGGGTGTTTATGTGGTCTTCATCAGAGGCAAGACTGTCTATCTTTCTGTCTGACCCTGACCTCAGATGGAAGACTGTCTTGTTGTGTAATTTGGCTCTCTGTCTAACTGTCACTCTGACAAACTGTCTGTCTCTCAGTCTAACTGTCTCTCTGTCTGTCTCACTGTCTCTCTGTCGGTTTCTCTGTCTAACTGATCTCTCTGTCTTTGTCTCTGCAGTGTTCTGTGAACTCCTGGGAGGACTCAAGCAGACATGGGCAGGTCACTGGACCAGTGAACCCTTCCATCTCTTCATTTCCTCCTCCCTTCCTCCTTCCCCCATCCCCCCCTCCTCACCCACCTGCCCCAGCACAGCGCCTGAAAACGAACCAAAACACCCAAAACACCCTGAGACTGCCCCGGAGGCCCCGCTCTCCCTCGTCCCGCCCCGTGACCATGACGACTGGCCCCCATCCTCCCGGCAGCCAGGCCCCGCCCCTCCATCTCCCCCTGCTGGTTCTGCTGCTGCTAGCCGGCCAATCCGGCGCGGCGCCCTCCGGCCCCGAGTCGGACAGCTGCTCCACGCTGGTCCAGAGCCGCTTCTTTGGGTTCTTCCTGTCTTCGTCCACGTTCCCCACGGCTCCCTGCTCCTGGACCCTACAGAACCCGGACCCCCGCCGCTACACCATCTTCCTGAAGGTCACCAAGCCCCTGGGGGGCTGTGTTCCCCGCCAGCTCCGCACGTTCCAGTTCGAGTCCTTCCTGGAGACCACGCGCACCTACCTGGGCATGGAGAGCTTTGACGAGGTGGTCCGGCTCTGCGACTCGACCGCCGCCCCCGTCTCCTTCCTGGAAGCCGGGAAGCAGTTCCTCCAGATGCGGAAGGGGCCGGCACGGGCCGGCTCGCCCGCCGCCGAAGGCGACGGCGAGTTCAAGACGGAGTACCTGGTGGTGGGGAAGAGGAACCCTAGCATGGCTGCATGTCAGATGCTCTGCCAGTGGCTGGAGGACTGTCTAGTGACCAGCACGTCGGCGCGCCCCTGTGGCATCATGCAGACGCCCTGCCAGTGCTGGGACACGCCCCCGCAGCTCAGCCAGGAAGACGGTTGCTACAGGAACGGGGTCTACCTGGAGAACTGCCTGCCCATTCCGGGCGACGGCGAAGTCAAAGGTGAGTTAGCCACCCGTCTACCCTCCCCTCTACACTGCCGACAGACCCGACAAACCCGCCCGCGGCGTGTGCGTGTGCGGCGGGCAGGGCATTGTTACAACTCCTCCTCTGCCTGCGGTGGATGTGATCTGGAGGTGAGGAGCAGGGGATGGATGACAGATCTGGAGGCTGCAGGAGAGCAGATGACTTCAGGCAGACATCTGCTGGAAGAGACAGGGGCCTTGATTGACGGCGGGGAAAATGTTGGATGGTTTCAGACTTTTGTCAAGCAGCACCCGTTTAAGTGTTCTTCTCTGAGTACTAAGTATCTGTAAAAGGTATGAGAGAGAGAGGAGAGAGAGAGAATAAAGAGTGAGAGAGACTGTGGAGACAAGAAAAAAAACTAGAGAGAGAGAAATTGAGAGAAAGTAATTGAGAGAGAGACAGCTAGAGAGGACAGAAAAAGGAGAAAGAGAGAAGATGTTGAGGGAGAGACAGAGAGCAGCCCTGGGGAAAGGAAGGTGTAGGGTTTCAGGAGATGGGCTGAGGCTGGTGACCTTGGAATATCAGCTCCATCTTCTGTTCCTCTGTGGTTGGAGATCCGGACACAGGATCTTCCTTGGGGAGGCTGGGGGGAGGGCTGGGGGAGGGCTGGGGG
>BROE01000014.1:2449368-2456868 GCA_036571765.1 Plecoglossus altivelis
GTCTCCGTCTTTAACTCTCCCTCCCTCTCCCCCTCCTCTCCCCCTCCTCTCCCCCTCCTCTCTCCCCTCCTCTCTCCCCTCTTGTCTGCATGATTTGAGTGAAGAAGGGCCCGTCCTTCAGGAGACTAGTGATGGTCACCCTTTCTGTCTGTATTCATAAGCTGCATAATAATAAATCTGGAGCGATTGAGGAGTTGAGCTGAAGGTTATTTCGCTGTAATTCCACCCCTTGGTTTTCTCCCTGGAGAGCTTAAAGTGCCATGAAACATCCATTTGAGGGAGAGGGGTGGGGGGGTGGGGGGGTGGGGGGTGAGGGGGGCTGGGCGGGGAGGACGACGGGGAGGGGGTGAAGAGTTTTTTTGTTTGTTTTAGGAGGTTTGTCTTTGCTTTGGTTCATTGTGATTTAAAGAGTCAATGGCTGGAGAAGAAGCTTTAGCTGCATCGCATCTCGCTAACACTTCTGTTGTATTGTACCTTCTGTCAATGTGTTATCCTTCTATCTTCTCTTTTTCTCTCTTCCCTCTGTCTCTCTCTTTCCCTCCTCTCTCTCACTGCCTTTCTCTTTCCCTCCTCTCTGTCCCTGTCTCTCCCTTTTCCCTCCTCTCTCTCCCTAACTCTCTCTCTCCCTCCTCTTCCCTCTGTCTCTCTCTCTTCCTCCTCTTCCCTCTGTCTCTCTCTTTCCCTCCTCTCTCTCCCTGTCTCTCTCTTTCTCTCCTCTCTCTCCCTGTCTCTCCCTTTCCCTCCACTCTCTCCCTGTCTCTCTCTCTTCCTCCTCTTCCCTCTGTCTCTCTCTTTCCCTCTGTCTCTCTCTTCCCTCTGTCTCTCTCTTTCCCTCCTCTCTCTTCCCCCTGTCTCTCTTTCCTTCCTCTCTCTTTCCCTCCTCTCTCTCCCTCCTCTTCCCTCTGTCTCTATCTTTCCCTCCTCTCTCTTCCCTCTGTCTCTCTCTTTCCCTCCTCTCTCTCCCTGTCTCCCTCTTTCCCTCCTCTCTGTCCCTGTCTCTCCCTCTTTCCCTCCTCTCTGTCCCTGTCTCTCCCTTTTCCTCCTCTCTCTCCCTAACTCTCTCTCCCTCCTCTTCCTTCTGCCTCTCTCTCTCCCTCCTCTTCCCTCTGCCTCTCTCTCTTCCTCCTCTTCCCTCTGTCTCCCCCTTTCCCTCCTCTCTCTCCCTGTCTCTCTCTCTCCCTGACTCTCTCTTTCCCTCCTCTCTCTCCTTGTCACTCTCTCTCTCCGTCTCTACCTTGTTCAATTCCCTCTTGTCTCCCCATCTCTCCCTCTCCCATTAGCCGCCCCCCCTCCAGCCCTCCAGCCCTCCACTCTAGCCCTTGCCCCTGAGGAAATTGATTTGGTAGTAATTAAAACAGTGTCTGTCTGGGCTGTGGCCAGCTTCATGTTCTATTCATGTAGATTAATACATATTTGTCGGTGCCAGAGGGCCGTGGAAGGCGTCCATCTCTACTCTGAAACATTCATGGGCGTCGGAGGACAGGGAGAGGCTGTCAGGGTCTTCCTACCTGTATCTTCTGCTGGCTGGACGCATTTTAGCCACCACAGCCAGTGGGACTTACAGGGCAGGGATTTCCACATGACTGACATTCGTCATGGCTGCGTTTTAGATGGATATGTCAGGTTGATGGCTAACTTGTCCCTGCTTGTGTGTGTGTGTGTGTGTGTTGTGTTCCTCCACAGGTGGCTGGAGTGTGTGGGGTCAGTGGGCGGAGTGCAGCAGTGATTGTGGGGGTGGTGTCCAGACCCGGACTCGGACCTGTCAATCATCCCCTGAAGACTCGGAGCTGTGTGAGGGCGTGGTGGAAGAGGGGCGACCCTGTAACTCCCAGCCCTGCGCTGGTGAGCCCAACGCACTTCCTGTGTGTGTGTGTGTGTGTGTGTGTGGCCTTGTTTAACCACTCTTGTGGGAACCAAATGTCCTCACATGTATTGTGAAACATGAAAGCCACTTGACCTAGTGGGGCCCTTTTTGGTGGGTCTCAATCGTTAAAAGAAAATCAGGTGGTTTTAAGGTTAGAATAAAAGTTGGGGTTAGAATAACATGACTGGTTGAGGTTAGCTTTAGGAGTTGGCGGTTAGCTAGACCACCATCTTGCATGGCAGTGAATGGTGGGGCCCCACTAGGTTAGAAAAACAAATCAGAGTGTGTGTTCATTCCAGTGTGTGCCTTCATCTTTAATTTGACACTTGATCGTTCCTCATCGATTCTGCCTCTTCATCCCGTCCCTCTCTCCTGGTTGTTCCACCTGTGGGGCTCCTCGTCATGCGTGCGTCGATGCTGGGCCGTAACGAGTGCATGTTGGAAATGGGGACTTTGATTGATGGGGCCACAATGGAGGGCCCAGCCAACACTGTTTTCAAGGCCTGCGGGTCAAAACCTGGGACGTCACCTCAGGGATCGAGGGACGCGGACGAGACGCCGCTGGCTGGAGACAGATCGGCTCTGAAAGCCACCTGACTGGGGCATCTATAGGACAGGCTGGGGGGAAACGATGTTAGTGGAGTCGACAGCTGCTGGAGAGCAAAGCCTCACGATCGCATCTTCACTGTCAGCAGTATCTATTCTGCTGTGTATACTGGAAATGATGTGTAACAGACATGTGTGTGCAGACATACGAACACACGCACGAGCACACACACACACACACAGACCTAATACTCTGCACCACCCTGTAAACGTCCAAATTCCCAAGTTTGGCTGATGCTGTTGTTGGTGACCAATCACGTCACGGTTGTGTCCCAAAAAAGAAAAGATTCCAACCAATCAAGGCACCTAAAGATTCTAACCCCTCCCCCCCTCCTCCGGCCTTGCCCCACCCCTCCCTGCAGGCCGCCATCTCTCACGCAGCCAGTCGCTTCGATCTGTGGACAGTCGCAAGCGTGACGAAGTGGACAAGCCTGGCGCCGGACTGCCCCCGCCTCCTCAGACAGGTAAGAGCAACGAGACGCAGAGGAAGCCTCACGCATCAGTCAGGACTGCCACTTGGGTCACACTCACAACACACTCCGGAACACTCCGGAACACTCCGGAACAAAGTAGACCAGATCAAAACCCCGACCACAGCTAAGCAAAATACACCAGCAAAAAATAATAATACCAGAGCAAACCAGACCAGAACAAACCAGCCTAAACGAGATCAAACTGGAATAAACCTGCCCAAACTAGATTAAACCGGCCCAAAACAGACTAAACCAGAACAAACCTGTACAGACCAGCACAAACCACACCAGAACAAATCAAAACACAGCAGATCCAAACAGAACACACTCCCTAACCTCCCTCAATATTCCACCAGTAGATGCAGTGATAAACCGCGATCAAATCGCACACATCCATCAAAATCTCCCCAAAACATGCCACAGCATCCAGCGCTGTGATTCCAACATGGACCCTGATCCAACATGGCGCTGCTCGGCTCTGTGAGGGCCCAGTCGCACTGGGTTTGCTAGAGGTTGTCTGTCGTCTGGAGTAGAGCTGGTCGCCCCCTCTCTCTCGGGACAGGGAATCTCTGGGTCCGCTTTTTGCCTCCACCTACCCCCTGCCTCTCCCATTGGCCCGCTGTGACTGCCTGGCCTCTCTCCTATTGGCCAGATTCAAATGACGTTGAGGCCAGTTAATTGGGCAGTCACGTGAGCCAGGGAAATGACTGACATATCCCCGAGCCGATGGCATTTGCTTCAGCTGTAAGTCAATGCTGAGGATATGACATCAGAGTCAAGGGTCCCAGAGAGCGAATGGCAGAACTGAACCTCCCTTAAGCCACGCCCCTATTTCCTCCTTGTTTTCTGACCCAGAAGGGTGATCCTGCATGATAATTGGTTTCGGCCCTTTTCCTCCCCCCGTCCCCTATTCCCCCTCCTACCCCTCCCTCTCCTCCCTCTTTCCGCCATCCTCCCCCCTCCACCCCCCCCCCCCCCCCCCCCCCCCCCCCACCCCCTCCCAGCGGACCCGGCAGCATCAGGGGAGGAGTGGTCGGCATGGAGCGTGTGTTCGGCCACGTGTGGCGAAGGCTGGCAGAGCCGAACGCGCTTCTGCGTGTCGTCCTCCTACAGCACCCAGTGCAGCGGCCCGCTGCGTGAGCAGAGGCCCTGCAACAACACTGCCGTCTGTCCAGGTAAGCCCCCCCTCCTCCCCCACTCCCTGGCCCCCCCGCTGCCTCCTGCCACACCCCCACCGAGCCCCACCCATGGCCTCTGCTCTCCCAGACAAACCCTCTGTCTCCCTCCCTGGCGACCCCACCAGCCCCCTCCTCCAGCCCCTTGGAGGTGGGCCCCTGGGCCTGCTGCAGTCCGGCCCAGCACGGCCTCTCACCTCTGGCCTGTCCCCTCTCGAAGCGCTCTAGCTCCCCCTTTATGTAGGAGGACTCGCTGCACCACCAGACAGCCACGCAGCAAGTGGACACAGGCACCATGCGACTCACGACGCAGGGTTAAACAGCAGGCATGATCCCAAGTGTCAACTGGGTGTGCTGCAGGGCTCCATGATAAGTGTGTGTGTTTGGGAGGGGGCGTGAGTGTGTGTACGAGTATGCATGTGTGTGTGTGAGCTTGCACTTATGTGTGTATGAGTGTGTGTTTGCGTGTGTGTGAGTGCATGAGTGCGTGTAAGCATCTGTGATAGTGCATGTGGGTGAGCATGAATTTGTGTGTGAGTGAATGCGTGAGCGTGCATGTGTGCGAGCGTGCACGTGTGTGTGAGTGAATGCGTGAGCGTGCATGTGTGCGAGCGTGCACGTGTGTGAGTGAATGTGTGAGCGTGCACATGTGTGAGCATGCATGTGTGAGCGTGTACGTCTGTGACTGAATGTGTGAGCGTGCACGTGTGCGAACGCGCACGTGTGTGAGCGTGAGACCGGGCTGTGTGTTGCCCTCTATAAATCATACCCTAGCCGCTCTGATTGCAGTGCACGGGGCGTGGGATGAGTGGTCACCATGGAGCTTGTGCTCGTCCACCTGTGGCCGTGGTTACCGAGACAGGACCCGCAGCTGTAAGCCCCCCCAGTTTGGGGGGGACCCCTGCCAGGGCCCCGAAAAACAGACGAAGTTCTGCAACATCGCTGTCTGTCCAGGTAAACACACACACACGTACATACACCTGTCTATTCAGGCAAATACACACACACAAACACGTACATACACCTGTCTATGCAGGCAAATACACACACACAAACACGTACATACACCTGTCTATTCAGGCAAATACACACACACAAACACGTACATACACCTGTCTATTCAAGTAAACACCAACACGTACATACACCTGTTAATTAGGTAATACACCACAAAAAAGCGTCATCCTGTCCTATTAGAGGTAATACAACACACTGCAAACACGCTACCTTCAGCCTGTCTATTCAGGCAGTACAACACACAACCGTACATACACCTGTTATTCAGGCAATGCCACCAACACGTCGATCACCTGTCTATTCAGGGGTAACCTAACTACACACAACACGGGTACAGTCCCTGTCTCTTCAGGTAATACCACCAACGGGTAACTAAGCTGTGGTGTTGTAATACACACAACAACGCGTACATACACCTTGGTCTATTCAGGGTAAATTCCCACTCAGCAAACACGTTTAGCATAAACCTGGTTATTCAAGTAAACACCAGGACACTACATACACTGGTCTATGGTCAGGCGGTAAACACAGGCACACACGTCACAACCTGGCGGTCTGTGTCAGGTAAGCAGCACCACGAGCTGGGGAACAACGGTACACGGACTGTCCATTCAGGGGTAACAGCACATCGGTGTGCTGTCAAGGTGAAAGGCATCAGATCATACGGACCATTGGCTGTCGCAGAGGAGGTGGGGGCGGGGATGGGTGGGGTATGCGCCCTGGAGAATGGCGGGAATTCTGGTCAGTGGGGGGGAGCTTGATCTATCCATTAGAGAAGGCAACATGTCTGTCGAGGCAATTTGAGAGGGTGCGAATAACAATCGTCTGACGAGATCTCCCGTCTCTTCGTTTGGCTGCCTCCGTGCGTGCGGGCCCCTGCTGCGCTCTCCAGTGGAGGGTGTGGTGAAGGTTCTCGTGGGTATGGCGCTGGTCCAGGTACCTGGGTACTCTATAGAAGTGACGGCACATGCAGCGGATTCACGGGAGTGAGCAATGGTGGCCCCGTCGGGGCTCTGGCCGAGTGGGGGAGGGCTGGAGGAGACGGAGCTTGCTTCTGGCGCATCGTCCGGATAAGTATACGTGTGTGAGAATGTAGTGTGGTGTAGGTGTCGCGTGTGGAGACCGTGTGGTGTGTATTGTGTGTGTGCTGTAGTGTGTGTGTGTGGGAAGTCTGGTGTGTGTACTGGGTTTGGTGTGTGTGTTGGTGAGCTCGCTCGCTCTCTTATTGAGTGTGTGTGTTTGTGGAAGTCTATGTGTGTGGGCGTGCCTGTGTGAGCGTGCCTGTGTGCTTGTTGCACTCATGTGGCTTGTGTTGGGGTCTAGTGGATGGTCGGTGGCAGCCCTGGTCGTCGTGGGGGGGCTGTACCAAGACATGTGGTGGGGGAGGCCAGCAGAGACAGAGGGTGTGTTTTGGACCGTTCCACGGGGGCCAGCCCTGCCCTGGAGACATGACGAGGATCCGCCGTTGGAGATGAAGAGATGTTGGTGAGGAAAACACACGGCACTGCATCATGGACAGACATATTTACAACATTAGTGCATGCATACACATGCTACACGCAGGATATGCATGCGACGGCACATGCGATGGTGCAGCATGGCTGGACACACTATATTCTATTAAGGCACCCGAGATGGAACATAGAACAGTGCAATGCGGACGGACTGCGCAAATATTGTTACCGGGGCGGCGCAGGGACATGCATGGGGGGGAGGGGGCTGGGCCGGGGGCAGATTTTGCGCAGGGACGACATGCAAACCTCGGGGGTGGGGTGGGGAGGGGGAAGGGCGGGGGCATGGATGTCATGGAAACTGGTAGTGTTGCCATCTATAATCATACAGGCTTACTTTAAGGACTATTTAAAACGCACAGCTCTGAAATTTGCAGTGTCTACCAGGGGACGTAGGGGATGAGTGGTGTAGCCATAGGAGATTTTGATGCTCGTCCCACCTGTGGCCTGGTGGTGGTTACCCTCGAAGAGCTGAGACAGGACCGTTCAGCAGCTAGGGCTATGTAGCCCCCCAGTTCATTGGGAGGGGGACCCGCCTGCACAGGTGGCGCTCCTCCGAAAAACAGATCTGACGTTCTGCAACATCGCTGTCATTCCCACGAGGAGAACACATCACACACAGCACAGTTGAGCAGATACACCTGTCTATTCAGCGCAAATACACACACACAAACATATAAACACCTGTCCTATGGCAGGCAATCACACACACACAAAACACGTACATACACCTGTCTATTCAAGGCAAATACACACAAACACAAACACCGTACATACACTGTCTATTCAAGGTAAATACACACAACACAAAACAGTACATTACAGCCTTCTATTCAGGTAAATACCACACACAC
>BROE01000014.1:2461868-2464396 GCA_036571765.1 Plecoglossus altivelis
CTCCTCTTACTCCTTCTCCTCTTCCTCCTCTTCCTTGCTAAATACTGCAGCTCTTGAGATGTCCATGGTGCACAGTAGCTGCACTGAAGTATCGTTGTGATATTGCAATACAACGTAGTATTGTAGCGTTCATGTAGGATGGTAGTACGCAGCAGTACAGTCTCAGGTCACTGTATGACCTCTTGGTACGTCCTCTTGGATAGCAGCGGCTGCTAAATGAATAGACTGTCATATGTAAATCTCCCAGGGAAAGGCTTCACACAAACACTGTTAGCAGACCAGACCCGCCCTCTCACTCAAACACACACGCACACTCAAACACACATGCACACACACACACAAACATATGCGCACGCACACACACGCATACTCAAACACACACGCACACACTCAAACACACATATGCACACGCACACTCAAACACACACGCACACTCAAACACACACACTCAAACACACATGCAAACACACACAAACACACATATGCACACGCACACACACGCATACTCAAACACACACGCACACACGCACACTCAAACGCACACGCACACTCAATCACGCACACGTACGCACACACATGCACGCACGCTTGAGCACGTGAGAGCAGCTGAGCTTGAGGCAGTGAGAACAGTGTGAAAGTCCACAGTGTAAATGAGAGCAGGGATGTCTAATGGCTGACAGGAAGGTTAATGTCGACACAAGTCAATAGCATATAGATACTAATGGCCACTGATGGTTACATAACTGTCTTAACGTGTCTCTATTTGTCACATTTTCTTTCCAAGTTCAAGTTGTGCTTTATTGTCATTCCGCTACATGCGGGTGCATACAGTGGAACGAAATGTCGTGCCTCACAGAGCCACGGTGCTACAGAAGTACAGACATACAACAGTACAGACAAACAACAATCAATTTAAAATAAATATAACAATTTTCCTATACATAAACTAAACAGGATACAAACTATACAGACTGTACGAATACTTACCGATGTGCATCCTCTATTCCTATCCTTCCATCCTCTATTCGCTCTGTTTCTTTTGGTCTCTATTCATTTTTCTCCATCTCTTCAGTTGGGTCCTAACATAAAGGAACTATTTCGTCTGGTGGAAGACTTTGTGGATGTTATCGGTCTCAGGATGAAGGATTTCCAGGACATGTATGAGGTCACTGATAACCTAGGTGAGTCTTCATCTCCATGCTAACTTCACCCAACATTGACCCCTGACCCCTGCACTCTGCACTCTCTGACCCAGGCTTGGCACCCCACTTCCTTGATTAATCTAAACTTCCATATGAACTTCCTGTAGTCCTCTGCCCCCAGTGGCAGGGCTGGGTACTGCATCTTAGAGATAGCCCTTGTCCCAGTGCTCTAGAGAGCAGTCGTTAGCACAAAGCAGCGGTTAGCACAGCCTTACAGCTATGGTACTGAGGGAATACCACATATGCGATCCTTCCTCTCTCCTCTCTCTCTCTCTCTCTCTCTCTCTCTCTCTCTCTCTCCCCCCCCCTCTCTTTCTCTTTCCCTCCCCCTCTCTCTCCACCAAAGGCAATGTTAACGCCCCCAGCTCCCCTGCCCCCACCGACAGATCCTTGCTCATGGAGCCAGACAGCACCGCATCAGACGTCAGTCTGTCATTGTCTCCGGGGATAGGAGATCACTCTCATCCCCCACTCCCCCTCTCTCTCCCCTTCTCTCGCCCCCTCCCTCAGCAACAGGAAATTTGTGTCTCTCACAAGGAAACACGCCGACCTGCAGTTAGTCAGAGGCGGGATGTGTGTGTGGGTAGGACTGTGCTGGGCTGTCTGGTGTGTGTGTGTGTAGGACTGTGCTGGGCTGTCTGGTGTGTGTGTGTGTGTGTAGGACTGTGCTGGGCTGTCTGGTGTGTGTGTGTGTGTGTGTGTGTGTGTGTGTAGGACTGTGCTGGGCTGTCTGTAGGCTGTGCTGGGCTGTCTGCTGGTGTGTTGTGTGTGTGTGGTAGGACTGTGCCTGGCTGTCTGGTGTGTGTGTGTGTGTGTGTTGTAGGCATGTGCTGTCTGTCTGTGGTGTGTGGTGTGTGTGTGTATGGACTGTACTGGGCTGTCCCTGGTGTGTTGTGTGGTGTGTGTGTGTGTGGTGTAGGACGTGCTGGGCTGTCTGTGGTGTGTGTGTGTGTGGTGTGTAGATGTTTGTGCGTGTGCGCGTGCACGCATGTATACACTGTCTGTGTGTGTGTGTAGGACTGTGCTGGCTGTCTGGTGTGTTGTGTGTGTGTGTTGTAGGACTGTGCTGGCTGTCTGGTGTGTGTGTGTGTGTGGTGTAGGACGTGCTGGGCTGTCTGTGGTGTGGTGTGTGTGTGTGTTGGCCTATGCGGGCTGTCTGGTGTGTGTGTGTGTGTGTGTTGTGTGGATGTGCTGGGCTGTCTGTGGTGTGTGTGTGTGTGTGTTGTTGAACTGTGCTGGGCTGTCTGTGGTGTGTGTGTGTGGTGTGTAGGCCTGTGCTGGGCTGTCCTGGTGTGATGTGCTATGTGTTTAGCTGTGCCTGGGCTA
>BROE01000014.1:2468474-2480974 GCA_036571765.1 Plecoglossus altivelis
TTGCATCTGTTCTAAAATTCACTTTTCAAAATAATCAAGTCAAAATCCCACAATTGGTTGCTAGGATGGTGACCTTGTGCTATCTGGGGGAAGATTGGCTAGGCCTACTAAAACGGTAAAAATGAGAGGTCAAAGTCAGGTTCTCCCCCCTCTCTCCCTCCCCTCGCCCCCCTCCCCCCCTCACCTCCCTCCCCCTCTCCCCGCTGCAGTGCTGAGTATACACAAGCGTCCGGTGGCAGGCAACAGTGACATCACGTTCCCCATGAAGGGATGGAGGGGCATGGTGGAATGGGCCCGCAACTCTGATGACCGGGTCACCGTGTCCAAGAATGTTCTGTCCACAGGACAGCAACCTGGTGAGCTCACGCACACACACATGCACACAAACATGCTCACGCACACACACACAAACATGCTCACATACAGACACACACACACAAACATGCTCACGCACACACACACACACAAACATGCTCACGCACACACACACAAACATGCACACACACAAACATGCACACGCACATGCACACATACAGACACACAGACTTACACACACATGCAACACACACATGCGCACATATAGACACACAGACTTACACACACATGCAACACACATACAACACGCGCACGCATACAATTCACAAACACATGCGATATACACACACACATTATACACACATACCCACTCACACATTCACATTCAAAATATACAGAAACACACAGGCACACACCCGTCAACACATGGACACACAATCACAGCAGCTATTAAGACACACAAAATAGGCACACCCACCCAACAGATAAACACCCACTCTCTGTCTGCCTGTCCATCACCGTGTCTGTCTGTCTGCTGTCAGCCTTTCAGTGAGTGTACTCAGAGCAGCTTCTCTCTCTCTCTGTCATGCTGATAAAGCCATCACTCCTAATCAGTCATCACCAGGAGCCAATCAGGAGCAATTACAGCAAATGTACCCCCTGTTGGGAAGAGTGTCTCCATGGTGTCTCCATGGCACTGAAAGCCTGGCCACACTCCTCCCTGCCAATCACCTGATGAGCTGGCTACTATCCCACCCACAGGGGGTCAATGCTACTCGCTATTGGTTGATTGAAGAGCCATCCTTCAGTATCTATTTTAAATGCTTTGAAACAGCAAACACACACGCACGCGCCTGAACCGACAAACACGCGTGCACACTCACACACACACACACACAGGTGCCAACATGTTCCTTCTCTCGCACGCACTGTACACACTCTCTCTCTTACTCACACACACCATAACACAACACCTTCATTTTCTGTGGCTGTCAGTCTGACTAAAAACCAGAAGTCCTTTGGAAACATGACATTGTCAACTTACATCACATCACACACGCGCACACATACACACACACATATACACACACACATACACACACACATACACACACACACATATACATACTGACTAAATATACACACTTACACACACAATACACACCCAAAAGAAACACACACATCTGATGCCCATGGGACCACAGATGCAGCCTGGAGGCAGTCCTGCACACTCAGTGTGTGTGTGTATGTGAGTGTGTGTGAGTGTGTGTGTGTGTAGGTGTGTGTGTGAGTGTGTGTGTGTCTGTGTGTGTGTGCGTGCATGTGTGTGTGTGTCTGTGTGTGCGTGTGTGTGCGAGTGTGTGTGTGTGCATGTGAGTGTGTGTGTAAGTGTAGGTGTGTGTGTGTGCGTGCATGTGTGTCTGTGTCTGTGTGTGTGTGTGCGAGTGTGTG
Source organism: Plecoglossus altivelis (assembly GCA_036571765.1). NCBI lineage: Eukaryota > Metazoa > Chordata > Actinopteri > Osmeriformes > Plecoglossidae > Plecoglossus > Plecoglossus altivelis. Next base: position 2,470,242 of record BROE01000014.1, read on the forward strand.
TGTGTGCATGTGTGTGTGTTTGTCTGTGTGTGTATGCATGTGTGTGTGTGTCTGTGTGTGTGTGCGAGTGTGTGTGTGTGCATGACATTCCATCCTGTACTAGCCTTGTCCTCTCTCCTCCTAAACTAGAGCTTCACACACACACTCACTCACTTGCTCACACATTCACACACACACACACACACTCACTCACTTACTCACTCACTCACTCACTCACTCACACATTCACACGCTCACTCACTCACTCGCTCACTCACTCATTCACACTCACACACTCGCTCACTCACTCACTCACACATTCACTGCCACACTCACTCATTGTCACTCTCACGCCCACACACACTCACACACGCACGCTCACTCACACTCACACACATGCCCGCTCTCACACTCACTCACAGACGCATGCTCACACACACACACTCACACACATGCTCGCGATCACACTCACGCTCACACACACAGATGCAGCACACAGCAGCTGTCTGTTGTTAAAACCATTTTTTGCTTTTTCAGCATCCGACAACACGCTATGGTATGCCTGTCCATGCTTCCATGGCAACCGATTTTGGAATTAAAGTCGGTGTGTCTGGGGTTTTTTCCGTCCCAATATCCTTCAGGGTCTTTGTGTAAAATATGTTTGCATGTGTCTTAGTGTTGGAGCTGTTTCTGTATAATGAGAATGTGTGTGTGTGTGTGTGTGTGAGTGTGAGTGTGTGTGTGTGTGTGTGTGTGTGTTTGTGTGTGTGTGTGAGTGTGAGTGTGTGTGTGTGTTTGTGTGTGTGTGTGTTTGTGTGTGTGTGTGAGTGTGAGTGTGTGTGTGTGTGTGTGTTTGTGTGTGTGTGTTTGTGTGTGTGTGTATGTGTATGTGTGTATGTGTGTGTGTGTGTGTGTGTGTGTGTGTGTGTGTGTGAAGGAGAGACGGTGTGTACGAGCTGTCTTTATAGATGGCTAGTCATGTAGGCCATCCACACTGTAAAGAGCTCAAGGGGGCTGGAGACAGACTGAGAGACCAGTATTCTCTCTCTCGCCCTCTTCAGAGCAGGCCATTACTAACTAGGACTGTAGGTCAACCCCCCTCTCTCTCTCTCTCTCTCTCTGTCTATGTCTCTCTCTCTCTCTCTCTCTCTCTCTCTCTCTGTCTATGTCTCTCTCTCTCTCTCTCTCTGTCTGTCTATGTCTGTCTATGTCTCTCTCTCTCTCTCTCTCTGTGTCTCTCTCTCTCTCTGCTCCTTCTCTTTGTGTGATCCCTCCTCTCATCCCTTGCTGTCATTCCTGTCTCTCTCCCTGGTCTCTCTCCCTGGTCTCTCTCCCTGGTCTCCGGGAGCAAGAGATGCCACAGTCTTTCCCTTCCATCCTCTCTGACTTGGGGTGTGCTTGTTTCGTATCTCAGATGCCGACGACTCCACGGCGTTCGTGACGGGTATCGTGCTGTACAAGAACCTGGGCAGCATCCTGTCCCTGGAGAGGTGAGTAACAAAGACTTCTGCCTCCATCTCCCTGCTCCTCTCTATCTCTCTTTTTTTCATTCTCTATTTCCGCCTGCCTCCCTCTCCCCGTCTTTCTGCCTCCCTCCCTCACTCCCTGCCTGCCTCCCTCCCTCTCTCTCCGCCTCCCTCTCTCCCTACCTCTCCTTCCCTCCCTCTCTCTCTCTTTCTCATCCCTATCTCCCCCATCCCTCCTTCTCTCCCTCTCTCTCTGCCTCCCTCCTTCCCTCCCTCTCTCTCTTTCTCCACCCCTATCTCCCCCATTCCCTCCCTCCCTCTCTCTCCGCCTCCCTCCTTCCCTCCCTCTCTCTCTCTTCCTCCATCCCTATCTCCCCCATCCCTCCATCTCTCCCTCTCTGTTTCCATCCTCCTCTGATGGATGACCGTGTTTGATGGCACCTTTTCACGCCATCCCTTCATCTCCCTGAATCTGGAGTGTCTGAAGGAGCCTGGTGGGTGGTTCAGTCTCATTAACAAACACTGTTCTGCCTGTGCCGTGTCCTGACACGCTGTGGAGAGGGTGGCGTGTGCGTGTGTGTGTTTGTGTGTGTGTGTGTGACTGTGTGTATGTGTGTGTGTGTCTGTGTGTGACTGTGTGTATGTGTGTGTGTTTGTGTGTGTTGGTGTGCGTGCGTGCGTGTGTGTGTGCTGATCTATAGCTGGCTCTTCTACTGAGAGGAGATCTTCATTATGCTGATGTACCTGTGCTGCATGATAAGGTGGTTAGGTATGGAGAGAGGCAGAATCGCGCGCGTTCATGGTTGTGTGCACACATGCGCTTTGCACAAACACACACAGACGACACACACACACACACACATACACACACACATACACACGGTCACACACCTATTCCCAAGCTGATGGAGTTCAGTTCTTTTGTTCTATCATTCTTTCTTCCTTTCTTTCCGTTTTTCTTTCTCTCTGTTCCCCTCTTCCTCCTTTTCATTCTTTTCATTTTGACATTTTTTTCTGGTTTTTTTCTATCTCATCATTCATTTTTCCCCCCGCAAAGAAACAGCCTGACTTTTAGACAGGGAGCAGGTGACACTTCCGTTTAAGGTGACTGATTGTGTTTGGAGAGAAGAGAGGGTGATGTCGTTCGGAGGAGAGAGAGAGAGATGTCCTTTTTATAAGGAGAGCGGGAGATGTTTTTACAGGAGAGAGACATATGGAGTTTTGTAGAGGAGAGTAGATGGCGTTTTTACGGGAGAGAGAGATGCCATTTTTGTAGGAGAGAGAAATATTGCATTTTTATAGCAGAGAGAGAGAGAAGTTGAGGGGAGAGGGAGAGACAGACTGAAAGAGTGTCATAGGGAGAGAGGGATATGTACAGAGAGAGAGAGGCGAAGAGAGGTTGAGAGTGAAAGAGATTAAAACAGAGAGAGGTTGAGAAAGAGAGCGAGAGGTTGAAAGAGAGAGAGGTGGAAAGAGGTTGAGAGAGGGAGATAGAGAGGTTGAGAGAGAGAGGTGGAGAGAGGTTGAGAGAGGGAGATAGAGAGGTTGAGAGAGAGGTGGAGAGAGGTTGAGAGAGAGAGAGAGAGAGAGAGAGAGAGAGAGTATGCTGCATCAGGACAAGACGTGTTTTGTCCGTGACCAAAGCCATTGTTCGTATAACTGATGTTGTACAGCGTGCACTCGCTGAACCTAATTGCAATCAGAAACCTGCAGCCCCAAAACTATCGATAAGAAGAACTTAGTCGTGCTGCCTGTATCTTAACAACCAGTCAGATCACTGCCTGTCTGTTCCACCCCCAGGATAGCATGTGGTGAGTGGATAGGCTGTTGCTTGTAAAGGATGGACTGTAATGTCATGAGGGCAAACAGGGTGTTGCAGCTTGGGGCCGCAGCCTTGACTCCAACCATCTAGTGGGATTTTTAATGAGATCTTTTACAGCAAATGTTCTGTCCTAAACTGAGTGTCTATGTGTTTCCTGGGTAGGAACAGCACAGTGCTCAACTCCAGGGTGATCTCAGTGACGATCAAGCCCACCCCTGAGTCGCTCTCCACGCCCGTGGAGGTCGAGTTTTCCCACCTCCACAACGTGAGTGACCTCGGACCTTTTGGGATTTTAACCTTTGACCTCTCTCAATTGCATCTTTCAATGTGTTTTAACGCTGTAAAATAGGTGGCAGATGCGAATCTGAAAGCCAATAAACACTGATTACAGGAGATTTTTACCAGACTGACTTTTTTTCTTTCTCTCTCCCTCCATCTTTCACACTCATGCTCCCTCTCTCTCTCTCTCTCTCTCTCTCTCTCTCTCTCTCTCTCTCTCTCTTTCTCTCTCTATCTCTCTCTCTCTCCCTCTCACCTCTATCTCTCTCCTCAACCAGCATACCACCAATCAGACGTGCATCTCCTGGGACGAGAGTGACAGGCAAGTCTCCTATTGGCTGAAGCCAACCTCGTCATCTCACTTTTCTCGCCTCTCGCCCCTCTAATCCCCCCCTTCTTCTCGTGAGCCTAACCACCTGGACTAGGGACGAGCTTTGGGTGGTCAGCGTGAAGGCTCATCACCCTGCAAAGGGCTGCAAATGTGTGTGTGTGTGTGTGTGCGCGGAGAAACCAGACAGGGATGAGGCGTGTGGAAAATTCAAAGTGTCGCTCACAGCTTCTCTCTGTGCCCTCACACACACACCCGGAGAGAGACTCCGAACTCACTCGCTGAAAGAGGGAGGGAGCGGCAAGTGGAGGCGAGAAGAGGAAAATAAAATAAGAATTTGGGCGAGAGAGGGACACATTTTCCAGTTTGATTTCACAGTTAATGTGGCTCCATTGCCAGCCCTGCTCATTTACTCCTTGTACATGTAAAAGTGCCCTTTCTGTTTTAAAAGTGAAAAGAGGTTGAGAGAGAGAGAACGAGAGAGAGAGAGAGAGAGAGAGAGAGAGAGAGCGTGAGAGAGAGCATGTGGATGCGAGCGAGCGGAGAGAAACATCTTGCGCCCACGGCCTTACTGGAACGCCAGTTGGACATTTGCATTTAGATAGGTACGTACACTTGTGTTACACAGACAGCCGGGGAACATTCCTCGCCTCAGTCCATGGATTAAAAAAAAGGATGGCAAATGTGGACCGAGAGAGAGACAGGACGAGAGACAGAGAGAGAGAGAGACAGGGAGAGAGAGAGAGAGACAGGGAGAGAGACAGAGAGAGACAGGAAGAGAGGCAGAGAGAGACAGGAAGAGAGACAGAGAGAGAGACAGGGAGAGAGACAGAGAGAGACAGGAAGAGAGACAGAAAGAGAGACAGAAAGAGAGACAGAAAGAGAGAGGGAGAGAGACAGAAAGAGAGACAGAAAGAGAGACAGAAAGAGAGACAGGGAGTTAAATGATATGAACAAGCTTAGGAACTAACAGAATGGAAGAAAGAGGGAAGGAGAGTAAGAAGGGAGGTGGATGTAGCGCGGACGAGAGAAAGAGCAACAGGACGAGAACTCAGGATGAAGACACCTGAGCAGAGGACAAAGTCTGATCAAACTACGCAGCCAGTGGCACCACGAGGCTGTCTGTGTGCACGTCTGTCCATCGGTCCCTGAGTGTCTGTCAGTGTCTGTGTGTGTGATTAATAGTGTGAGTGTGTGTGTGTGTGGGGGGGGGGGCCTGTTTGTGATTTATATCGTGTGAGTGTGAATGAAAGTGTGTGTGTCTGTGTGTGTGTCTGCGTATGCTTGTGTATGTGGAGATGAGACAGTCGCAAGGTACATGTAAGCAAAATTAAAAATCCTTCTAGGGCAGCAGCTATGATTAATGAGCTCATATTTGGGGGAGAAATTGGAGTCTGTTCCTGCGTCCTTGTCAGGCGGTGTGGGCTTGATGGAGAGAGAGGGAAAGAGAGGGAGAGAGACGCTGACAAAGAGACACAGAGGGATGGAAAGAGCAGGAGGGAGGGAGAGACAGTCAAAGAGAGCGACAGAAGGAGAGAGAGGTGGATGTAAGAGGCAGGCTGTTCTCTGAGAGGAGCGCACCTCTCTCTGCTGAGATCAATATCTGCACCTCCCCTCTTCCTCCTCTCCTCCTCCTCTCCTCCTCTTCTTCTTCACACCCTCATCTGCTCGCCTCGTTGTCACCTCTGACGCCTGTTCCCTCGCAGAACGGTCTCTGCCGCGTGGGTTCCCTCGCTGTCACTGTGTCCAGGTAGCATGTGTGTTGCTGTCACTGTGCGTCTGCTGGCGGGGAGGGAGGGAGGGAAAGAAGGAGGGAGGGAAGGAAGGAAGGAGGGAGGTAGCGAGGGAGGGAGGGAGGTAGCGAGGGAGGGAGTTAGGGAGGGAGGTGAGAGGGAGGGAGGGAAGTAGCGAGGGAGGGAGGTAGTAAGGGAGGAAGGTAGCGAGGGAGGGAGGTTGCGAGGGAGGGAGGTAGTGAGGGAGGGAAGTAGCGAGGGAGGGAGGGAGGTAGTGAGGGAGGGAGGTAGCGAGGGAGGGAGGTAGCGAGGGAGGGAGGGAGGTAGCGTGGGAGAGAGGGAGGGAGGTAGACCATCAGGCTTGGCAGCTTCCCTGCACGTGGCGTTCACACGCTGGGATTTTGGAACGCCACACAAGTGATCCAATTCATTGGCAACAAGCTGATGTGTTGTTTTAGCTGGCTGGCTGGTTGACTTACTGGCTGACAGACCGTTGGGCTCGCTGGCTGGATGACTGGCAGGCTTAATGGCTGGCTGGTTTACTGGCTAACTAAGTGGTGGCTTACTGGCTGGCTGTTTACTGGCTAACTAAGTGGTGGCTTACTGGCTGGCTGTTTACTGGCTGACTAGGTGGTGGCTTACTGGCTGGCTGGCTGGTGGGTTGACTGACAAGCTATCTGTTGGGTTTGTTGTCAGGCTGACTGTCTGAATGGCTGGCTGGTCAGCAGGGTCTGGTTGGCAGGAAGAGTGGTCTAAGCTGAGTCTATGTTATAATATATTGGATTTCTATTAGAGTTACATGCTAATGTTAGCGCTGAATCTTCTCCGAGGGACGAGTCCTCTGCTACTCTACTTTGCATCTCTCTCTCTCTCTCTCTCTCTGTTTCTCTGTCTCTCTCTCTCACTCTCTCTTTCTCTCTCTCTCTTTCTGTCTCTCTCTCTCTGTGTCTCTGTCTCTCTGTCTCTCTCTCTCTCTTTCTCACTCTCTCTCTCTCTTTCTGTCTCTCTCTCTCTCTCTCTCTCTCTCTGTCTCTCTTTCTTTCTTTCCTTCCATCTCTCTCTCTGTCTCTCTCCTGTTTCCTCTCAGTATCCCTCTTTCTTTCTTTCGATCTCTCTCTGTCTCCCTCTCTCTTTCTTTCTTTCTTTCCATCTCTCTTTCAGTCTATCTCCTGTTTCCTCTCAGTCTCCCTCTTTCTTTCCTTCCATCGCTCTCGGTCTCTCTTTTCTTCTATCTCTATCACCCTCCCTCTCCATCTCACAGTTTCATTCCCTCCTTGTGCGTGTCTCTCCCATATCTGTCTCTCTCTGGTCTCTTTTTCACTCTGATTCCTTCTCACCCGACAGGCACTCACTGCTCTGGGCCCTGTTGCACAGACGTAGGATAACACAGTCAGACAGAGCACTGGGTAACACAGTCAGACAGAGCACTGGGTAACACAGTCAGAGAGAGTCCTGGATAACACAGTCAGACAGAGCACTGGGTAACACAGTCGGACAGAGCACTGGATAACCCAGTCAGAGAGAGTCCTGGATAACACAGTCAGAGAGAGCATTGGGTAACACAGTCAGACAGAGCACTGGGTAACACAGTCTGAGAGAGCACTGGGTAACACAGTCAGAGAGAGCACTGGATAACACAGTCAGAGAGAGTCCTGGATAACACAGTCAGACAGAGCACTGGATAACACAGTCAGAGAGAGCACTAGATAACACAGTCAGAGAGAGTCCTGGATAACACAGTCACACAGAGCACTGGATAACACAGTCAGAGTGAGCACTGGATAACACAGTCAGACAGAGCATTGGGTAACACAGTCAGACAGAGCACTGGGTAACACAGTCTGAGAGAGCACTGGGTAACGCAGTCAGAGAGAACACTGGATAACACAGTCAGAGAGAGTCCTGGATAACACAGTCAGACAGAGCACTGGATAACACAGTCAGAGAGAGCACTGGAAAACACAGTCAGAGAGAGTCCTGGATAACACAGTCAGAGCATTGGGTAACACAGTCAGACAGAGCACTGGGTAACACAGTCTGAGAGAGCACTGGATAACACAGTCAGAGAGAGTCCTGGATAACACAGTCAGACAGAGCACTGGGTAACACAGTCAGAGAGAGTCCTGGATAACACAGTCAGACAGAGCACTGGGTAACACAGTCACAGAGTCCACCAGAACCCTTACGGTTTAGAACTCACAATGTACAGAATGTGACCTCGTCAACGCATTCCGCACCACAGATTTAGAATCACCACACCTCAGTCATCCAGGAGCCAATTACAACCAAGAGAAGCTGGTCACATGGAGCTCTGTAAGAGAATCACCACCAGCCTTCTGCATTTAGATGTGACGGTGCTGTATGAAGACGTGATGGGCAGATAGAAGAATGTTGATGTTTGGAAGAACTCTAACCCTAACCTCCAGCATGCACACGGCAGACACAACCAAACACAACAACACACAATTTAAAATACAATGCATACAAATAATTAGTATTGTCACATCTACAAATATGTAATCCAGATATGATTCTGGACCAATACTGCCTGTTCGTCTAAACCTTTCCCATCCCACTCTGTCTCCCTGTCCCTCTCATCCTCTCTCTCTCTCTCTCTCTCTCTCTCTCTCTCTCTCTCTCTCTCTCTCTCTCTCCCTTTATCTCCCTCTCTCTCTCTCTCTCCCTTTATCTCCCTCTCTCTCGCTGTCTCATATCCCTCTCTCTTTTAATGATTCTTTGAGATCATTAGTTCATACTGTTGTCAGTGCTGACATGCAGCCCTGCTCAGGGCTATGGTGGAAGAGGGCATGGTCCTGTCACGTGGAGAGTGTCTGCGAGACTGAAATGAGCGTGCACTCAGATCCTTGTCCCGCGTTTAATGTGTCCATCCATCCGGAATGTTTTGCAGGAGCATACAGATTGCGTGGCTGTAAGGAAGAAAAAAGAAGAAAAAAAAAGAATGAAAACAATGAAAAGCCTAGTGCTTTTTTATGTCTTTGCGTTGAACCCGTTTTTACCGGTTTTTATATTTAATATGTTTTTTTCTGTCATCGCTTAGGCCTGTTTCTGATAGGGAGATTGGTTTTACATTGTGCGTGCGACCAAGCGCAGACTGGACAGCGCTTCAAGGATGCATCCATAGCCATGTGGCGTCGTCTAGTCACATGGCACAGCAAAGGCAATACTTTTAGATGCCAACTGAATAATTGATTACCAAACAGAAGTTTTACATTAAGAAAATGTCTGAGTAATACGAAAAATTTGAAAATAAATTATCAAATGCATAACGTGCACTAAATACATATTGCATTTATAACAATATGGGAAGCACATTAAGACGCAAAGCATTGTTTCAATTAAAAATAGTATCATTATTTTGACAGTATGAATAATAATATGAATATTTCTACCATGTATACGTTTGAACGTTATAAAACATTTTTTTTTTCGAATTTAGTGGATGATGTTCGTATTCCCTCTCTGTTGCAATTGTTATCTGGCCGAGCCGAAACCTGTGCCGCGCGCCGCCACAGAACGTTCATCATTTCCACCGCGTTCTTTGCGCTCTAGCTTGCAAACGGCAGAGATGTAAAGTGGATTAGGGGATAAATAGCCGGTGTAACGTGGGTGATTTGACTCGCTTTTACCGGGGCTTTTATTCACCGCATCGCTCTCTCTCTTTTCCGCAGCTCCTCGCTGCTCGGATCCTGGTCAGCCAGAAGCTGCAGAGCCGTGCCGCTCGACTCATTCAGAACCAAATGCGTGTGTGACAGACTGTCTACCTTCGCCATTTTAGCACGGCTAAATCCTGACATGGTAAGTCGGACACCTCTGTTGATTCTCTGATGTATCTGAAAAGACGTGTTTATGAGTTATGTGAATGTATCTGCCGGTTTATTAAAAAAAAGAAAAAAGGGGAAAGAAAAGGGCGTCATTGTCATTCCATATCAACAGATCCCTTGCGCGCTCCCTCCCTCTCCCTCCCTCTCTCTCTCGCGACATGCCAACGCCATAAAGCACAAGCTGGGTTCTCAAATAAAGGAATTGGGCATATTTCAAACTGAACCAAGGAGCAAAGGGAAAACATACGTCTATGAATTTGATATTTTGCTCCCGGTGAATTCTCTACGTTTCCGAGCAAAGCGAGGCAGTTTACCATCACATTGCAAGCTATAGATTTACATACATTACATGGTGAACGGTATCATTTTGCCAGATAACCGTGTGAAGATACAGGACTTGGTGTATTATAAATGCAAATGTTGTGGCCTACTCCATGATTCCATGTTCAAGAGGACGTTGATGTCTACCCTTATTCCTGCTTCCTCTCACATGTCTCCATGGCAACATCCATCACAGGGATGTTGCATACTAATTAAAGAACCTGAAATGACGAATTTGCATAATAATTGTGCTAGAATTGCTGAATTCACCGCCCCCTCCCCATACCCTCCTACCACTAACGTAGGCCTAGTCCAAAAGGCTGGATGCATTCAGGCCAAAGCTAGGGTGTGATCCGGGCGACGTGTCTGCGAGACTGCATGATTCACACTGACTCAAACGTGTCCCACTTTCCTAGGGGGGCAAGGGCAATGTCTTTGTGCAGAATTTTCATTCAGTGGGATTCAGTTATTATTATACTGGGAAGTGCTTCTGAAGCAGTTTGTTCACTCGTTGCCCTGGTAACAGTCTGGGCACGAAGGGCTCGCACACAGCAGCAGATGACTGGAGAACCAGGATGCAGCAAGACCCCTCATGGAGGGTGGAGATATGAGGGGTGGAGATATGGAGGGTGGAGATATGAGGGGTGGAGATATGAAGGGTGGAGATGTGAGGGGTGGAGATACGGAGGGTGGAGATATGAAGGGTGGAGATGTGGAGGGTGGAGATGTGAGGGGTGGAGATACGGAGGGTGGAAATATGGAGGGTGGAGATATGAGGGGTGGAGATATGGAAGGTGGAGATACGGAGGGTGGAAATATGGAGGGTGGAGATATGAAGGGTGGAGATATGGAGGGTGGAGATATGAGGGGTGGAGATATGGAGGGGTGGAGATGTGGAGGGTGTAGATATGGAGGGTGGAGATATGAGGGGTGGAGATATAAGGGGTGGAGATATGAGGGTTG
>BROE01000014.1:2483474-2485687 GCA_036571765.1 Plecoglossus altivelis
GTGCGTGCACACTAGCCTGTGTCTGCGTGCGTGCACACTCGCCTGTGTCAGCGTGCGTGCACTTGCGTGCACGCTAGCCTGTGTCTGCGTGCGTGCACCTAGCCTGTGTCTGCGTGCGTGCACACTCGCCTGTGTCAGCGTGCGTGCACTTGCAGGTGTGTTTGTGCTTCCAGATCCGCGATGTGTTGAAAACGTTGCTTTGACCTTTCGATGCCATGTTCTAAGCATGTTAAGAAACACTGCATCCTCTCAGGTTCACGTTCCAAGCAGGTTGATGGATGCCAGATGAACTGTAGAGATGTGCCACCAGCACTGTCAGCACACAAGGACGCTAAAAATATCTAGAACAGATTGTTTTCACACTGAGACTCGGGAACACAAAGACACATCACACACTCTGCCAGTTGACCTTCTGATGTGCTGCCTGATGTCTATTCTGGTTCTCCATCGATTCTGTAACACAGGATATTACGGAAAGCCACAACGATAATGCCTAGATGTGTCTAATTACGATGCCAATTAAAGTTGATTCTTAATTTATGATCTTAATCATACAATGGGTTGTTTTTTGATGTTATACATTTGATGTACATTCTTTGTACAAACAGAACATGTTCTCTTTATCTACCGGGTTGAGTAAATAATTGAGCAACATTACGATGGTGAAGCTAGGGGCATCTCTGGAACTAGAGCATGTGATTGCATATCAAGCTAATACTAGTTCTGATGGTGAAGATATAGACGACACGTTAGACATCACCAGCTTCCTCAGAACACACCGTTCCCTGGCCTCTGATTGGTCGGAAGGCTTTACGAGTTTAAGACGCCCCATTTCCTGTGCTCCCATTGGTCGGGAGGCTTTGAGAGTATCATGCGAATTCCTGTGGTGTCATTGGTCGACAGGAGTTTAACACGTGTCAATCCTGCTCGCTTCATTGGTCGACGGTCTTTAAGATTTGAACACGTGCCAATCCCGCTCGCTTCATTGGTCGACAGCCTTGAAGAGTTTAACACGTGTCAATCCCGCTTGTTTCATTGGTCGACTGTCTTTAAGATTTGAACACTCGCCAATTCCGGTCGCTTCATTGGTCGACAGGCTTGAAGAGTTTAACACGCTCCTCTCCCTGCACTCTCATTGGTCGAGAGCCTGTAAAACTTTGCAGGTCTCGACGGACATCTTTCCGTTCCGCTGTCCTCGTAATCTTTTCTTTTCTGTCCGAGGGGAACTCACTGCAGTGCAGATTAATCAGAGGGATTTAATTAACTTGGCCCCAACTCCCACATCAAACCTGTATCAGGGCCTGGCTATAAACTCAACCAATTATCTCCTGCTTGAGGGTGGGCAGTATCACCCTCTCCCCCGCGGCACCTTGTCTCCCTGCCCCCCTCCCTCCCCTTTCGTGCGGGCTTGTCTCAGGCTGACGGTCCCTGCGTTGCCCCCCCCCCCCCCGCAGAGCATGGATAAGAGCCAGCTGCCCTCCGTCACCCTGATCGTGGGCTGTGGAGTGTCCTCTCTCACCCTGCTGCTGCTCATCATCATCTACGTTTCAGTCTGGAGGTGAGCACTGACCCTCTCTGCACCCCCTGTATTTCTTTGCACCCCTCTGTCTCTCTTTCTGTACATCTCTACGGACTGTCTCTTTTGTTGGCGATGTGATGCGATCGTTTTGGGCTTTTACCAGAAGTGTCTTGGTGGTGTTAACTTGAAACCTGATCATCCCTTCGTCCTCTCCCTCCCTCTCCTCTTTCTATCTTTCTCTCTCTCTCCCGCTCCCTCTCTCCTTCTCTCTCTCTCCCTCACTCTCCCTCACTCTCCCTCCCTCTCCCTCTATCTCTCTATCCTTCCCTCGCTCTCCCTATCTCTGGATCCCTCCGTCTCTCCCTCTCTATCCCTCTCTCCCTATCTCTGGATCCCTCCGTCTCTCCCTCCCTCGCTCTCCCTCTCTCCCTCTCTCTATCCTTCTCTCTATCCCTCTCTCCCTATCTCTGGATCTCTCCCTCTCTCCCTCTCCCTCTCTCTATCCCTCTCTCTGTCCCTCTCTCCCTATCTCTGGATCTCTCCCTCTCTCCCTCTCCCTCTCTCCCTCTCTCTGGATCCCTCCGTCTCTCCCTCTCTATCCCTCTCTCCCTATCTCTGGATCTCTCCCTCTCTCCCTCTCCCTCTCTCCCTCTCTCTGGATCCCTCCCTCTCTCCCTCTCCCTCTCTCCCTCTC
>BROE01000014.1:2486280-2504290 GCA_036571765.1 Plecoglossus altivelis
TTGCCCCCTAGCCTATGCCGGCTTCACCTGAGAAGCCTTCCCCACTCGTGCCCCCATTAATAAGTTGATTTCTTAATTTATGATCTTAATCCATACCAAGGGTTGTTTTTTTGCATGTTATAAGTTGGAATGTACTTACTTTGTCGACCAAACGGAACATGTTCTCTTTAGATTCTACCGGGGGTTGAGTCTTGATTTGTTGAATTCTTATGGTAAAGCTAGGTGGATCATCTGGAACTAAGAGATGTGTTGCATATCATCTAATACTAGTTCTGTGTGTAGTATAGACTACACGTAGACATCGAGTTCTCAGACCGTTCGGGCTGATTAGGTCGGGGTACGGTTTGCTTCTGTGTCCCATTGGTCGTGTGGGGCTTGAAGTAGGTTTCTCGTGTCCTTGTTCTGTGATTTCCCACTTGTCGCCGACAGCGAGATATTAACCCGTGTCATTCTGCTCGCTTCATTGTGTCGACGGCATCTTTAAGATTGAACACGTGCAATACGCTCGCTTCATTGGTCGACAGCCTTGAAGAGTTTAACACGTGTCAATCCCGCTTGTTTCATTGGTCGACTGTCTTTAAGATTTGAACACTCGCCAATTCCGGTCGCTTCATTGGTCGACAGGCTTGAAGAGTTTAACACGCTCCTCTCCCTGCACTCTCATTGGTCGAGAGCCTGTAAAACTTTGCAGGTCTCGACGGACATCTTTCCGTTCCGCTGTCCTCGTAATCTTTTCTTTTCTGTCCGAGGGGAACTCACTGCAGTGCAGATTAATCAGAGGGATTTAATTAACTTGGCCCCAACTCCCACATCAAACCTGTATCAGGGCCTGGCTATAAACTCAACCAATTATCTCCTGCTTGAGGGTGGGTCCCCAGTGCTTCCCCTCTGCCCTACACCTTGGATTCGTCATAATGGCCCCTTACTTCCTCCCTCTTCGTCGCAGCGGCATCTGTCCTCCAGGCTCTTGCACCGGCGTCCCTTGCCGTTGCACCCCCCCCCCCCCACCCCCCCCGCCAGATTTCATGCGGATATCGAGAGCCACGCTGCCGCCTCGTCCTCTGTGTGGCTGTGGAAGTGTCTTTACCTGTGTTGTTTTTACGTTTTTGGATGGTGAGCTGCTCCTGCACACTTGTATTTCCGTTGCCCTCTGTCTCTCTTCTGTACATCTGCTCGACTGTCTTTTGGCGATGTTGCCGATCGTTTTTGCGGCTGTTTACCAAGCAAGTGTTTGGTGGTTGTTAACTTGAAACCTCTCTCCCTTCGTCCTCTCCTCCTCTCTCTTCTATTCTTCTCTCTCTCTCTCCCGCCTCCTCTTCTTCTCTCCTTCTCCCGTTCCTGCTCACTCATTGCTCCCTTCCCTCTCCCTCTATCTCTCTATCCTTCCCTCGCTCTCTATCTGCTGGATCCTCGTTTTTTCTACTTCGATTCTGGGATCCCCGTCTCTCCTCCCTCGCTCTCCTCTCCTTCTCTCTCCCTTTCTCTTTTTCTCTTTTTCTCCTTCTCTCTTTCCTCCATTTCTCTCTCTCATCCCTCCATCCTTGTCTCTTCTTCTCTCTGTCCCTTCTCTCCTCGAAAACTCTTCTCCCCTTCTCCTCTCCCTCTCTCCCTCTCTATCGGATCCTCCGGTTTCTCTTTCTTCCTTCCTATTTGGATTCTCATTTTATCTTTTTTTTGATCCTCCTTTCTCTCCCTTCCCGTCACCTCTCTCTGGAACGCTCCCTCTCGCCCTCTCCCTCTCTTCTCCTCTCTCCAATCCATTCCTCTCTTCTCCTCCCCAATCACTCACCTCTCACCCCCTCTCCCCTCCTCTCCTGCTCCCTCTCTCCCTTGTTCATCCCTCTCTCCCTTATTTCTCATAGGCTCTCCCCTCTCTTCTCACTCTTCCCTCTCTCCCTCTCTCTTGGCTCCCTCTCCACTCCCTCTCTCCCTCTCTCTGGATCCCTCCGTCAATCTCTCTCTATCGGGTTATCCGTTCGGAGCGTTCCGTCATTCTCATCAACTTCTGCCTCTCCATCATCTCTTCCAATGCCCTCATTCTCATTGGCCAGACCCAGACACGGAACATGGTAGGAACCAATCACCAGCTCTGTGTAGCGATCTCCGATTTGTCAAAAGATGAGTGGTAGACTCAGTGGGTGTCCTCCTCCCTGTCTCTCAGGTCATATGTACTCTGGTTGCTGCGTTCCTGCATTTCTTTTTCCTGTCGTCGTTCTGCTGGGTTCTGACCGAGGCCTGGCAGTCCTACATGGCGGTGACAGGAAGGCTCCGCAACCGCATCATCCGCAAACGGCGGTGGTGTGTCTGGGCTTGGTGGACTGGGGGCCTGGTAGCTTGTCTGTTGTTGTCTGTTGTTGTTCTGTGTCTGTTCTCTCCTTATTACGATCTCTAAACGCTACTCTTTTCTATCTCGTTTACACCTCCCTCACTCAGTGGGCCTCTTGCCCAGAGTGCCCCCTCCTCCCTCCTTCTCCTCTCTCCCGCCCAGAGGGCGGCGGGGTCCTTGCTGTCTCGTGGGGGGCGCCGCTCGCGCGCGGGCGCGTGCCCGCGTCGTTCCAGAGGCTTGAGTCTTGGTCGTGGTCGGGTCGTTCTGCTCTCTCTCTCCCCTCCCTGCCGGGCTTCGCCGTCGCTCTCCTCCTCTCCTCGGTCTCCGTGCGGTTCCGTCTCTCTCCTCCCTCCCTCACCTTCCCTTTCCTCCTCTCGCCTCTCCTCTTTCTCTATCTCCAGTACTTCCAGCTCTGGTTGTAGCCATCTCAGTGGGCTTCACCAAAGCTAAGGGATACGGCACAGCAAGCTAGTAAGTGTGGCAGAGAGCTTGATCTCTGGAATGTTACCATGTCTAGAGTTAGACTGTCTCTCTCTACCATGTCTAGAGTTAGACTGTCTCTCTCTCTACCATGTCTAGAGTTAGACTGTCTCTTTCTACCATGTCTAGAGTTAGACTGTCTCTCTCTCTACCATATCTAGAGTTAGACTGTCTCTCTCTCTACCATATCTAGAGTTAGACTGTCTCTCTCTCTCATATCTAGAGTAGACTGTCTCTCTCTCACATGTCTAGTGAACTCTCTCTCTGTCTTTACCATGTCTAGGTGGAGACTGTCTCTCTCTCTACCATGTCTAGGTGGAGACTCTCTCTCTCTACCATGTCTAGAGTTAGACTGTCTCTCTCTCTACCATGTCTAGAGTTAGACTGTCTCTCTCTCTACCATATCTAGAGTTAGACTGTCTCTCTCTCTGTCGCTCTCCTCTCCATGGCCACTAGGCGTTTCTTAGACTCTCTCTCTCTCGCCTCTCTCTGCTTACCATGCTCTAGGTGAGGAGGATGCCTCTCTCTACCTGTTCAGAGTAGACTGTCTCTCTACTGCCTCTTCTCTTTCATGGTAGGGATTAGACTCTCTCTCTCTCCTCTCTCTCTCTTCTCCTCCTCTACCACCTCCTCCTCCCCCCCCCCTCTCTCTGTCTCTCTCTCTCCTTTCTATCTGTCCTGTTGAGTTCTCTTTCAGATACCTGTGTGCTCGTTAAATAATCATGCCAAATGGTTCGTATCTTGGATTGAGGAGCGGTTTAAGCTGCATTAACCTCTCTCCCTCTTCCCCCACACCTCTTTTACACCCCCTCCCTGTCTTTCTCTATCTTACACCTCTTTCATCCTCAATACCACCTCCTCTCTATATATACTTTATATATTAAATAAAAAATAAAACATCGTTCCACCTCATCTCTCTTTCTCACCTCCTTGCGTTTCTTCCTTGTCTATTGCTCTCTATACATTCTCTCTCTCTCTCTCTCTGGCGCTCTTTTTCCATCTCCACCTACCACCACCTTTGTCTGTCTCTCTCTTCTCCCTTCCCCTCCCCTCCCTCCCCCCCTCCTCTCTCCTTCTCTCTCTCTCTCTCTCTCTCAGCTGCTGGTTGTCTCTGGATGGTGGTCTTCTCTATGCGTTTGTGGGCCCGGCTGCTGCTGTAGTCTTGGTACCTTCCCTCCTCAGTTCAGCAGTCTCCCCCCTCCTCCTCCCACTCCCCTCTCGCCGCACACCTCCCAGCCCCCCCCCCCCCCTCCCAACACGCCCCCTCCTCCCTCCATCTTACCTCCACAGACAAGCCTCGCAGTGCATGCCAGACCCCTCGGAGGACTGTAGCTAGTCGATGTAGTGTGGTTGTTAACACGTAACCTCCCCTGGCCCTCCCGCCCCTCTGCGACCACACTGTGGTCCCCCACCCACCCCCCACCCCCTTCCTCACCACCACGCCAGAGAGCTGTGGTGCTCGTGTGCATGCGTCTCAGCAGGCGGTGGCTCTGAGCTGGGTGGAAACGCACACTGACTCCTCCTCTCTTCTCTCTCACAGGTCAACATGGTCATCGGGATCCTGGTGTTTAACAAGCTGGTCTCCAAAGACGGCATTACTGATATGAAACTGAAGGAGAGGGCGGGGTATGCCTTATGAAATACATCCATCTCACTGGTCGACCGATAACCAGCTGGGGGAGGGGGGGTGGTGGGCGGAGCCTGGCAAACAATTGGAACCCATTTGGAAAAGGTCCATCAATCGAAAATGTGATTTTTTGACACATACGAAAGACTGGTAAATAAATAGCAGTCTTCCGAAATGCAAATAGTTATTTATAGAAATGGAGAGAGGTAGAGAGGAGGAGTAGATATCAAGTGTGCTGATGGATGGATTTAAGGAGGAGAGAAAGGGAAGAGAGAGAAATGAGGAGAGGCAGATGAAAGGAAAGAGAGGCAGAGAGATGGGACTGTTCTCAAACAGCCCTGACAGTGATCAAGCGCTGCCAGGGTAGTGTTGGATGAGTCTACACTGACAGACAGGGAGGGAGGGAGGGATAGGGAAAGAAAGAGAGGAGGAGAAAGGAGAAAGAAAGAGACTGGGAGAGAGAGACTAATGGTATGGGAGGGAGGGAGGGAGGGAGGGAGGGAGGGAGAAAGTGGGGGAGAGAGGAAGAGGTTATGTAGAGATAGAGATGGAGTGAGAGAGAGAGGAAAGAATGAAGAGAGAGGAGGATGGAGAGAAGGAGGGAGAGAGGGGAGATATGGGAGGACTGAAGAGAGAGAAGGAGGGAGAAAGGGGTGATATAGGAGGACTATCTGGTTATCGGTAGAGTTCAGAACCCAAGATGGCGGATCAACGCTCATCTCATCGCTTTTCCTTTGGTTTTGATACGTGTCGCTCCGTCCCTTCACATCTCTCCAGCTTCTCTGTGTTTGCAGACGTCAGCGTGTGCGTGTCCATCCTCCTGCGTTGCTTCTGTATGTGAGGGGAGTGGGTGTCACACAAGGCACGCCAGCGCGTCACACACACGCACACTGAGACCTCCCAGGCCTGCACGAAACACGCACTCTAGTGTGTGTGTCCGCGCACGCGTCACGCGGGTGTATCCGTGACAACAGCAGAACACTGGTCGGGTCCAACACATAGGATTCAAATAGACAGCAAGCCTGGCTCATTGTGTGCGTGTGTGCGTGTGCGTGTGTGTGTGGGACCTCATTAATACGGGTCGTCTTGTGTTGCTGTGTGGAGTTAGTCTCCATGCTTCACCTTGTGCGTTAGCCCTGGTGAAGGGTGACCACCTCCAACTAAGAAGGTGACCTTTCACCTTGGCAACATAGGCACAGATGTGCGCTGCCTCGTTCTGGTCCCTGCCCCCCATCATACTACCTGCTCTCCTCATCCACAATGTTAGTGCATCCAGAATGTTCTTTTCTCTCTATCTGTCTCTCTGTCTCTCTGTCTCTCTCTCTCTCTCTCTCTGTCTCTCTCTCTCTCTCTCTCTCTCTCTGACTTTCCCTCTCCCCCTCTCTTTCTCTCTCTCACTGAACGATATATGTGTCCCTGCAATGATCTCTCTGTTCTACTGTACATGTGTAATGCTGTCTAAAACCGAATGTTTGAGATTGCACAGAATCCCCTCTCTCTCACTCAGGGCTGTCCAATCAGGAACCACTCAGTCTCAGAGGTCCCCTCCCATGTCAGCAGTGATTGGGTAAAAAAACAAAAAAAACAAAGTCCCTTCCACACGTTTGCATCTTTCAGCCCCGCCCCCCTGACGCCAAACCTGCTAAATCTCTTCCTGTAGCTAGCCCGCTCTGATTGGGTAACCGCTCGCCTTCTCAACCTCCCCCCCCCACCTCCTAATGTACCTTAACCCTTACTGACGGATTCACAGATTAGCGCTAGAGAAGCATCCAACATGCAGCGCGACATTGCACAGAAACAGATGCAACTCCAGAGAGGTAGTGTTTTGCATGGTCAGCACATAGCTAGTTTAATGTAGAGTGGAGAACGTATACGCATGATAGATTCACAGAAGTGAATGGAGTTAATTAAATGTCTGTGCTTGAGAGCAAATGTGTTTGAATCTGTGTGTGTGTGTGTGTGTGTGTGTGTGTGTGTGTGTGTGTGTGTGTGTGTGAATATGTGAATATGTGTATGTGTGCGCATGTAAATTTGTGTGAGTGTGTGTATACGTAAGTGTTTGTGAGTATGTATGTGTGTATGTGTGTGTGTGTAAGTGAGTGTGCATATCAGTGTGGGTAAGTGTGTATATGTTTGTGCGTAAGTGTGTGTGTGTATATGTGTGTGTATATGTGTGTGTATGTGTGTGTGAGTGTGCGTGCAGTGTGTGTGTGTATATGTGTGTGCGTATGTGTGTGTGAGTGTGTGTGTGCGCGCAGTGTGTATGTTTGTGTGTGCAGTAGCAGTTGTTCTCTACTCTATTAACTGCGTGTTGGTACAAGCTACTCATGTAGGGCCATAAGGGCTGTTCCTCAGTGGTCCGGAACAGGATGGGAGACGACATGGAAAAGGATATCTCCAGCCCCCCGCTCCGCCTCTTTCCAAATTCACTGCCCCCTCTACGACGTCTTTGTTGGCATTTGGAACTAGCATGAAGTGTGGGTTGAGGGGCTGAGGGGGAGGTTGGGGGAGGTGTGGAGCTACCAGTGAGCAGGAGTAACGTGTTGTGGGTGGTCGAGGCTGGTGGGTGGGGGTGGTGGAGCTTAGCTGAGCAGCGTGGAATGGTTGTTGTGGGTGACAGCACTGGGGGGGAGGTTGTGGGGGCGGTGGGAGCCTAGCAGGTGCAGGGGAAAGTTTGGGTGAGGCTGGAGGGGGAGGTGGGGGGAGGGTGTGGGAGCCTAGCTAGCTGAGCAGGGTGGAAGTGTTGGGTGAGGCTGAGGGGGGTAGGTGGAGGGGATAGGGGTGGAGGGCTAGCAGGGTTAGGGCAGTCGGTTAAAGTGTTTGGGTGAGCTTGAGGCGGGGAGGTTGGGGAGGGGTGGGAGCTGGGCAGCGTGACAGTGTTGGGTTGAGGTCTGAGAGTGGATGGTTGGGGGGGGGTGGGAGCTAGCAGAGCAGCGTGGAAGTGTTGGGTGAGGCTGAGGGGGGAGGTCTACTTTGGTGGGGAGGGGTGGGAGCTGCTGTAGCAAGACTTGAGGTGTTGGGTGAGGCTTAGGGGGGGTGGGCGGGTAGGGTGGGAAGTTACCAGCGCAGCAGCGTGCGGAAGCTGTTGCACGGTGAGGCAGGGGGAGGCGGGGTGGGGTGGGAGCTAGCAGAGCGCGTGGAATAGTGTGTTGGGTGAGGACTGAGATGGGGGTATGGTATTTGTGGGCGTGTGCGGATGTAGACGTCATGCAGGGTGAAAGTGTTTGGGTTAGGCTGATGGGGGCATGTTTGGGGGGAGGTTGGGGGGAGGGGTGGGTAGGCGAGATATCAGATGATGTCCTTTTCAAATCTTGCTCCCCTCATCCTTCCCTTGTCTTTGTGCGTTGTCAAGGTTCTGCCAGAGAGCATGTTTAATGGAGCTGATGAATGAGTGCCGCAGCTAATTAGGCATGCCCAATCATATGTCACCTTGGAGAATGTCCCTTACTGGCTACCGTACAGCAGATACACTCTGGTAGAATGTCCCTTACTGGCTACCGTACAGCAGATACACTCTGGTAGAATGTCCCTTACTGGCTACCGTACAGAGGATACAGCGCTGGGAGAATGCCCTTATGGCCTACCGACAGCAGATACACGTCTGGATAGGAATGCTCCTTATGGCTACTTCGTATTCAGCAGATACAACTCTGGTCTAGAATGTCTTACTGGCTACCGTTACAGCAGATAACCTCGTCTGGTGATGTCCCTTTACTGGCTACCGTACAGCTAGAAGTACACTCTGTAGAATGTCCCTTACTGGGCTACGTACAGCAGATTACACTCTTGGTAGAATGTCCCTTACTGAGCTACCATACAGCAGTATACATCTGGTTAGAATGTCCTTACTGTTGCTTACCGTTACAGCAGATACACTATGGTATATTAGAATGTCCCTACTGCTACCGACAGCAGACTAACTTCTGTGTAGGGACATGTCTTCTAGACGGGTTACCTTCTGTAACATTAAGAGATCCAGTCTAGTAGAATGTCCCAGAATGTACAGCATACGTCCGTAACTACCAGATGGAGCCATTATGAAGAGGTTGTTTCAGGCAGGGGAGTGTTTACAGGAGTCTGTTGTTTGCTTGAGGAGAAGACGTGTGTGTGTGTGTGTGTGTGTTTCTGAATGTGTGGACAGGATTCTTTCTGAAGCCTAATGCTTCTCATTTTGCCTTTAAGCTGCCTCTCTCTCCGACCATAAAGACAACGGAAATGGTGTTGTATTTCAAAAACGCTGATTGCTTTTTAATATCTCCGCCTGCGGACAGCTTTTATTGGTTGTATTGCCCTTTTACTTCAAATTGAATTTCTCCTACGAAGTGATTTTTAATCCAGTCGTCTAGGGGCTAGACAATCGATTCTTGGAATTCTTTGCCTTACATTTTTTGTCGGGCAAGCGGCCATTTTGAATCGTGGCCGTCTTGTTCTGTCCTTCTATGTCTCAAGCGTGCGTTCGATACCTCTCGCCCTCCTGGTCTTCTCAACTCGCCGACCGTTTCATCACGAAGGTGCGGATGTGATTTGTGCGAGGGCAAGCTGGTCAGGACCCCCAAAAAACAGCAGTCAGACGATGACACCCCCAAACAGGCGGTCCACTTTGACGATCGACACCTCGGAGCATTCTGGAAGCGTCTCCGCGGGGGAGGAAGGACGGTGACGTGTTACCGTGACGATCGCCTGCTTCAGCTTCCTGACAGGCCACGCCCCCCCCCCCCTTTTTTTCTCTCTGTCTCTCTCCTGGTCATGGCCTGATTGGCTGCTACCAGAGGTACCCTGTAAGGTGGAGAGAACGGCAGCGTGGGGATTTCCTGCTCGGCTGTTTGTTTTTGTGATCTGAGGAGGAAGAGACACACACCTGTTGACGTGCTGTGCATGTCTTCAGAAGATCCCCCCCGCTGCCTTAAACTTAGCAATCAACACTGCGGTGACAGTACAGGTAGTCTTTACCAAGGCGGAATGTTTGAGGACAGAGATGGCTGCATTCTGTGGGCGCGTGTGTTTTTGAAACAGATGCCCCCCTATTTGTCTTTGTGTGTTTGTTTGCAAGTGTGTGTGCTTGCACTAATGTGCGTGTTTGTGTCGGATGCCTCTGTGTGTTTATGTGTGTGAGCCTGCTAATTAGATTGCAGTCATAGGTAAATACAGTCAAAAAAGATTCCAACCTGAGCCCAGACAGTTTAAACAGGAGATGGAATAGGTCCTTTATGAAACCAACTCTGAATCAGAACAAGCTCAAATCAGGATGCGTAGCCTGAAACACACAGGAAACACACACAGAGTGTTTCTAATCGGAATTGAAATGACACTCTTTACAGAAAAGTACAAAATAAACACCTAAACACACATTGTTCCTTGACCATGTATGGAAGAGCTGGTTTGCATGTGACGTAGTGCTACACCTGCTCTGAGTCACCACCGTAGGGTGACGACAGGTGACATCATCCTCCTCCCAAACACACCGCCCATCACCTGGGACTGAGTCCGGCCTTAGAGACGTGCAGGACCCCCAAATGCCCCCTCACACACACACACACACACAGCTTCGCCCTGAGAGAGAGAAAGTGTGAGAGAGCTAGGGAGAGTAAACGATGACTCACTGTGTCTTGGTGCGTGCGTGTGAGTGTGTGTCTGTGTGTGTGTGTGTGTGTGCGTGCGTGACGGTTTGTGTAGGGTGCATGTGTTACCTGTCTTTGTACAGTGTTACCTGTTTGTGTACAGTGTGTTACAGAGTGTCCATTTGACTTTGCAGTCAGATGGCCGTGCCACTTTACAATATGACGCTCAAATGTGCCAAGTGCGGAGTAATCTCTTCGGCTGACGTGTCCACCACAGCTACCAGTAACGCCATGTTAGTTTGCATTCTCATTATTACCAAGCTATCAGATGCTGTTCACTGTTTGGTTGTTTGGTTCCTCAACGCCTTCCTCCTCTTCCTCCTCTTCCTCCTCTTCTTCCTCATTTCCTTCCCTCTTCTCCTCCTATTCTCCTCCACTTCCTCCTCCGCTTCCTCTTCTACTTCCTCCTCCACTTCCTCCTCCTCCTCTTTCTCCTCTCCCTCCTCTTCCTCCTCCTCCTCCTCTCCCTCCTTTTCTCCTCCTCCTCCTCCTCCTCTCCCTCCTCCTCACAGTGTAGTTCTCTCTTCTCCACCCTCTCCTGGGTTCCCCTGCTGTCAGGGTTAAGGCTGATGTTGGGCTATCTGAGGAACCACTGTGGTCTTTGGTGGCAATATGACAATTCTGTGTATGCGCGCGCGTGTGTGTGCGTGTGAGAGAGAGTGGTGGTGTGAATTTGAGCGAATTTCTGCATGCAGTTGAGTGTATGTGTGAGGGATTGGAGTGCGTGAGAGGGTGAGCTTTCCTCCCTCCCTGCCTGCGAAGGTCGATGAGAGGATGAGCGAGTTCTGGAGAGCAGCTAACTGGTAGTCCAAAGGCAGCTCGGTTTCTTGCCAGGCCCCAGATACTGGAATTGGCTGGAAAGCTGGGCCAATGAGTATGCTGTCACAGGCAGTACACTTGGCATATCGACAAGTGTATGTTTGTCTGTGTGCGCGCGTGTGTGTGTGTTTGCGATGTCAGTCTTAAAGCCAAGGCGAAGTATATCCCCCCTCTCTTAGAGGGGCGAGAGCAATAAGAATAGAATGTTTCTCCCTTTCTTAATAGCGAGAGTGCAATAATAATATAATGTTTTTATACCACATTCTCATTTCCAGTATCGCTGTTTGTTTGAATACTAGGAATTTCAAATGTTGCCATTTGTTATGGTGTACAGTGGGCTGAATAGAGCTTTGGAACCATCAAATCAAGTGGAAAACAGAACTAAATAGAAAAGCTAGAGGACTGCGTCAGGACAGAGAAGCCAGGGAGAGAGAGAGAGAGACCCAGGAAGAGAGAGAGACCCAGGGAGAGAGAGAGACCCAGGGAGAGAGACAGACCCAGGGAGAGAGAGAGACCCAGGGAGAGAGAGAGACCCAGGGAGAGAGAGACCCAGGGAGAGAGAGAGACCCAGGGAGAGAGACAGACCCAGGGAGAGAAAGAGACCCAGGGAGAGAGATACACCCAGGGAGAGAGATACACCCAGGGAGAGAGATACACCGAGGTCCAGGAGAAACAGCAGGATGAAGAGGGAAAGATGATCTCTCTCTTTCTCTCTCTTTTTCCCTCTTCCCTCAACCTCTCCTGTTTGCGTGTTTTTTTTTTACTTATCTGCTTTCATTTCATTCGTCATTCCCCTCTCCTCCCTCCTCCTCCCCCTCTCCTCCCCTCCTCCCTTCCTCCTCCCCCTCTCCTCCCCTCCTCCCCCCCTCTCCTCTCCCTGTCCTCGGGTGCTGCGTGAAACATCCCAAACATATATGCATATCATATATCTACAGGACTCAAATGCATTACAGTGCTTTGTTTATGCATGTTTTTGATGCTGTGTATACTTGACTATATTAGGCATTAAGTAATCATTTCTTAACTACAGTTCTTCTATAAACAGCGAGGATAGCCATGTTACACACTGTAAAGTTAACCTGGCACATGAATCAATGCAGTAGTCCACACGGCATGTTATCAGATGTTATCAGTTCTCCAGAGCACAGAGCCATACTTAAGAACAGAATATTACGTGTGTTCATGATTCAGAATTCTAGCTTCTAGAGAGCAGAGAGAGAGCAGACCTCTGTCTAGTCAGTGTTATGTGTGACCTGGCCTGCTGTTCCCCTCCCGTCCTGCAGGGCGTCGCTGTGGAGCTCCTGCGTGGTTCTGCCGCTGCTCGCCCTCACCTGGATGTCGGCCGTGCTGGCCATCACAGACCGTCGCTCCGCCCTCTTCCAGATCCTGTTCGCCGTGTTTGATTCGCTGGAGGGCTTTGTGATTGTTATGGTGCACTGCATCCTGCGCAGGGAGGTGTGTGTCCGCAGCAAGGTCATGACCTTTGTGAAGTGTGTCTGTGTTGATGTCTAGGATGTGCATGCTGTGTGTAAATGTGTGTGTGTTTGTGATATTGTTGGTCTCAAGGTCATGACCTCAGACCTGTATGTGTTGTAATGATGTTGGTGTGAAGGTCGTGACCCCTGACCTGTGTGTGTGAAGATGTTGGTCTCAAGGTCGTGACCTCAGACGTGTATTTGTGTTAATGATGTTGGTGTGAAGGTCGTGACCCCTGACCTCTGACCTGTGTGCAGGTGCAGGAGGCGGTGAAGTGTCGTGTGGTCGACCGCCAGGAGGACACCAATGGAGACTCTGGAGGATCCTTCCAGAACGGCCACGCCCAGCTGATGGTACACACACGCTACACACACACGCTACACACACACGCTACACACACACGTTACACACACACGCTACACACACACGCTACACACACATGCTACACACACGCTACACACACGCACGCTACACACACACGCTACACACACACGCTACATACACACATGCTACACACCCACTCTACACAGCCATGCTACGCACACACACACTACACACACACGCTACATACACACATGCTACACACCCACTCTACACAGCCATGCTACACACACGGGCTACACACACACACGCTACACACATGACACACATGCTACATACACACATGCTACACACACACACTCTACACAAACACACTAAACACACATGCTACACACACGCTACACACACATACACCCACACGTATACACGCTACACACACATGCTACACACATGTACACATGCTACACACACGCTACACTCACACATGCTACACACACATGCCCAGCAGATGGTACACACACATATACTACACACACACGCTACACACACATGCCCAGCAGATGGTACACACACATATACTACACGCACATATACTACACACACACGCTACACACATGAACACTGCTGACAATGCAGTATCTTGCTGCAGAAACAGAAGGACACTGGTAACAGATGTGTTGTCTTCTAACCCACAGACTGACTTTGAGAAAGATGTGGACATAGCCTGCCGATCAGGTGAGTTCCTGTGTGTGTGCGCGCGTGTGTGTAGCACGTGTGTGTAACGTGTGTGTGTAGCGTGTGTGTGTAGCGCATGTGTGTAACGTGTGTGTGTGCGCGCGTGTGTGTAACGTGTGTGTAGCGTGTGTGTGTGTAATGTGTGTGTGTAGCTTGTGAGTGTGTAGCGTGTGTGTGTGTAGCGTGTCAGGGTGTAACGTGTTTGTGTATGTGGTGTGTGTGTGTAGCGTGTGTGTGTGTAACATGTGTGTAGTGTGTGTAGGGTGTGTGTGTAGCGTGTGTGAGTGTGTAGCGTGTGAGTGTTTGTAGTGTGTGTGTGTGTGTGGCGTGTGAGAGTGTGTAGCGTGAGTGAGTGTGTGTGTAGCGTGAGTGTGTGTGTGTGTAGCGTGAGTGTGTGTGTAGCGTGTGTGAGTGTGTAGCATGTGTGTGTGTGTGTGTGTAGCATGAGTGTATGTGTAGCGTGTGTGAGTGTGTAGCGGGTGAGTGTAGCGTGAGTGAGTGTGTGTATAGCATGTGTGTGAGTGTGTGTAGCGTGTGTGAGTGTGTAGCGTGTGTGAATGTGTAGCATGTGAGTGTTTAGCGTGTGTGAGTGTGTGTGTAGCGTGTGAGTGTGTCAGGACATCCCTGCAGTTTAGTATATCTGTGCTTGTGTTCTGGGCTGTTTTTCACAGACACATCACAGACACACACTCTGCAGGTCTACCTGTCTGCTGCGTCTAGCTTCTATGCTGGATAATTAAGTCCCCTAATGACAAAACTGCCACTCTCTCTCTCTGTCTCTCTCCCTTTCTGTCTCTCCCCTCCTCTCTGTAAGTCTCTCTTGTTCCTCTCTCTTCCTGCGATGTCCATTGGGAGCAGAAATCACTGAGACAAGATTACAGGAAAAGCATCTGGAGAATAGAAACTGTGACAAACCAGCTGTGAGGAGTGTGAAAAGATGTTTCCTGTATGTGTGCCTGTGTGTGTGTGTGTGTGTGCCTGTGTGTGTGTGTGCCTGTGTGTTTGCCTGTGTGTGTGTGTGCCTGTGTGTTTGTGTGTGCGTGTGTATGTGTGTGTGTGTGTGTGTGTGTAGAGGACACTGACATGAGACATGTTGTCATGTCGTGAGGACATTGTCTGAACCTGTTAACCAGCTTCCACTCAATAACGAGACACACTCCACACTCTGCCGACAGGAAGTGAACCACCCAGAGGGGTGAGGTCACTTCCTGGAGATTTAAGGACAGCTCTGTTGACGTCATCCAGAGGAGGAGAAGAAGATTAGTGTGATGGAATCTCTTCTCATCTATGAAACTGCTTCTTGCCATCCCCCCTTTCTTATCTGTCTCTCCCTCTCTCTGTCTTTGTCTCTCCCTCACTGTCTCTGTCTCTCCCTCTATCTGTCTCTGCCTCTCCCTCACTGTCTCTCTCTGTCTCTCTCTCCCTCTATCTGTCTCTCCCTCTCTGCTTCTCCCTCACTCTCTCTCTCTGCTTGTCTCCATCTCTCTGTCTCTCTTCTCTTACTCACTTCATCTCTCTATTTCTCAATATACCTTACCCCCCCCTCTCTCTCTCCGTCGCAGGCACCATGAAGCGCTCCTCCCTACAGGGCGAAGACAAGGCCTCATCCCAGCCGTTGACCCTGCAGAAGGGCTCCAACTTCAACACCATGCCGGCCAGCATGGCCAAGGTCCACCTCCAGAACGTGGTGGACTACAGCAGCCACACCCTGACCCTGCGCCGAGAGAAACCTGGTGCCACCACAGCCATCAGCACCGAGCTCCCCGGGGCCAAGTCCATCTACATCTGTGACGGCGAGCTCTTCAAGCAGCTGGAGGGGGCGGAGCTACCGGGCGGGGCCCCCGCGGGGGGCCCGGAGGGGGGCCCCTCCAGGTACGTCATCCTCCCCAACAACAACAACACAGGCACCCTGAAGGCCAAGAAGCAGGATGATGGAGCCAAGTACAACATCAGTATTGAGCAGCCTCCCCAGAGCCGCCTCCTCCACCTGGCCAACGGCTCCGGGTCCGGAGGGGAGCCCGGGTTCGGGCTGAAGGGCCTGCCTGCAGAGCGGCTTGGTATGTCCTGTTCGGACCGCGACTCCCCTGTCCACAACCTCCAGAACGCGGCGGAACCGCAGGGAGGGATGGGCGAGGGCGGGGACGCTGGGAACGCGGGGATGATGTCGAAGAGCGAGACCGTGTCCACGCTGTCCATGAGTTCCCTGGAGGTAGGTAGCACTTCTGTCTTCACTTCCTGTTCTGGAACACTTCGCTTCCTGTGATGTCATGAAGATGTAACCCCCCCTGTGATGTTTCCTGTCTGTGTGGTCACATGGGTGGGGTGGCAGGGCGTGGTGAACAGGCTGGGCACTATGGCTTTCCTCTAATCTTTCACACTGTTGAAATGCAAAGCCCTGTCATAGACTAAAGATTCGGTGAAATTGTGTCCTTTTGGTTCAGTAAATTATTCCGTTAAAAATGGAAGTAAATTGTTGATATAATGATGCAGGAACGCTGAATATAGGAATCAAACATTTTGCGTTAGCCGTTACGAGTGGATTTGAGTCCTTTGGACACTAAATTAACTGACCAAATTCTGAAATGACCTTGATAACAAGCATCCGAATGCTTCAACAGTTCCTTGGCGTAGCAGCAGTGATCTGCCTGGGCTGAACAGCTCTCTCCTCAGGCTCCTCCGCGAGAGAAAGTAGGTCTTTTAAAGGTCAGATCTTCTCTCTGTCTTTGCCGCGGGCGGACCCAGATGAGACGCTGGCCAGACACCCAGACGTTGTCCCGCGGGTGTCCCTCCACCTCAGGGCCAATACGCGCTACCCAGCATGCAGTGCGCTGTCGCAGCTGCCACGGCAACTGAGCGGGCCGAAGGTCAGGTTTTCCTTCCTGGCTCTGTGGCGCGAGAGGCAAAGGTCAGGAGGTCACATGCTGTGCAGCGAACGCTGGGGCCAGCGGGGCGGATTGCTGGAGTCTCCTCTCTGTCCACGCCTCGCCTCTAGCAGAGACAGCCTCGCTCGGCAGAGACAGCCTCGCTCAACAGAGACAGCCTCGCTTGACAGAGACAGCCTCACTCGACAGAGACAGCCTCGCTCGACAGAGACAGCCTCACTCGACAGAGACAGCCTCGCTCGACAGAGACAGCCTCGCTCGGCAGAAACGCAGCCTCGCTCGACAGAGACACAGCCTCGCTCGACAGAGACAGCCTCGCTCGACAGAGACAGCCTCGCTCGGCAGAAACGCAGCCTCGCTCGACAGAAACGCAGCCTCACTCGACAGAGACAGCCTCGCTCGTTAGAGACAGCCTCGTAGAAACACAGCCTGTCCAGCAGCCGTCCTTCCTGTCCGAATGTAATCCTTTATCTCTCTCTTTCTCCCTCTCCCCGCCTCTCTGCCACCAGAGACGGAAGTCCCGCTACGCGGAGCTGGACTTTGAGGTAATTTCAGCCATGCGACTCATTTTTGATTCGGCGAAAAAGACCCCAGTGCTTGTTAAGTGGTCGAGCAAATCTCTTTTCACTGTCTCGCTGCTGTGACTGACTGACTGATTTGAGTGGAACAACAACTTCATAATACCAGTCTTTGGGGAGATGTTGGTTTGTCGGTTTAGACAGCGATGCTGACTGGGGTAACACGTGCGTGTGTTGTGTGTGTTGTGTACGTAGAAGATCATGCACACACGGAAACGCCACCAGGACATGTTTCAGGACCTGAACAGGAAGATCCACAGCGCTGATAAAGAGCGTGACTCTCCGCCCGGCGACGCCAAGCTGGTCAAGAGGTGGAGCGTGTCGTCCACCGGCAGCGACAAGACCAACATGAGCGTACGGAGCTCTTCTCTCTCTATATAATCATCTCTCTTCCTCTCTATCTTCATCTCTCTATCTCTCTCTATAATCATCTCTCTTCCTCTCTATCTTCATCTCTCTATCTCTCTCTATAATCATCTCTCTTCCTCTCTATCTTCATCTCACTATCTCTCTCTATAATCATCTCTCTTCCTCTCTATCTTCATCTCACTATCTCTCTCTATAATCATCTATCTTCCTCTCTATCTTCATCTCTCTATCTCTCTCTGTAATCATTTCTCTTCCTCTCTATCTTCATCTCTATATCTCTCTTTAATCATCTCTCTTCCTCTCTATCTTCATCTCTCTATCTCTCTATAATCATCTCTCTTTCTCTCTATCTTCATCTCTCTATCTCGCTCTTTGTCTCTCTATCTTCATCTCTTTCTGTCTGTCTCTATATATATCTTCATCTCTCTGTCTTTCTCTCTTTACCTCTGTTTGTCGATCTTGATGTCTGATGTCCCCCCTGTAGGACAAGCAGCAGACCCCCAGTAAGAGAGCATGGGAGGGCATCAGGAAGACCCACTCCCCACCCTCCTGGGTGAGGAAGGATCTGGAGCCCCTGGCTGCATCTCCCCTGGAGATGCAGGCGGTGGAGTGGGAGAAGGCCAGTGCCACCATCCCTCTGGTGGGCCAGGAGATCATGGACCTCCAGACTGAGGTGTGACCCCCCCATCCCCCCCAGGCCCCCCCAGCCCTGCCCTACACCTGCCCACACCCCACCACCCCCCCATAGCCCTGCCCTACACCTGCCCATACCCCCCCCC
>BROE01000014.1:2504300-2526906 GCA_036571765.1 Plecoglossus altivelis
CTCACTATCTCTCTCTATAATCATCTCTCTTCCTCTCTATCTTCATCTCACTATCTCTCTCTATAATCATCTCTCTTCCTCTCTATCTTCATCTCACTATCTCTCTCTATAATCATCTATCTTCCTCTCTATCTTCATCTCTCTATCTCTCTCTGTAATCATTTCTCTTCCTCTCTATCTTCATCTCTATATCTCTCTTTAATCATCTCTCTTCCTCTCTATCTTCATCTCTCTATCTCTCTATAATCATCTCTCTTTCTCTCTATCTTCATCTCTCTATCTCGCTCTTTGTCTCTCTATCTTCATCTCTTTCTGTCTGTCTCTATATATATCTTCATCTCTCTGTCTTTCTCTCTTTACCTCTGTTTGTCGATCTTGATGTCTGATGTCCCCCCTGTAGGACAAGCAGCAGACCCCCAGTAAGAGAGCATGGGAGGGCATCAGGAAGACCCACTCCCCACCCTCCTGGGTGAGGAAGGATCTGGAGCCCCTGGCTGCATCTCCCCTGGAGATGCAGGCGGTGGAGTGGGAGAAGGCCAGTGCCACCATCCCTCTGGTGGGCCAGGAGATCATGGACCTCCAGACTGAGGTGTGACCCCCCCATCCCCCCCAGGCCCCCCCAGCCCTGCCCTACACCTGCCCACACCCCACCACCCCCCCATAGCCCTGCCCTACACCTGCCATACCCCCCCCCAGCCCTGCCCTACACCTGCCCCCACCAGCGTCCCTCCCCCAGCCCTACACCTGCCCCCACCGGCCCCCCTGCCCCCACCAAGCCCCCTGCCCTGCACCAGGCGCCCCCTGCCCCCCACTAGCCTCTGCCCCCCACCAGCCCCTGCCACCACACCAGCCCCCTGCCCTCACCAGACCCCTACCCTCACCAGCCCCCCTCCCCCCAGAGCTAATAAACCTGCAGTACCATCCCCGCTGGCCCCGCCCTACCAACGCAGCCCCCCTCCACCTCTCCACGCTGCACCTCGCCATTGGCCGGAACACAGAAATCTAGCGGCCAGACGAGAGGGGGATGAGGGAGATGGTGGCTGAGGCCGGAGGAGGTAGAGAAAGATGGCGGATTTGACTTTCCTCCAACAAAATAAGATGTAACTAAGTTTCCAGACTACAAGCATCCATCACGCCTAGGTCGATGAACAGGGTCTCTCGGAGGGTCTTCGAACAGAGGACCCTGCTAATCTCAGAATCCACTTCACAACTTCCCCTTGCAGACTGACTTCTAGCACAGTAACAGGGTTTACTGTCTCTAGTCTGCCTGTGTGTCCTGGCAGGGGGGTGTGGAAGGGGGCGATATGTGTGTTATATAGAAACCAGGCTGACAGACCTGCATGGGGACTCCTCTCCCTGGGTAACAAGATCACAGGGATCTGGACCAGGATTTACCCCCTCAGCTCCTCCCCCCCTCCCTCTGTGGTCCCGAAGGAGCCACGCACTGACAGGGATGCCTGGAAAACTGTCCCCCATGCAGCCCCGCTGTCACACAGCAGCCCCCTGCCCAGCTCCGCCCTGCCCCCAGCCACGCCTCTTCTGCCCTCTCTCATAGCGGGGTGAACAGCCAATCGTGGCAGAGCACCCCTGTCGGCTCGGCCTCCTATTGGTGGATACAGCATCGTTGTGAGTCAGTCTGGCGGCGAGGACCGAAGCAGAGGCGCAGGGTAATGACATCACGAGAGACAAACGAGGGAGGGGGGGGGGGGGGGTTGTGTAACCTCGGTGACCACGACTGTGACCAGTCACCGGACGGCAGATTTCATTGGTTGCTTGATGTACGAGCAGGCTTGGTACATGTATTGCAAACATGCTGGGTTTTCTACAGGTGGTAAAGTGTGCAAAAATACAACAAAACAACAAAAAAAACCAAGACATAAATATGGGAACACCGACTCGGGTACAAGTGTGTTTAATCATGAGTGCTGAGGTGACGAAATGACTAGATATATATATAAATATACACATATATGATAATGTGACGGTGATGGTTCGGAGTGGAGGACTCTGTGAGCTTGTCGTTCACAAGGAAGCACAAAGCTCGTCATGTTGTAAAACATTGTAATTATTTCAACAGAGTTCTACAGAATGGATTTTAGTCTCTAAATATCTTTCTTACCGTGCTTGGGGATACTTGTAATCATGATTCTGATTCTGAACGTGGTTACTGGATTTGGGATAGGGCCGTCCTTTCAGGGTACTGGACTATATGAGTGTTCTGTATCTCAATGTAACAGTGTGTGTTTTGATATCACTGACCTCTGTCACCCCTGCTCCCTTGACCTCTGACCCTTAGCCCCTAACCTCTCTCCACTACCCTTCTCCCAATTTTTAGTTCTCTGGGGTGCCCTCTTTGTTAATGTACAGTTTTCAGAGCACAAAATGAATGTGTCATATTTCTAATAAAAGTATATCTATATAATAAACTATCATGAATTCCAGTCATTTTTCTCTCCCGTCACGCTTCTGTGTTCTTTAATTTGTTTTATGAAACACGCTGATGACAACATGTCACAGTGTTATGAAGTGTGTGTGTGTGTTTGTGGGCTGCGTGTGTGTGTGGACTGTGTGTGTGCGTGTGGACTCTGTGTGTGTGGGCTGTGTGTGGGCTGTGTGTGTGTGTGTGTGCACTGCATGTGTTTGTGTGTGGACTGTGTGTGTGTGCAGTGTGTGTGCAGTGTGGACTGCGTGTGTGTGTGTGCACTGCGTGTGTGTGCAGTGTGCGTGTGTGTGTCTGCGTGTGTGTGTGGGCTGCGTGTGTGTGTGAACTGTGTGTGTGCGTGTGGACACTGTGTGTGTGGGCTGTGTGTGTGTGTGCACTGCATGTGTGTGTGTGTGGACTGTGTGTGTGCAGTGTGGACTGCGTGTGCGTGAGTGTGCACTGCGTGTGTGTGCAGTGTGCGTGTGTGTGTCTGCATGTGTGTGTGTGCAGTGCGTGTGTGTGTGCAGTTTGCATGTGTGTGTGCACTGTGTGTGTGCAGTGTGCGTGTGTGTGTCTGCGTGGAAAAGTGTCAAACCTGACAGCGCAGAAGCAGTGGGGCATGCAAAGCGCCGAGCATGATTTCAACAAGAGGACTCATTTCTAAGTAATCAGATTGCTACCACCGTCTAAGTGTTGTAAGTCTATATACGTCTGGAAGAAGGTCGATCCATCTCATCAGTAGTCTTTGTTTAGGGGGGAATATTCAGCAGCTATCCATAACAAGAACACAACACTTATCCTACATACATTTTTAAAACTACACACAGACAGTATAAACACCATCCACTCGTATGAGCAGTTTTTGCTGTTGTTTTTCGTTTCGGTCCGATGCGCAAAGATGCATGCTGGGTAATATGTGCGCTGCTGTCCAACGCCGTCTCTGTTGAATCGTGCGATCGGACGAAGCAAGTTTTTCATTTGAAACCTGAACTTGGAGACAGTCTCCTTGAGAGTAGAAACACTACAGGAAAAAGACCAGACCAGAAGGAGATGGGAGCAATTCCATCCACATTAGATTCTGTGTTTCCAAACAGTCGCCATCCTGTCCCTTCTTCAGAGCATCTGAGCAGGTTGCTCTCAGCTGTGTCTAGAGCTGCCAGCTGGCCTGCATCAGACGAGGTGTCTCTTTATATTGTCCCACACGTGACCCCTCTCCTGTTTACTGACTGTCATGTCCCACACGTGACCCCTCTCCTGTTTACAGACTGTCTTGTCCCACACGTGACTCCTCTCCTGTTTACTGACTGTCTTGTCCCACACGTGACCCCTCTTCTCCTGTTTACAGACTGTCTTGTCCCACAAGTGACCCCTCTTCTCCTGTTTACAGACTGTCTTGTCCCACAAGTGACCCCTCTCCTCCTGTTTACAGACTGTCTTGTCCCACAAGTGACCCCTCTCCTGTTTACAGACTGTCTTGTCCCACAAGTGACCCCTCTCCTGTTTACAGACTGTCTTGTCCCACACGTGACCCCCTCTTCTTCTGTTTACAGACTGTCTTGTCCCACACGTGACCCCTCTCCTGTTTACAGACGGTCTTGTCCCACACGTGAACCTTCTTCTCCTGTTTACAGACTGTCTTGTCCCACACGTGACCCCTCTTCTTCTGTTTACAGACGGTCTTGTCCCACACGTGACCCCTCTCCTGTTTACTGACTGTCATGTCCCACACGTGACCCCTCTCCTGTTTACAGACTGTCTTGTCCCACACATGACCCCTCTCCTGTTTACTGACTGTCTTGTCCCACACGTGACCCCTCTTCTCCTGTTTACAGACTGTCTTGTCCCACAAGTGACCCCTCTTCTCCTGTTTACAGACTGTCTTGTCCCACAAGTGACCCCTCTCCTGTTTACAGACTGTCTTGTCCCACACGTGACCCCCTCTTCTTCTGTTTACAGACTGTCTTGTCCCACACGTGACCCCTCTTCTTCTGTTTACAGACGGTCTTGTCCCACACGTGAACCTTCTTCCTCCTGTGTACAGACTGTCTTGTCCCACACGTGACCCCTCTTCTTCTGTTTACAGACGGTCTTGTCCCACACGTGACCCCTCTTCTCCTGTTTACAGACTGTCTTGTCCCACACGTGACCCCTCTTCTTCTGTTTACAGACTGTCTTGTCCCACACGTGACCCCTCTTCTTCTGTTTACAGACGGTCTTGTCCCACACGTGAACCTTCTTCTCCTGTTTACAGACTGTCTTGTCCCACACGTGACCCCTCTTCTTCTGTTTACAGACTGTCTTGTCCCACACGTGACCCCTCTTCTTCTGTTTACAGACGGTCTTGTCCCACACGTGAACCTTCTTCTCCTGTTTACAGACTGTCTTGTCCCACACGTGACCCCTCTCCTGTTTACTGACTGTCTTGTCCCACACGTGACCCCTCTTCTCCTGTTTACAGACTGTCTTGTCCCACACGTGACCCCTCTGATGTTTACTGACTGTCTTGTCCCACACGTGACTCCTCTCCTGTTTACAGACTGTCTTGTCCCACACGTGACTCCTCTCCTGTTTACAGACTGTCTTGTCCCACATGTGACCCCTCTCCTGTTTACTGACTGTCTTGTCCCACACGTGACCCCTCTGATGTTTACTGACTGTCTTGTCCCACACGTGACCCCTCTTCTCCTGTTTACAGACTGTCTTGTCCCACACGTGACCCCTCTTCTTCTGTTTACAGACGGTCTTGTCCCACACGTGACCCCTCTTCTCCTGTTTACAGACTGTCTTGTCCCACACGTGACCCCTCTTCTCCTGTTTACTGACTGTCTTGTCCCACACGTGACCCCTCTCCTGTTTACAGACTGTCTTGTCCCACACGTGACCCCTCTGATGTTTACTGACTGTCTTGTCCCACACGTGACTCCTCTCCTGTTTACAGACTGTCTTGTCCCACACGTGACTCCTCTCCTGTTTACAGACTGTCTTGTCCCACATGTGACCCCCTCTTCTTCTGTTTACAGACTGTCTTGTCCCACACGTGACCCCTCTTCTCCTGTTTACAGACTGTCTTGTCCCACACGTGACCCCTCTTCTCCTGTTTACAGACTGTCTTGTCCCACACATGACCCCACTTCTTCTGTTTACAGACTGTCTTGTCCCACACGTGACCCCTCTCCTGTTTACTGACTGTCTTGTCCCACACGTGACTCCTCTCCTGTTTACAGACTGTCTTGTCCCACACATGACCCCTCTTCTCCTGTTTACTGACTGTCTTGTCCCACACGTGACCCCTCTCTTTACCGACTGCTCCTTTGGTCTGACTGGGTTGCTGAACACGACACTTGTCACCAGCCAATCCCAGCACCCGGCTCGATACACGTTAGTCAAACACGCCAGTAAAACGCATTACCTCAGCACGTTAGCCGTTGTTCTGACAAATGGATCAAAAGACTTCGACCGTTCGCAACAAAACGTGCAGCGCTGCCACAGGTCATCTTCAGTTCCACTTTTCACAGTGACCACGTTGGCCATTCAACCCTACTGTTGTGGAGTCAGTAGTCAGCTTGCCGGCGAGCGTATGTCCTTCTGCGGAGGTCTGGCTTTCAAACGTGCTCACGTTGTGGGTACAGCATTGTAGAATAAGTCCATTTTTACATGGAGGATGTATGGTGGAAATGCGCTACTTGTTGTGCTGTTAAATGCTCATTTGACAGGGTTTATGCAAACCATAGCTGGCCAGTTAGCTGGGACAAGACGCTTGTTTTCACGTTTCAGCCCCATGATCGTCTGCCTTGTCTAGCGATGTGTCGTTCGCGAATGATTCAGTCCAAACAAATCTTTAGTATGACTCTTTAGAAACGAATAGACTCGGAGAGTGAATAGTTCATTTTCTCGCATGTCATAACTAGTAACTCGTGTGTGCACAGGGTCTGTACGAACAGCCTGGGCTGGGGCCTGTCGAAACTACATTAAGCCACTGTGTGTGTGTGTCTGTGTGTGTGTGTGTGTGTGTGTGTGTGTGTGTGTGCACGTGGAGGTGGTGTGTGTCGTTGTGCCTGTCTCTGTGTTGGTCTGTTCGTGTTTGCATTGTATTATGTGTGTGTGTGTATGTGTGTGTGTGTGCGTTTGTGCGTGTGTGTGTGTGTGCATGATGGAACTGTGCAGTGTTGGTGTAATGGCCTCCATGTTATTTACAACTCTAACTGAAAGCCAATCTGGACAGCAAGATGGTCTGCTAATGAAGATTTAACCTGTCGTAAATACCGCAGCGAATAAATGTCCTGTCCATTACTGTGTTTTTAAAGAGCAGAGCAGTGTGGTGCCAGCCAGGTTCAGGGTGGAGAGAAAGGCGTGAGGACACCAAGTATTAACTCATCTCACCGCCTCGCTCGCCCGCCTCGCTTGCCCGCCCGCTTGCTTATTCATTACGGCTCTATCCTCCCCGAACTGTTTTCTCCAGGAGTGTTTATGCATGTCATTTCCCGATGAATCAAGTTAAAAATGGAAAATTATCATCTGCTGTAATTTACAGTACGCGAGATGTTATGGAAATCGTTGGTCAATGAATTGAATGCTGATGTTTTCGGGGGAGAGGGGAGGGGCGGGGGGGAGGGTGTGTGTGGGGGAGGGGGTCGTTTTTTCTACACACACTTTGATAAACGCTGGGATGAACGCGAGCGCGCAGCATAGCTATCGCGCCGTCCGGTGTCGGGGGACAGAGTGTCTGGTTTGCGAAGCTGCTGCTCGTTCAGATGCTTGTGTGCGTGTGAGAGGGTCGAGGTCGAGGTTGGCTGGATGATCAGAGACGCCTCATGTCTTGGCTCCGCTCCGGGGGGGGGGGGGGGGGATGCCATCTGCACACTGCCAGGGTCACACTCTCCCTCAGAAACTACTGGAACACAAAGAGCAGCAGCTGCCACGCATGCCCGACACACACACACCCATGTACAGGCACACACACACGTACAGGCACACACACACACCCATGTACAGGCACACACACACACCCATGTACAGGCACACACACACACACCCATGTACAGGCACACACACACACCCATGTACAGGCACACACACACACCCATGTACAGACACACACACACACCCCGACCGACAGAAACATACTCACACGCTCGCACAGACACGCATACACAGACACACACGCATATGCTAAACACACTGATGCACTAATGCATTCATATACCAAACAGACACACTGCAGATGTTGTGCGTGCTGTGGGAGGGGATGTGTAGCAGGCCAGTCTGATGAGCCACGCCAAAGGGGGCCTTTGACATTACTCGAAGGTCACGTTTTTGTTCAGCCTCTGCTCTATATCCAGTAGAACCTTACAAACGACAAAGTAAGGAGTGAATGAAGAGATAAGAGATAAGATAAGAGATGAACGTACATATACGTTAGTATAATGTCTTGTCACCATACTAATAATGTGTTCATTTAGCATATGGGTCATCCAAAGTGTTTCACTGTTTTGTTGGGGGGGGTGAACCTAAGACTTCTTCATGGTACATAGTATGTATCAGAGACTGCTTCACCATCATTAGGTCATACGGTGGTTTTATCCAGTGGTGTTAC
Source organism: Plecoglossus altivelis (assembly GCA_036571765.1). Classification (NCBI taxonomy): domain Eukaryota; kingdom Metazoa; phylum Chordata; class Actinopteri; order Osmeriformes; family Plecoglossidae; genus Plecoglossus; species Plecoglossus altivelis. The sequence goes on from BROE01000014.1 coordinate 2,512,316, forward strand.
CTGGTAGCATTAGCCATTGATGCTAGCCAGTGACATTAGCCAGGCGTGCTAGCCAGTATTGTTAGCCAGCAATGCTAGCCAGTGACATTAGACAGGTGTGCTAGCCAGTATTGTTAGCTATCCACCCCTCCTTTACATGATCTCTCTCCATTCCTCTCTCCCTCACATTCCTCCCTCCAACTTGTCTACTCCCCATATCTCTCCCTCCGTCCCTCTCCTCCCCTCCCTCCCTCCCTCCCTCCCTCTCCTCCTTCTCTTCCTCCCTCTGTTCCTTTCTTATTTCCGTCTGGTCGTGGTGTGTTGTCCTAAAGTTTAGTCTTTAGGGGTGAAGGAGGACTACACATTGTCAAGCTCTCACGCACAGCTGAGAGGAAATGAATAAATAACTAGCAGCTTGCCGCACATCAAATACAGAATTAAACGAACATAAACCCTCTGGCACGGTGTCTTTGGTCATCAGTTAATTTTTCATAACCGCTTCACTAATTCATGAGGACATCTGTTTTCGGAGTCTCCCTTTACTAACCCTTTACAGGGCTGCGAACAGCAATTATGACAGACTCCAGCTGCAAACTGTTCTGTTAAGGAGAGAGATTACCCAGACCTCCAAGGCCAATTACTGCAGCAGAACACATTTGCACACACAAACACACACATACACTCACATGCTCTTACATACGCGCACACACATGCTGGCACACACATATACACATACAAGCACGCACACTCACTTGCGCCCGCCCCCATACAGATACACACGCGCACACACTCCCTTACACACCCCAACCAGCACATGAACAGCCAGGCTGAATCGGGAGCCAGGTTATTATGGCGTGTTGGAGATAAGGACAGAGGTAGTGGTGGAACGTCCCTACAGGACCCAGACGGGTCCCTTATCTCAGCTGCCTCCTCCCCCTCCTTCCGCGTCACATGATTCCTGAGACCGACCGCAGCTCTACCAACGCTGGCCATACTCATATCCTGTAGGGGCCCAAGTCCTGCCGCAGGTGGAGAATATCCACTGCTTTCACGCCAGGAGGAAGTGTGGAGGTTTGTGTTGAGGGGAGGTGAAATAGGCTAATTAGAATGGGCGGATTTGTCTGGAGGGACGTCGGAAATCATGTCCCTGCTCCGGAAACCTCGGTCTAATCACGCGTCGGTTTTTCCATTTGTTTGCGTGTTGTTGTTGTTGTTGTTTGTTGTTGTTTGGCGTTTCCCAGATGTTGCTGCGTGTATGTATGCGTGTGTATGCACGCGTGCCTGTGTGTCTATGCGAGAGTGTGTGTGTGTATGCATGTGTGTGTGTGTGGCTATGAGTGTGTGTGTATGCATGCGCGTGTGTGTGTGCATGTGTCTATACGTGCATGTGTGTGTAAGCACGCGTGTATGTGAACACATACGTGGGTGTACATATAGGTGCGTGTGTGTGCGCCTGTGTCTATGTGTGTGTGTGTGTGTATGTGTATGCACACGTACATGTGTGTGTGTCTATGCATGCATGCGCGTGTGTGTGCATGTGTCTATGCGTGTGTGCATGTATGTGTATGCATGCGTGGGTGTGTGTATGTGTATGCACGCGTGCATGGGTGTGCAAGTGTCTATGCGTGCATATGTGTGTATGCGTGCGTGTGTGTTTGTATTAATACGTGCGTGTGTATGCATGCGTGCATGTGTGTATGCATGCGTTTGTGTGTGTATATGTGTGTATAAGTGCGTGTATGTGTATGCATTTGTGCATGTGTATGCATGCGTGCGTATGTGTGTGTGTGTGTGTGTATGCCTGCATATGGCTGTGTGAGTGTGTATGCATGTGTGTGTGATTGTATACACGCGTGCATGTGTGTGCGTATGCATACATGCCTTTGTATGCATGCGTTCGTGTGTGTATGTGTGTGTATGCATGCGTGCGTATGTGTGTGTGTGTGTGTGTATGCATGCATGCATGTGAGTGTGTATGTGTGTGTGTGTGTTTGTATGCATGCGTGTGTGTGTTCATGCGTGTGTGTGTATGCATGTGTGTGCATGTATGCATGTGTGTGTATGCATTTGTGCGCATGTATGCATGGGTGCGTGTGTGTGTATACGCGTGCGTGTGTATGCATGCGTGCGTGTGAGTGTGTATGCGTGCGTGCGTGTGTGTTTGTGTGTATGCATGCATGCGTGTGTGTGCTTGTGTGCTCGCTCATCAAGCAGAATAAAACACATTCTGCTGGAGTGGCTGATTACAGCAGACAGAACTTGATCAACATGACGACTTAAGACAAGATAACCTAAGGAGGGTCGTTTTTTCCCTTCCTCGCTACTGTGAAGACGAGGACGAACAAACCAGAGACGCTGAGGACAAACGAACCGTAGGGACGTGCAAGAACACGGCTCCCAAGGAACTCTGGCCTGCAGCAAGTACCACAGCGCGTTCTGCAGTGTGTTCTTCAGCGCGTTCTTCAGCGCGTTCTTCAGCGCGCGGCTCCACAGATACTGTATGTGTGTCGACGTACATCAGCTTCACTTGTGAAGATGTGACTCACAAGGTTTAACAGATCTCGTTAGCCTTCGTCCGAGTTGAGGGAGGAAAAGAGATCAGCAAAGGTGAAAGAATGTGAATCACACACATTGTGGTGGTACAATGACACCCCAGCGCACGTACACTTGTACACACTCTCACGCGCGCGCGCACACACACACACACACATGCTAGCTTCCTCTCTGTATCATGTGCAAAATGGCTCCTCTCTTCATTGGGTGTTTGGACTGATCTGCAACACCTGTGCTGTGGTACAGCTCCGTCCTGACTGAGAGAGAGAGGGAGAGGGAGAGAGAAAGAGGGAGAGAGAGGGAGAGGAAGTGAGAAAGAGGAAGCAAGAGGGAGAGGGAGAGAGAGGGAGGAAGCGAGAGGGAGAGGGCGAGAGAGGGAGGAAGCGAGAGGGAGATGGTGAGGAAGAGAGAGGGAGAACGGAAGAGCCAGGAGGAGAGACAGAGGAAGACAGAAAGAGAGAGAGAGAGAGAGAGAGAGAGAGAGAGAGGAAGAGAGAGAGGGCGTGAAGAGAGGAAGAGAGACTGACAGACAGGTAGAGCATAAGCAAGACATGGACATAGAGAGAGAATGAGAGAGAGGTGACCTCACTAACAGTTTCCCTCAGAAGGTCTACCTGTGTGCCAGTTGGAGCGTGTGTGGCCCCCTGCTGTGTCCTAGACTGGGCCTGAAATCAGCCTCCATCTGTGTCAGCTGATGTTTGCTGACAGCCTCTGATTTAGAGCCTGTCAGTCTCCTTGCTAACCCAGAATGCTTTTGGCAGGGGCTGGACGGAATCCTTCCACATTGATCTGTGTCTGCCCCAGTGTGTGATTAATGTTCCCATCTGAGAACACACACACACACACAACATTAAGCAAGACTTGCGTGCAGTGATACACACCATATGTCTATCAAACCACTTTGATGAACGGAACAACACACGCGCTCACCAAACAAAAGCAGTAGTCCCTGAAGTATGGCAGCCCAGTCGAGTGCCTGGACAAGCCCAGTGTCCTCATCCCAACACATCCTCACGCACACTCCTCCTGTATCCTGTATCTCCTCCTGAATTCCTTTCCATAGGATGTCATTGTAGACATAATTGGCAAACACATTAAAAGCAAATCAACAATAGTGCTTAGACCCGCACTCATAATGACCCAGCCATCAGTTGACCAGTCACTCGAGACGCCATGGCAACCGAGAAGTTACCCCTCGCCTCCTAACCCACCATACACACACATGAACACACACGCACATGCACACACATGCACACACACATGAACACACACGCACATACACACACATACACACACACGCACATACACACACATGAACACACACGCACATACACACACATGCACACACACGCACATACACACACATGAACACACACACACACACATACATGAACACACACGCACATATACACACATGCACACACACGCATGTGCACACACACGCACATACAAACACATAAACACACACGCACATATACACAAATGCACACACACGCATATACACACATTAACACACACGCACACATACAAACACACACATGCATGGGCAGATACATACACAAACACACACATGCATGGGCAGATACACATACAAACAAGCACATGCATGGGTACAGATACATATACAAATAGACAGACAGACAGGCAGTCAGTCAGATAGATAGATAGATAGTCAGGTAGACAGGCAGGCAGGCAGGCAGACAGACAGACAGACAGACAGACAGACAGACAGACAGACAGACAGACAGACAGACAGAGGATGCAGGGACAGTGTGGGATTGGCCTTGAATCTGAGCAGAGCTGGCTGATTCAGAACACACTCTGCCCTCACCAGCCTCTCGTTGCAGTGACATCAGTACCAGCCCACCCAGCACAGGGCTAGAGAGAGACAACATCTGATTACTGTTCTACACCTGGCCTGTAACCACCAGGCAGGACATCTATGAAACACAGTCCTCTATGAAACACAGTCCTCTATGAAACACAGTCCTCTATGAAACAATGTTCTACACCTGGCCTGTAACCACCAGGCAGGACATCGCTCTCTGTTTAGTTTATTCATACCTTCAGAAATTCAGTTGGCACAGGTTTGCATTTTCTGTCTGCACTCTTGTCAACGAAACACTGTCCTCTATGAAACACTGTCGTCTATGAAACACTGTCCTCTATGAAACACTGTCCTTTATGAAACACTGTCATCTATGAAACACTGTTCTTTATGAAACACTGTCCACCATGAAACAATGTCATCTATATGACACTGTCCTCTATGAAACACTGATATGAAACACTGTCCTCTATGAAACACTGTCCTCTATGAAACACTGTCCTCTATGAAACACTGTCCTCTATGAAACACTGTCCGCCATGAAACACTTTCCACCATGAAACACTGTCCTTTATGAGACACTGTCCTCTACAAAACACTGTCCTCTATAAGACACTGTCGTCTATGAAACACTGTCCACCATGAAACACTCTCCTCTATATGACACTGTCCTCTATGAAACACTGCTATGAAACACTCTCCTCTATATGACACTGTCCACCATGAAACACTGTCCTCTATGAAACACTCTCCTCTATATGACACTGTCCACCATGAAACACTGTCCTCTATGAAACACTGCTATGAAACACTGTCCACCATGAAACACTGTCATCTATATGACACTGTCCTCTATAAAACACTGTCCACCATGAAACACTGTCCTGTATGAAACACTGTCCTCTATGAAACACTGTCATCTATGAAACACTGTCCACCATGAAACACTGTCCTCTATGAAACACTGTCCTCTATAAAACACTGTCCACCATGAAACACTGTCCTTTATGAAACACTGTGCTCTATGAAACACTGTCATCTATATGACACTGTCCTCTATGAAACACTGTCCTATATGAAACACTGTTCTCTATGAAACACTGTCATCTATGAAACACTGTCCTTTATGAAACACTGTCCACCATGAAACACTGTCCTGTATGAAACACTGTCCTATATGAAACACTGTCCTCTATGAAACACTGTCATCTATGAAACACTGTCCACCATGAAACACTGTCCTCTATGAAACACTGTCCTATATGAAACACTGTCCTCTATGAAACACTGTCATCTATGAAACACTGTCCTCTATGAAACACTGTCATCTATGAAACACTGCTATGAAACACTGTCCACCATGAAACACTGTCCTCTATGAAACACTGTCCTGTATGAAACACTGTCCTCTATGAAACACTGTCATCTATGAAACACTGTCCTTTATGAAACACTGTCCACCATGAAACACCGTCCTCTATGAAACACTGTCCTTTATGAAACACTGTGCTCTATGAAACACTGTCATCTATATGACACTGTCCTCTATGAAACACTGTCCTATATGAAACACTGTCCTCTATGAAACACTGTCATCTATGAAACACTCATCTATGAAACACTGTCCTTTATGAAACACTGTCCACCATGAAACACTGTCCTGTATGAAACACTGTCCTATATGAAACACTGTCCTCTATGAAACACTGTCATCTATGAAACACTGTCCACCATGAAACACTGTCCTCTATGAAACACTGTCCTATATGAAACACTGTCCTCTATGAAACACTGTCATCTATGAAACACTGTCCTCTATGAAACACTGTCCTCTATGAAACACTGTCCTATATGAAACACTGTCCTCTATGAAACACTGTCATCTATGAAACACTGTCCTCTATGAAACACTGTCATCTATGAAACACTGCTATGAAACACTGTCCACCATGAAACACTGTCCTCTATGAAACACTGTCCTGTATGAAACACTGTCCTCTATGAAACACTGTCATCTATGAAACACTGTCCTTTATGAAACACTGTGCTCTATGAAACACTGTCATCTATGAAACACTGTCCTTTATGAAACACTGTGCTCTATGAAACACTGTCATCTATATGACACTGTCCTCTATAAAACACTGTCCACCATGAAACACCGTCCTCTATGAAACACTGTCATCTATGAAACACTGTCCTATATGAAACACTGTCCTCTATGAAACACTGTCATCTATGAAACACTGTCCTATATGAAACACTGTCCTCTATGAAACACTGTCATCTATGAAACACTATCCACCATGAAACACTGTCCACCATGAAACACTGTCCTCTATGAAACACTGTCCACCATGAAACACTGTCCTCTATGAAACACTGTCCACCATGAAACACTGTCCTCTATGAAACACTGTCCACCATGAAACACTGTCCTCTATGAAACACTATCCACCATGAAACACTCCAGGAAACACTCTCATTAGTCCAGGAGCAAGTATGAATTAATCACCATGAGAGGCCAGGTTTAATAATCATTAATATTTATCCAAGATGGGCGAACGGTGGCAATACTTCAGTAAATGCAGGCTTTTCATTGGACGATGGCCCAAACAGAGGAATAATACATTACAGTCACACACACTTTGGACGTTTAATGCTTATTAACTCCTGTAGGGTGTCATAAATCTCAATTGCAGGAACAGGGCTGTGGAGGTTACAGATGATAGTAAGTCCGGACACCATTAGTCTTAATGGAGGTGTTAAAAGGCAAGGCTTCTGAAGGATCGCTTCAATGTGTGTATCTGTGTGTGCTTGTGTGTGTGTTTGCGTGTGTGTGTGTGTGTGTGCTTGTGTGCTTGTGTGTATGTGTGTGCTTGTGTGTATGTGTGTGTGTGTGTGTTCTTGTGTGTGCGTGTGTGTGTGTGTGTGTCACAGAGTTCTTCTTAATGCTGGTGAAAACATGAGCTGTTTCTGTCCCTCCTCAGAAGGCTACTGTGTTTTAACAAAGGTACATTGGCTGAAAGGTTTGGGTTTGAACGACAGACGAGTAAAGATAATTGAATGCATATGCGGTTCAAGACAGAGAAAGCAAGGGAGGAGAGGATGCAGGTGAGAGGGGGAAGGGAGAGCGAGAGAGATAGGAAGAGAGAGAAAGAAAAAAGGGCACATGACAGGTGGGAAGATAGATAGAAAGAGAGAGGGGAGAGAGGGAGAGAAAATGAAGGAACATATTTAAGTCAGTGGAAGCAACATTTGACTGGTGATGTGATCTGGTCTAGCTTGCAGACAGAACATCATTGTGTCTGAGAGCACCGTCGTCTGCAAAGTAAAGAGCAAAGTTTCCATGCGGAGGAAAAGTAGTTTGATGGATGTTTCCCTCTCAGAGTTTGTATCTATGGGAATCAATGTGCATCAAACAGTATCGTGTAGATGATGTCAGTGGATGTCTATCATACATCCACTAATATCATCTACAGAATATTATACGGTACACATCCACCAGCATCATCTACAGAATACTGTACGATACACATCCACTAGCATCATCTACAGAATACTGCACGATACACATCCACTAGCATCATCTACAGAATACTGTACGATACACATCCACTACCATCATCTACAGAATATTGTACAATACACATCCACTAGCATCATCTACAGAACACTGTATGATACACATCCACTAACATCATCTACAGAATACTGTACGATACACATTCACTAACATCATCTACAGAATACTGTACGATACACATTCACTAGCATCATCTACAGAATACTGTACAATACACATCCACTAACATCATCTACAGAATATTGTCATGGAAACATCCACTAACAACATCTACAGAATACTGTCATGGAAACATCCACTGACATCATCTACAGAATATTGTCATGGAAACATGGCTTTTACCACTGGACTTTGATCTAATGACATATGATTCCATTGATTAGTGATCCTCTCTCTGGTAATGGGACCAAGTGTGGTGTATGTGTGCATGCATGCGTGTGTGTGTTTGTTGTGTGTGCGTGTACAGCTTGAGAGATCAATGCGTAGTGTGCCAGTGAAACCATGGTCTCTATGTGTGTACATGTGTGTACGTATGTGTGTACCTGTGTGTATGTACTTGTGTGTGCATGTACGTGTGTGTGTGTACGTGTGTGCGTGTACGTCTGTGTGTGTGTACATGTGTATGTGTACATGTGTACATGTGTGTATGTACATGTGTGTGCGTGTGTACCCATTTGTGTATGTGTGCGTGCGTGTGAATGCGTGCGTGTGCATATGTATGTACATGTATGTGTGCGTGCGTGCATGTGCATATGTGTGTACATGTGTGTGTATATGTGTGTGTGTGCATGTACATGCGTGCGTGGGTACGTGTGTGTGCATATGTGTGTATATATATATGTGTGCGTGCGTGCGTGTGCATATGTGTGTATGTGTGCGTGTGCATACGTGTGTACACGTGTGTGTGTGTGTGCATACGTGTGTACACGTGTGTGTGTGTATACGTGTGTACATGTGTGTGTATGTGTGTGTGCATATGTGTGTGTGTGTGTGTGTGTATATGTGTCTACATGTGTGTGTGTATACGTGTGTACATGTGTGTGTGTGTGTGTATACGTGTGTACATGTGTGTGTATGTGTGTGTGCATACGTGTGTGTGCGTGTGCATACGTGTCTACATGTGTGTGTGTGTGCATACGTGTGTGCATGTGTGTGTGTGTGCATACGTGTCTACATGTGTGTGTGTGTGTGTGCATACGTGTGTACATGTGTGTGTGTGTGTACATGTGTGTACATGTGTGTGTGTGTGTGTGTGTGTACATGTGTGTACATGTGTGTACATGTGTGTGTACATGTGTGTACATGTGTGTGTGTGTGTGTGTGTGTGTGTGTACATGTGTGTGAGGAGATCAATGCTGACTGTGGAAGCCCCTCCTCAGGCTACGTTCGTCCAGATGTGTGCCTCTCAGTTTACTCTGAAAGCATGCGCGCCACAAACCAATAGTCTACTGTGCCCCCTGTTGCATGGACCCTACTGGCAGTCAGAATAGAGTCGTTTGCAGCCACAGCTGTCAAATGTGATGGTTTGGAGTATTTTTCTTGGTTTGTTTGTTTGTTTGTTCATTGTTTACCTTCCCCCATCTGAACCAGTCCTCCAACGCCCATGCCTGCATCCCAGAATCCCCCACGCACACACAGCCAATCAAAAGTGCAGTCAGTGAAAGTTTCTGATTGGCTGCGAACAATCCCCAAATGATTCATGTGCTTCCTGAGGCGTCGTGGTCGCTGTTGCCGTGCCGACGGTGGGAGAGCCTATAGGAGCGCGGGTCAGGGCGCCCGCTGTCAGAAATAGACGAGTGCGAACCTGATCCAAACACCCACTCTCCATATGGCTGCTGCCTCCCTCACACCTTCCTGTGGAACAAACAAGCGCGTCATCGCGGCTCACCTACACACAGTGTCGTGCATCAGGCGCAGTATCAGACAGGGGCACCCTCCAAGCAAGGCTTCACTGGGGTCTGCCCGTCGGGTTGCCCCGCCCCCTGCGGTTGTCTGAGCGCTGCTTTTGTGTTTCGCTGTTCTGGTTTAGCTGCATCATGTTGAAGGAGGGGAGGGGGAGGGAGGGAGGGAGGGAGGGAGGAGGGAGGGAGGAGGGGGTGAATAAAGGAGAAGAGGAGGATTAAAACCAGAGCAGAAGGAGGAGGAGAAAGGATAGAAGGGGGGGGGAGAGGGAGAGATGGAGGAGGAGACAGAGGGAGAGATGGAGGAGGAGACAGAGGGAGAGATGGAGGAGGAGTAGAAGGACATGTATAGAAGAGGAAGAGAAAGAGGAGGAGTAGGAAGACAAATATAGAGGAGGAGGAAGAGAAGGAGGAGGAGAAGGAGGACACATATAGAGGAGGTGGAAGGGAAGGAGGAGGAGTAGGAGGACACATATAGAGGAGGAGGAAGAGAAGGAGGAGATGGAGAAGGAGTAGGAGGACACATGTAGAGGAGGAGGAAGAGGAGGAGGAGGTGGAGGAGGAGTAGGAGGACACATGTAGAGGAGGAGGAAGAGAAGAAGGAGGAGTAGGATGACACATATAGAGGAGGTGGAAGAGAAGGAGGAGGAGTAGGAGGAGTAGGAGGACACATGTAGAGGAGGAGGAAGAGAAGGAGGAGGAGTAGGAGGACACATATAGAGGAGGTGAAAGAGAAGGAGGAGGAGTAGGATGACACATATAGAGGAGGTGGAAGAGAAGGAGGAGGAGTAGGAGGACACATATAGAGGAGGTGAAAGAGAAGGAGGAGGAGGAGTTGGAGGACATAAATAGAAGAAGTGGAAGAGAACATGGAAGAGGAGGATTACTCTGACAGGTTAAAGCTGAAATCACACGAAGGGCAAAGTTGTGTTTCTGCCACTCAATAGTGGCAGAAAGTCAGGCAGTTCCTTCCACAAAGACAGCAGTCTGGTAACTGCCAACTCCATTCTCCTTATCGGACACCAATCCAATCTTCAAAATCCCCCCCGTTAAAGGAAAATCCCATAAACAGCCCGGCTAATCAATTAATCTCTCCGCAGTGTCTCAGAGAACTGTTATCTTTTGTCCGCTCCAGCTGTTGTTTGAATTGTTAACTAGTTCTGGATACACCACCTCATCCTGATCTCCTTAGGATGGCAGGAGAGGTTGGAGAGGAAGAAGGCTGGATGTAATAATGGGCCGGGAGATTGGGATGATCATCGTCTGGATTATAAGGAATGGGCAAAATAGTGGGTTGTCATCCGAGAGAGTGCCGTGGTGTGTCAAATTATCCGTGGGGAGGCGATGGAAAAAGTAGGGGGAAGGTGAACAGAATAGGAAAGACGAAGAACAGGGCTAGAGATGAAAAATTACTGATGGAACATGATAAATCGACTGAGCGTAACGTTTACACAGACCGATAACGAAGTGATACGGGGCCTGCTCAGCAGCCAACAGAGACTTTCCAGGCCATGGCTGTCATACCATTGAGAGGTCTGTCATAGGAAAACTATTCAGACTATTAGACTATATGATCTTATGTTGGGAAGGGCGATGAGCACAGTGCGATATGGGAAGAGGATCTGGTTGTGAAAGAGAAAGAGCTGAACGGAAGAGAGGATGAGAGGGAGAGAGAGAGGGCCCAGCGAGAATAGATGAGAGAGGGCGAGTAGAAGGAGGGAGGACGGAGAGAGAGAGAGGGGATGGGGAGTAAATAATAGGTGTATGTATGTAAGAGAGGGGAGAGAAGAGGGAGAGAGAAGGAGAGAGAAGAAAAAAAGGGGGAAGGAGGAGGACAAAGAAGGTAGAAGTAGAAAGAGTGAGAAAGGAAGGAAGGATGGAGAAGAAGAGGAGAGCACAGAAGGAAGGGAAGAGAGGGAGAGGGGGATGGGAGAGGGGGGGTTGTTGTGTGGGGTGGGGGGTGGGGGAGAGGAGGGAGTGGAGAGTTGAGGTAGAGAGAGAGAGGAGCAGAGACAGGAGAGAGAAGGGAGACGGAGAGGAGAAGGAGAAGAGAGAGAGAGAAGAGAAGAGAAGGAGGATAGAGAGGATGAGTAGAGAGAAGAGAGAGAGAGAGGAGGCAGAAGGAAGAAAGGAGGAGAGAGGATGAGGAGAGGAGGAGCGGGAGGGCTTAGAAGAGAGGGAGGAGGAAGAAAGAAGAGAAGGCAGAGAGGGAGAGAAGAAGTAGGGCGAGCTAACTGCGTAAAGAGGAAAACCTGTGATATGACAAAACTCAAAAGACAGAAAGAGAGAGAGAGAGAAAGAGAGGGCATGATGTGTAGGCGCACCGCGTGTACGTACACGCATGTCATTGTGTTAGCACCTACCAGAACGAGTGGGCGAGCGTGTGCGTGAGGGCTCCGAGATGTGCGTCAATGTGTGAACCACCTCAGACACACACGGGGACGCAGGATATCTACTTCTCCCTGTGTCTCCTTGGCCCCCTCCCCTCCCTGCCTCAGAGCAGCCTCAGCTGGGAGATGTGTAGAGTCTCACAGCCATTGACCTATCAGGGCCATTCAGGAAGTGCTCTAGCGACGGGAGCTCATGCATAATCCTGGTGGGAGAGCTGCGTGGGGAGATGGAGCGAGCGTTCACAAGCAAGCCTATCCTCCAGAGAGAGACACTGTGAGCCAGCACTAAACATCCCCTCGCTGCGGGCTGTTTGACAGTCCAACTCCTTCACTACAGACTCTCTTTATCTCTCTCTTTCACTTTCTTTCTCTCTCTGTGTGTCTACCTTTCTCTCTCTCTTTCTTTTCCTCTCGCTTGCTCTCTCGGTCTCCCTTCCTCCCTCTCTCTGTCTCTCTGTCTCTCTCTCTCTCTATCTCTCTCTCTTCCACTTTTTCTTTCTCCCTCTCTCTTTCTCTGTCTCTCTATTCCTTTCTCTCTCTTCCTCTCTCTCACCCTCTCTCCCTTCTCCCCCAACAACAACAAAAACAAATGGAAGATTTGCAAACAACAATGTGAAGGATTTTCCCAATGTTTTCTTGTGCATGCAATCGCCTAATCACGAAGCAGCTGTTGGAGCTAATGGAGAGATGCCGCAAGGGATTGTGGGAGAGAGAGTCCTTCTTTACCCTGGCACAGGGGTGGTGGTGGTGGGAGGGGGGGTGATGAAGATAGCGATGGAGGAAGGTGGATGATGGAGAGGAGAGTCACCTCTCTCCCAAGGCATTGTGGGAAAACGCTGTTCTGAGCATCGTGGCTCCTCAAGCACCTTGCCTCCTCGTCATCACAGTCACACCAAACGTCTAGACGTTTCTAGATGTCTGGAAGCCGGGTAAGGACCTGAGAGGACAGCATGGCACATGGAACATCCCGCAATGGCGTCCAATCGGTACTGAGAACACACAAACACGCCCACTCACAAGATTTACTCCTCCTCATCCATCCAGGCAGCTGTGGGGGAGGTCTTCATCTCCTTCAAGTGGGTCCAGCTAGCTGCCTGCATCCTACTGTTGTTGGGAAGGAGCCGGCAAGGCTGGCGTGTGTGAGTGTGTGTGTGTGTGTGTGTGTGTGTGTGTGTCTGTGTGTGTGTGTCTGTGTGTGTGTCTGTGTGTGTGTGTGTGTATGTGTGTGTCTGTGTGTGTGTGTGTGTGTGTCTGTGTGTCTGTGTGTGTGAGTGTGTGTTTGTGTGTGTGTGTGTGTGTGTGGTGTCTTGTGTGGTGTGTGTGTGTGAGTGTCTGTGTGTGTGTGTGTGTGTGTGTGTGTGTCTGTGTGTGTGTGTCTGTGTGTGTGTGTGTGTGTGTGTGTGTCTGTGTGTGTGTGTGTGTCTGTGTGTGTATGTGGGTGTGTGATAGAAGGGGTCCTCTGCCAAGACCCAGGTGTGTTGAAAGCATCATGACCCCAGCGTTGTTCTTTGTGTCTCCTATTAGCATCACCAAAGGGAGCCTGCTTTGCTGTGTGTCTGGAGGGCTCTCTTCATCACACCTCCACAATGCATCACAGAGCTCCTCCATGCTCGCTCTCTCTCTCTCTCTCCTCGCGCTCTCCTCTCTCTCTCTGCGCGCTCTCGTCTCTCTCTTCCTCCTCTCTCTCTCTCTGCTCTGTCTCTCTCGTCTCTCCTCTCTGTCTTCTCCCACTCTCTCTCTCGCGTTCTCTCCTCTCTCATCTCTTTCTCTCTCTCTCCCTCCCTCCCTCTTCTCTCTGTCTCTCTCTCTCTCATCTTCTCTCTCTCTCTCCCCTCCTTCCTCTCTCTCTCTCTCTTCTCTCTCTCTCGTCTCTCCCTCTCTCGTCTCTTCTCTCTCCTCTCTGTGCCCCCCCTCTCTCTCTTTCTTCTATCTTTATACTTCCCTCTCTCTCTCTCTCATCTCCGCCCACTACCCCCTCCTCTCTCTCTCTCTCTCTCTCATTGTCCTCTCCTTCTCTCTCTCTCTCTCTCCTCTCCTCTCCTTCTCTCTCTCTCTCACTTCTTCACTTCCTGCCTGGCTCGGGCCCTACCTTGTCTCCTGGCCCCTCGCTGCAATCATCGCCCGGCCAGCCTCCTCCTCTGTTCCCTCCATCCCACCCCCCTCCTCACCCTCTTCGGTCTCTCTCACTCCCCCTCATCTCCAGCCACCCTTGATTAGCATTCCTCTCTAGTCCTCCCCTCTTCCCGGCTCCTCCTTCTCACCGGCCTGTCCTCCTCCTCCATCCTCTCACTTCTCCGCACCTTTCCTATCTTCTCTCCTTTTCCCCTCTTCTTCTCTTTTGCTCCTTCTCTCCT
>BROE01000014.1:2526916-2541392 GCA_036571765.1 Plecoglossus altivelis
ATGTGTGCTGTGTGTCTGTGTGTGTGAGTGTGTGTTTGTGTGTGTGTGTGTTGTGTGTGTGTCTGTGTGTGTGTGTGGGTGTGAGGTGTCGTGTGTGGGTGTGTGTGTGGTTGTGTACTGCTGTTGTGTTGTCTGTGTGTTGTGTGTTGTTGTGTGTGGATGCTGTCGCGTGTGTGGTGTGTCTGGTGTCGATGCCCTAAATGTGGCGTGAGTTGATATGAGAGGGGCTCCCTCTGCCATAGACCCAGGTGGTGTTGCAAAGCATCATGACCGCAAGCGTCTCGATTCTTTGGGTCCTACCTGAAATCTGAGCTCACCCCACAAAGGAAGCACCTGCCTGCTTTGCTGTGTGCCTTCTGGAGGGCCTCCTCGTTTCATCACACCTGCAGACAAGTGCGCATCCACAGAGCTGCCTCCATCGCTCGCTCTCTCTCTCTCTCTACAACCTTCGCCACAATCTCAACTCTCTCTCGAATCACAGCGCTGCATCACCATCTCTCATCCTCTCTCAACTTCTCTCTCTCCCTCTCATCGTTTGCTCTCTCTCTCTCTCTCTCTGTCGCTCCCACTCCTTGTCTTTTTTTCTCGCCCCTTCTCTTCTTCCTTTCCTTTCCGCCTCTCTCTCCTACCGTTTCTCTCTCTCTCAAACCCCCCCTCCCAAGACTCCCTCTCTCTCCTGTCCACACTCTGCTCTCTCTCTCGTTCCTCTCCTCTTGTCTCTGTCTCCTCTCTCTCAATCTCTCCCCCCCCCCCCCACACACATCCTCTCTCTCTCTCTCTCTCTCCTCTCTCCTCTACTGCTCTCTCTCCTCTCTCCCCCCCCTCTCTCTCTTCTCTCTCAGACTCTCTTCCTCCTAGACCGGCCAGATCCCTCTCTCCCCCCCCCGCCGTACTCTCCTTCTCCTCATCTCCCCTCTCCTCTTCCTCTCTCTCTCTCTCTTCTCTCTACTCTCTCTCTCTGCTCTCCACTACATTAAACCTACTCCTCCTAACGCCCCCTTCCAGCACTTCACTCTCCCCCGCACCTTCCCCCACTTCACTCTCCCTGCCTGGCTCTCGGCCCTCTGCCTTGTCTCCTGGCCCCTCGCTGCAATCATCGCCCGGCCAGCCTCCTCCTTCTGTTTCCCCTCCATCCCACCCCCCCCTCCTCCCCCTCTTCCACCCAGCCACCCACCGTCCCCTGTACATACCCCGTTCCCACCCCCCACTCATGTCTCCAGCACCCGTTGGGCAAATCTAGCAACGTCCTCTCTCCCGTCCCCGGTCCTTGCTCAACCCGCCCACAACCCGCCAAAACAAACCCAACCAAACCCAGCGCTCCTCCTTTCTCATCCGAGCACTTAGATCCTCCCTCCTGCCCACCCCCGAACCCCCACCGAAAACCAAGATCCGCACACCCATACGCTCTTCCCCATCTTTTCTCCACTCCTTCTCCCATCTTCGCTCTCCACCCACCCCGCCCCTTTCCCCTCTTTTCCCAACTCCTCACCTCCCACGCCCTCCACCTCCCCCCTACCTCCTCCCTGCCCCCATTCCCTCCCACACTCCCACGCTTCATATCCCTCCCCCTCCCTTCCCTCTCCGCTCGTCCCCCTCCTCTTCTCTCCCGCCCCCTCCTCCCCTCTCCCCTTATGTCTTGCTTCCCAGGCCCCCAGCTCTGTTGAGGACTGTTGTTGGTGAGCCTGCTGGGAACCCATTAACCTGATAGAGATCACCTATTAAACACATCTGATGGCCCGCGTCTTGATGTCTGTCTCATGGCTGTTGCTGTCTGCTGCTGTTTGTATGTGTGTCTGAGTCTGTGTACGTGCGTGTGAGTATGTCTGCATGTGTGTGTGCTCCTGTTCCTGTGCGTGTGCCCGTGTTTGTCTGTCTGTGCACATGCCTGTGTTTGTCTGTCCCTGTGCGTGCCTTTGTGTGTAAGCGAGCATCTTTGTTTTCGTGCATGCTTGTGTGTTCCTGTGTGTGTACTTGCATGTGGGAGAGAGAGAGAGAGAGAGAGAGAGAGAGAGAGGAAGAGAACTAGAAGCTGCAGAGAGAGAAACAGTGTGAGCTATTCCGCATGCCGTCCAGAGTGCTTTAAGGACAGAGTTCATGGCTGTTTTCATTCAGCTAGTTCTGGGACTGAACTGACTCAGCCTTGTCAAACCGTGAAGAGGTTCAGAGTTTGCGTTGCTTCAAACCTCTCACATGAAATGAAACAAACTTGACCCCAACCTTGGTGTTTGAGGGTAAGTTAACCTTCACCCCCCCCTCACCTCCCCCGGGAGCGATGAGGTGCTTGTCTGCAGAGAGGAGACAAACAGTCTCAGAGGCAAATGAGAAGCAACAACAAGGAAAAATCATCCCTTTTCCTTCCCTGGGTTTGATCTGCCAGGGGGTAAACCAGGGAAGCGAAACATACACACACATACACACACACACACAGACACACACACACACACACACACAGACACACACACACACACACAGACACACAAACACACAGAGAGACACACACTTATACATACAGACACACACAGACACACACACATACTCAGACACACACACATAGACACACACAGACACACACACAGACAGACACACACAGTCACACACATACACAGACACACACAGACACAAACAGACACATACACACATACACACACACATACACACACAGACACGAACGCCTGCCTTGTTAGACGACACGCTCTCCTGAATGTGAAAGTCCAGATTCAGCATCGCAGGACTTTAGCTCAAGACATCACACGTATGCTGGAACCTCAGTGTGTAATGTCAGAGACACACACAGGGACTAGTAGACTAATGGGTGACGGCAGCAACTGGATGTGAGTGACTGTCCTCGTCTACCTCCACACCACGTGGTAAACAGGAAGGAGACGAGAAGTAAACAACAACAGGACATAATCACTTTAATCTCATCTGACTGGACCAAAGAGTGAACCTTCAATTTGAATAGAAGTAGAGTGAATATTAGACATCATTAGACCATGTGATTTGAATAGAAGTAGAGTGAATATTAGACATCATTAGACCATGTGATTGGTGGACAGAGTGCCTTCGCTTCTGCATTAGCTGCATCTTTATTTACCGGTGTTTGTGTGCGTGCAGTTTTCAGTGTGTGTGAGTGTGACTTTCCCTGCAGGTGTGTGTGTACAGTGTGTGTACACTGTGTGTGTGCAGCATGTGTGTGCAGTGTGTGTGTACAATGCATTTGTGTGTGTACAGTGTGTGTACAGTGTGTGTGTGCACAGTGTGTGTGTGTGCCTCTTGGATAAAAGGTTCTGATGACTAAGACACCTTAGTACAAGTGTTAGTGTGTGTGTTTCTGTGTGTGTTCATTTTCCAGTGTGTGTGCACAGTGTCTGTGCGTATGTGTACAGTGTGTGTGTGCAGTATGTGTGTGTGTGTACTGTGTGTGTACAGTGTGTGTGTACAGTGTGTGTGTACTGTGTGTGCACAGTGTCTGTGCGTGTGTGTACAGTGTGTGTGTGCAGTATGTGTGTGTGTGTGTACTGTGTGTGTGTGCAGTATGTGTGTGTGTGTGTGTGTACTGTGTGTGTGTGTACAGTGTGTGTGTACAGTGTGTGTGTGTGTACTGTGTGTGTGTGTGTACAGTGTGTGTGTACAGTGTGTGTGTACTGTGTGTTGAGGTTCTTCACCTGCTGACCTGATGGTGTCATCCTGGTGTTTAGGGAGGCGAGGATGTTCCAGCCTCTGGCTCTGTCACGTGGAGCTTGTCTTAGTAATTACACTGGATCTCCCTTCATCCCCACCTAGCAGAGCAGCCTGTCTCCCTCCCCAACTAGCAGAGCAGCCTGTCTCTCTCTCTTCCACACCAGTTTGCAGAGCAGCCTGTCTCTCTCTCTTCCACACCAGCTTGCAGAGCAGCCTGTCTCTCTCTCTTCCACACCAGCTAGCAGAGCAGCCTGTCTCTCTCTCTTCCACACCAGCTAGAGAGCAGCCTGTCTCTCTCTCTCTTCCACACCAGCTAGCAGAGCAGCCTGTCTCTCTCTCTTCCACACCAGCTAGCAGAGCAGCCTGTCTCCCTCTCTTCCACACCAGCTTGCAGAGCAGCCTGTCTCCCTCTCTTCCCCAGCTAGCAGAGCAGCCTGTCTCCCTCTCTCCCCCAGCTAGCAGAGCAGCCTGTCTCCTTCTCTCCCCCAGCTAGCAGAGCAGCCTGTCTCCCTCTCTCCCCCAGCTAGCAGAGCAGCCTGTCTCCCTCTCTCCCCCAGCTAGCAGAACAGTCTGTCTCCCTCTCTTCCCTAGCTTGCAGAGCAGCCTGTCTTCCTCTCTCCCCCAGCTAGCAGAGCAGCCTGTCTCCCTCTCTCCCCCAGCTAGCAGAGCAGCCTGTCTCCCTCTCTAGCTTGCAGAGCAGCCTGTCTCCCTCTCTTCCACACCAGGCAGCCTGCCTGGAAACAGCCTTCTCCACCAGCCATTCACCCTGGAAAACACCCCTGATAAAAAATAACCTGACTTTCCCTACAATGAGAGACTAAATTCAGGCCATTAAGCTCCTACCACTCAAGATTATACCTCTGTGAGTTTGATGAATAATTCAGACATTAGAAAAGCGTGAGAGAGAGTATGTGTGTGTGTGTGTGTCTATGTCTGTGTGTGTGTGTGTGTGTGTGTCTGTGTGGGAGAGATAGAGCATGCATATTCTCTTTGTCACATTGAAAGCAATAATATTCTGCTTTGTGGACAGGAAATGAAGGAGACATTATGAAGTGCCTCTAACATGCATGTCCTACTCGCTCTGTTTCAATCCATCCAGACACTGTCCTTGTTCAACATCTCGGAAGACTAGATTGATTTTGGCCCATGAATGTTTACATTTTAATAAACATTTAAACGTTAATGACAACTTGTGGCTACTCTAGCGTTCCCGTAACACAACTGCTTCTGAGAATAGAAACTGCATTTAAAAAATGAACCAGCGTCTAGCCCCATAAAGTCAGAAACCAAATATACCCATCAATATCTGCCAAAATAACAGAGTAGAAAGAGATATAAAAGAAAGGGTGTTAAACGAGAGAGTCAAAGATAAATTGTCTTCTATCAGGGGAGTATCCTGGAGATGGTTTGCCAGAGACTGCAGTAAAAGGCTCCGATACGATCCGACTTTTACCCCAAAGTCAATTTGTCTTAGACTTCAGGAAGAAAAAAAATATCCTTTGACTAAATAAAAGATTTATAAAGGTTGTCACGGTGTCTAATGGTGTGAGGGAACATAAGAGCGGAAGGTTTGTCTCTAGCAGGGGAGAGGGAGGGGAGGGAGAGATGAGAGGAAGAGAGGGGAGGGATGGGAGGACAAGGACGGGAGAGGGAGGTAGAAGGAGGGAGAGGAAGAGATGGGAAAGGGGGAAAGGGAGTTGGGAGGGGAAAGTATGGAAGGAAAGAAGGAAGGAAGGAAAGAAGGTAAGTAGGTAGTTAGAGGTGGGAGGAGTGAGCCCCAGGCCCAGGTGTACGAGCTAAATAGCGACAACATCCTCCTCTTGTCACTGCCTGATGGACAATACAGCCTCCTGGACAAAAGCTTCCTTTAATCTGTTGTTTTCCACACAAAGAAGCCCGGAGTCTTTATGTGTCAAAACAGGCATCTTCATTGAAACAGACTCTCGGTCCTCCTATACATCTTCATCAAGGCGTCAAAGTCCCGCTGGATGTATTCAAACTGTCCTCATCCCTGTCGGGGTTTGGTCTTGGGCTGTGTTGGAGCACGAGGTGAAGGTGTTGCTCTGTTCCTGGTGTCCACAGAGGGAAGTTCTGTCTGTCTCCTCTAGAACACAGCGTCAGTTCAGTTCCGGCTTTTGAAGTGTTAAACAAACCAGCTGACTGAAGAGACAGTTCGACAAGCACCTGGGCATGAAACACGTCGGGGTCCGACGCACAGCGAGGATTCACTCTGACACGAGTCTCTCTGAGGCAGAGTCTCTCTGAGGCAGAGTCTCTCTGAGGCAGAGTCTCTCTGAGGCAGAGTCTCTCTGAGGCAGAGTCTCTCTGAGACAGAGTCTCTCTGAGGCAGAGTCTCTCTGAGGCAGAGTCTCTCTGAGGCAGAGTCTCTCTGAGGCAGAGTCTCTGAGGCAGTCTCTCTGAGGCAGAGTCTCTCTGAGGCAGAGTCTCTCTGAGGCAGAGTCTCTCTGAGGCAGTCTCACTGCGCAGGAAGGTCGGAGGTCAGAATCTCATGTTGTAATGTAGAAACAGACAAACAAAGCTAATGTTCAGCCAACAGCTGTTGGTTGGCCAATCAGGCAGACCATGCATCATAGATTCATACGTCATCAGAACACATTACTGCTTATATGAGGAACACGGCATGTATGGATAAATAATGACAGAACGTAGGAACAGATAATAAGGCAATTTCACCCATCTGCTATCTCCTGTTACTGGACTTTATGAGCAGAGCGGAAATTGACCTCCCTCCCGGACACCTGGTTCCTGAAAGGTTCTCACGGCAAGACGTTCTGTCTCCGCACATCACAGAAAGGTCGCAACCTTCTAATTGACATTCTCCAGGCTTTCATCTCCACCCTCACCTGCCTGCCAGCCTCAACAAATCCTATGGACTTCAAACAGCACTGGAAGGCCGACCAACGGGTTGTTCTGGAGTGTTCTGGCTTTTGTTTGTTTGTTTACAATGAACTTGTCGTTTCTACTTCTGTGAAAACAACAAGTGTGTATCTTTTAACGTTGTTACAGCAAACCTTCAAAATCGGCCAAAAAAAGAAAAAAATGTTTTCCATTTGCTTTGACATTTAATTATAGCAATGTTTCGGCTGCTGGGCCGTGAATGCCATGACAACAGGACAGATGAGAGAGTCTCTTTCTTAATTTTGCAGGAAGAATGATTGTCCTCGGTTAGTTAGTCTGCGTCTCACTCCCAGTCAACCCTTCCTCATTCCGTCAACCGCCAGAAAGCCTCATCTCATCATTGGCCTTAACCAGGCACCTCTAAACACAGTGTGCTGCGGGTACCTGCAGCTGCCAACCCTCTGAGAATAGGAACCAAAAGTCTAGCAAACCAGGAACCCATCACAGACTTGGCTCTTTTCGCTTCCTTGGCTGCAGCCAGTGAGGAAGCTATTACCTGGGGCCCGGTGTTAATGGTGGACAGCTGCCTGGCTGTCAGAGCTCAGACTGGTAGTCAAACTAAGTAATGTGTCTGGGCTCTTCGCAGGCTCCCAAGCCTGTCTCTGCAGGCTTCAAAGGAAGATAAAGTCGCTGGGAGAAGTGTGCACAGACAGAGGGATCGATGAGGAGTGCAGTGTCAATATCAGGGGCCATCATTTCCCCTGACTACCACTTGGTTTTCTTCCTCCGCCATGGCGGAGCAGCAGTGTACAGTCAACTCTCTCACATCTGCACACCTTGTGCACACCAGCACGCTCAAATCGGAGCGGCCTGCAGTGACATCACAATACTGCTACTGAAAGTGACATCACAATACTGCTACTGACAGTGACATTACAATACTGCTACTGACCGTGACATCACAATACCACCACTGACAGTAACATCTAAATATCACTACTGACGGTGACATCACAATACCACCACTGACAGTGACATCAAAATACCATTACTGACCATGACATCACAATACTGCTACTGACCGTGACATCACAATACCGCTACTGACAGTGACATCACAATACAGCTACTGACAGTGACATCAAAATGCCTCATCAGCACTAGTGATTATTGCATTGGGCCCTACCAGATAAGAATCTTTGCTTTGAACTGAATCCAATTCTTCCGAGTGACAGTGAAGGTGGACGCAGTAATGGGATTCTTCACTGGATGGCATGACCATTATTATTTTTTACACAAAAACATATAATTGCATCCAGGCACACCCTCATGCTCATCGGCCCACACATCACACTGGCACTGCTAGATTATAGATGCACATGCGCACACACACACACATTGGTAAATACCCGTGGCCAGTCCAAAATTGGATCGACTGGCACAGACAGCATTTCACCTAATCATAAATTCATTTACAGATTGAAAGCTGTCATTTATATTTAATTTCATATTAAGCTTCAGGACTTGTAGACCATGGACCCCTGGCTCACTTGGGTGGGGGGGGGGGGAAGGGAGGGGTGGGGGGGGGGGCAATTGGGCAACGGCACTGCCAAAGCCCCATCATTTCGCATTATGGTAAACACTGAGAGAGCCTTGCATATTTAATGCTAACACTCTAATGCCATTCCATGGCTGTCTTTAATCCAAGGGGCTGTGTCTATCAAGGCCTTGTGGCATGCCTTGTATAGCCTGCTTCTACCCACTCCCACACGCTCCCACAAGCCGCTACTGCGCCACAGGGTGCAGGGCACGGCACCAGACCAACAGGAACATCTGACGAGCTCAAATGGAGGAAGACAAGGGGGTGGAAAGTAATCTGAAGAATTTATGATATGCAACGACAAAGATTGTAGAGAGGTATGAGTTTGATAGTGAGTATTGTGACTTTGATAGTGAGTGTTGTGACTTTGATAGGGAGTGTTGTGACTTTGATAGTGAGTGTTGTGACTTTGATAGTGAGTATTGTGACTTTGATAGGGAGTGTTGTGACTTTGATAGGGAGTATTATGAGTTATATAGGGAGTGCTGTGAGTTTATAGGGAGTATTGTGAGTTTGATAGGGAGTTTTGTGTGTTTAATAGGGAGTATTGTGAGTTTGATAGGGAGTTTTGTGTGTTTAATAGGGAGTATTGTGAGTTTGAGAGGGAGGTCCACATCTTCCCTGTTGTCTTTGACTGGCTCCTGCTAGCGTAGCTCCACAGCACCTCCACTGGTGAAGCTGCGTTACTACACCTCCCAGATTCACCCCGAGGACTGTCCTCCTGGCATCGTTCAAACCGCGCGAGCTCCAGGAGCAGTAAATGCCGGTGGAAAAGACAACCCAAGAAAATCAGACAATATTCCCTTTCAGAATATTAAACACAGGGAACGGCAAAGAGAACAGCAGCTCGCTCCAAGCTTGCGCGAGGAGACAAGTTGAAGGATTAGAACCGGATTCTTCTTCTTCTCTAGTTGTTCATCCAGCTAAACACTCTGCACTCCAGCTACAAGGATGGAAAGTGGCCCTGCATATCTTCCATTTAAAGGTTACACTCTCCCTGGCTGGCCCTAGCCACACTACGATGATTTATCGAATGGGAATGCGTGTCACCCTGGGGTAAGAGGACCTCAGAGAGACGGTCTTTCAGCTCTGACTTGCTTCTACCCACCTGCTCCTTTCCCCACCTCTATTTCAGGGCTTAATTGCAGCAGTAAAATTGCCATGGCATTGTCTGGAGTGAAATACAGCTGGAGATGGAGCTGTGATCTTCCTAGAGGGACTAATACAGTCCAAGGTTTCCACGGGGCGGATGCCGTTTTAATCACCCACACACGACACACACACGCATACACACCCACATGCAGCATGGCGGTGTTATGGTCACTGAGGGGGCTTGGAGACTGGCCAGGATGCTGGCGTCAGTAGGATCCCAGCAGGTGTGTGTGTGTGTGTGTGTGTGTGTGTAGGCCTGCACTTGTGTGTGTGTGCGTATGTGTGTGTACGTGCCTGTACTTCAGTGTGTGTACGTGTGTGTATGCCTGTACTACAGTGTGTGTACGTGTGTGCATGCCTGAACTACAGTGTGTGTACGTGTGTGTATGCCTGTACTACAGTGTGTGTATGTGTGTGTATGCCTGTACTACAGTGTGTGTACGTGTGTGCATGCCTGTACTACAGTGTGTGTAGGTGTGTGTATGCCTGCGCTTGCTTGTGTGTGTGTGTGTATGTGTTCGCGCGTGTGTGTGTGCCTGTACTTGATTGTGTGTGTGTGTGTATGTGTTCGCGCATGTGTGTATGCCTGTACTTGATTGTGTGTGTTTGTTTTTGTGTGTGTCAGTGGCCAGGCGTGGACTGTTCAGGGTGTGAAGGAGAAGAGATGACCGAGGTCAGCCATCATGGTTTGGCCACACAGCCAACCACTCACAGTTAACCCCCCACCATCTGACCACATGGCCCCTCCCAGTTAACCCCCCACCATCTGACCACATGGTCCCTCCCAGTTAACCCCCCACCATCTGACCACATGGTCCCTCCCCCCCTCTCCTCCTCCACTGCGCATCCTGAGATGGTGTTCATCTGTCTGCCCGGATGACTCCTCCCTGAAGCCACTCTGTAAATACTCATCTGCTGAAAACACAGAGACAGATGCTGCTCAACACAGGAAACAGACTCGTACGCCATTAAAAACAGTTTTGCCGGAGCCATTTGGAATGGTTTGGGATTCCTGTGTCGTTCAGGGCAGATTCTAATGACGGGGGGGAAGGTTGTTGGGCAAAAAGATCATGCTTGGAAAATGGTAATCAGACAAATGATTGAATGTGTGTGTGAGTGTGTGTCGGCCTGTCTGTGAGTAGGTAGAGGTCAGCATCTTTCAATCTATGCATTGAGGTCTGTGTTAATGTGTTTATAATCATAGTGTTTGCTGCATGCTGACAGTGGGCTTGACATTGACTGCTAGTAAATCACACACTTAAATAAGGGTCATTATTATTGATTGCAAAGTGAGGAGGGGCAGGAGGATGAGTGGGTGAGGGGGAGGGGGAGTAGGTAGAGGAGGTGGGTGTGTCGTGGGGTGAGGAGGGGAGCAGGGGTGAGGGGGAGGGGTAAGGGAGAAGAGGGTGTTTAGGGGAAAGGTATGTTGTAGCAGAGGTGGTTGGTGTGGCGACCAGTGACTCATATACAGTCCCTGAAGGCCAGCTCCCCTGGTCGCTCAGCAGGGGGGGAAGGGGGGGGGAGTTGCCCTTTAGAGGCGCCTTCTGAGGTAAATCGTCAGAGGTGGCGCCCAGCCTTTCTGGCGCGTTCCAGCGTCCGGGCAGCTGTGCTCGCATTGCTACCGCCCCGGGTCGAATATTTGAGATTCAATTAGCTCGGATGCACGGGAAAATATCGAAGGGCATGTTGCCCGAGTCAAGCCGCAAGGAAGTCAGAAAAGGTCATGCCACACACTTCCTCTCCGAGACCTAAAGGAGGAGCGCGTCACGTTCCAAAAATGGCATTTCATCCAGCAATGGCAGAGTTAGCCAAATTCATTTTCCCTCTGAAAATATTCAGCCGGGAGCTGCCATCCTTTGCAATATAACTTTGAGGGCCGCAGGCTATCAATATCTCCACATTATAACTCCAAATGTAACACTTCATTCATATTCTTCTCAAGCACATAGTCCCTCTCAAACAGTTCTCGGCAGAAGTTTAAAAAAAATAGAAGCCACTTTTCTCTCGCCGTAGTGAAAAGTGCGTAAACTTACGCGTTCGCCGTCTGCAAAACTCTTCAGTCGAGCCGTCGACATCTCTACGACTCCCCAACCACCCAGCTCTCAAAAGAAGCCATTACATTTCCCTTTGAATAGAACGGTCCTTTTGACAAGGCATTTAACCGAACAGGGACCACATTCTGCATGCTAATTGTGGACTCTGCCCCTCCCAGACAGAGCGCAGGACCCTGTTGAGAGTGACCTTGCAGGACGACAGGTGTCCGGGCGGGGGGGGGTGGATATGCCCACTATCACCTGGAGGTGACATAAAACTCCCCAATTAAAGCTCAAGATGGCAGCGCGCGTGTCTGGAAAGCCCAACGAGAGCCGCACAGCCCCAGTTGGGTGGGTTAGTTTGTATCTTTTGATTCTTTCTTTTGTGTGGGGTTTTTCTTCTGCTGATTGTAATTCCTTAGAGGTGATGCACATCAAAATGTTTGACAGTAGAGATCAAGGCGCTGTGGTTTTGTGGCGGGAACGTGTTGGTGGGGGGGTGTTGAGGGTGTGTGTTGGTGGGGGAGTGTTGAGGGTGTCTGTTGGTGGGGGAGTGTGTTGAGGGTGTGTGTTGGTGGGGGAGTGTTGGTGGGGGTGTGTTGGTGGGGGAGTGTGTTAAGGGTGTGTGTTGGTGGGGGAGTATCGGTGGGGGTGTGTTGGTGGGGTGTGTTCATGAGTATCTGGTGGTGCCAGGCGTCGTACACAAAGCACTATCTCACTCTGTAACATGTATTTTCCAACATCGCCAAAAAATGAGATGAGTGATGTTTTACCTCAGGTGTCTGGAAGTTCACTCCAGGCTCGCCTTTGCTTGCCGAGTTCAAAGACTCGCGCGAGAAAAAGCCGTTTATATCCGGTGAAACGAGACTATTTGTCTCCAATATGAATCCATCTTCCTTGCTAACACAAAGATTGAGGCGACTCGGAGCCGCCTGCAAGCTGCTTCTCTTCTGGTCTAATTAGAGGGAATTAAAAGGTTGTGAGAAACATCTGCAGGAGTCAGAAGGAATGAAACAAGGCCAGATGAAGTGGCTCTGAGGCGGGAGCAGCTTCGTTACCATCACTTCTCTGCTCGTGTCTCAGGGGTTGCAGGCAAAGCCTTCAGACGACTCAGCCCTCAGCGTAGCAACGTATTTATTCTTACTGATTAGCTTCAAATGTGGGGACGTGTAACAACACGGAAGAACATCCGGCTCAACAATCAGAACAGGACTACGGAACCCAGCGTGGCCAAGAATCCGTTAATGCGATAATATCTTGAATTAATTGAAAGCTTTCATCCACGCTTGCATTGTTCGGAGCGTTTGTTTGTGTGTGTTAAATTGTGTCAGTCATTTCCTGATTTTCAGTAGGTTATGTTGCAGAATGAGGTTCATTTTACGAGACGGGGCATTCAATGTGTTTGCCTCTAAGTAAATGCAGTCTGGACAAGGGCCAATTATTATCTGGCTGCAAGTGTTTGTTAGCAGTTCAAACATTCAAGCCTGCCCAGTTCAAACAAGACCTCAGAATGCGTCTAAACTGCTCCCATGCGCCTGTCTCCACTCATTACTCTAGTAAGGGAAAGGAATAATGAACGTTGATTCATTACTTGCATGGCTTGCCAGAGTTTTCACATCCTAATAATTTTGGCATCAAAATGTATTTCGTGCCAACCCAATTCTCGACATCGGTCGTGTGTGTGCTCGCTTGATTAAGCACTGTGAAACGAGCCACTGCCGCACTCCAACTCCATTTTGTGCCGCTTTTATGTATGGGATTTCTTCCCTCCCGTAGGCTGCGTTGTCACCTAGTGACTATCGGAGCAAGTCATCTTAAACCAATCCCGTGGACGAGGGGAATATTAAAAAGCCATGACACGATTACTGCAGCGGGATGTCGGCGGTCCGAAACGCGGGTGAACTAATTAAACTAATTGCGTTCCCTTCAATGGAATGAAATGCAGAGCAAAATATAATCCTGTCAGATGACATGAACAGCAACGTAATGAGCACATTATTGTACAGTAGCTAGGCTGCCTACTGGGTAAATGGGATGCCTGGATGGATGGTTGAGGACTGAGATTCCTTTAGTAGGTCGAAGACCAAAATGTACTGAACACAAAATACTCTGGTTTGGGCTTCTGGACAGATAGTTTCAGAAATAGTTTTCATTCCATTTCAAAACATGCAGTTGTTTTATCAATCATTTCACAGTTGAGATAACATGGAGGAGTAGGGAAAAAAGGAGAAAAAAACCCAATATTGTGTAATGCAGGTTGTTTTTCAGCAAATGTCATAAAGGATGTAAAGAATCTCTACAACAGTAAAGAAAGGTGATGGTTTGTCTCAAATGTTAGGTTATATCCTGCTAAGGAGAGCTAAGGTCAAGCACCTGCATTATAGGCAAACATGGTTTCCTAGGCAGGCCTTGTGAAATGGAATTGATTTACAGCGTACAATCGCCCCTCTTGGACACAAGCAACATCATTTCTTTTAATTTCTCCACATTGATTAAGTCCAAGTACATTTCGCCACACCAGTTTGAAATCGAGCAACCTATTGTGAAGGCACTCAATAAAAGACCTTTTTTTTTGTTTGGTCAAACGCAGGCTTCGGCACCTTGTGAAAACGCCGTGTGGTTGAGTTTGCACGCATCTTGAGGAGAAGGATTCGAATAGCCAAAGTACCCAGGTGATTGCATTGATTTTGCCAGCTTGTTGAATTAAATCGACTTCTTCAATATTGTGGGAGTGTAACTGCCAAGTTTAATTGCAGACAATCAACAAGGCTGAGTTTCCCTGCGAGTTTTACCTTGTGTTCTTACGACACCCTCTGTGACACCGCTTGTAAAAAGGGACATTTAGATAAAACAAGTCATTTGATTCGAAAGTTTCTCCAGTGTCTCCTGCCTATTCAGATAGAGAGATCGTCACAAAAAACACATGGAATAACTAACTCTCCCTTGATGTTTCAGAAGTCAGCAAAAAAAACACACGATTGAAATGGCGCTCGTCGTGTCTCACCTCTCTCAAGCACGGAACGGGCGACCTGAAACCCTTGTTCCATTTAACCAGGCTGGCCAGATGAATCAGTCCCTTCATGGGCGCCCTCGCCCTCATCCTGTGAGAAACCAGAAGAAGAGGAGGGGGGAGGGGGATGAGGGAGGGGGG
>BROE01000014.1:2560452-2571480 GCA_036571765.1 Plecoglossus altivelis
ATGACTAAGACCAGTCAGAAACTGCAAAGGCAGCCTGCCCCAGACCTCGAAACAAATACCACTAAATTAATTCCAAAACCAAGCCTGGATTGTAGACTTGAAAGTGTACATATAGTATCAGTCTCCAGTTCGACTAAGTTATGAATCCCAAGGTCTCCCTGTGTGTTGCACTGTGTGCTGAGTCACTGCTGACTATGTTATCAGACTGTGACTGTCAGAGACTGTGTCATCTGTGTCCAACAACAACACAAGTTTAAGAATGATCTGGTTATGTGAAGAAGCTTTCATGGGCGTGGCCTACAGGACTAAACATCATACAAGATGGGAAGGCAGGAATGAAAAGAGTGAGGGTGGAGAGAGGAAGAGGGGAGGTTGATGAGAGAGGGAAGCAGGGGGAGGGTGATGGAGAGAGGAAGAGATGGAGGGTGGAGGAGAGGCGAGAGAGGTTGATGGAGAGAGGGAGAGAGAGAGGGTGTGAAGAGAGAAGAGCGACTGAGGGTGAGGGGGGAGGAAAGGGAGGGGAAAAAAAGGGGGAGGGGGAGGCAGGGTGATGGAGAGAGAAGCGAGATGAGGTGATGGAGGAGAGGAAAGGGGAGGACGGTGATGCGAGGAGAGAAGAGGAGGGGGATGGAGCGAAGGAGAGAGGGAGGGTGATGGAGGAGAGAAGAAAGAGGCGTGGTGGGGAGAGGGAGAGGGGGAGGGTGATGAGAGAGGAAGAGAGGTAAGAGTGGGATGGAGAGAGGAAGAGAGTGAGGTGATGGAGAGAGGAGAGAGGTGCGTTGGCGGAAGAAGAGGGGGAGGGTGATGAGGAGAGGAAGAGAAGGAGAGGGTGATGGAGGAGAGGAAGAGAGGAGGGGACTGGAGGAGAGAAGAGAGAGAGGGTGGTGGGGAGAGGAAGGGGAGGGTGATGGAGGAGAGGAAGAGATGGAAAGAGAGAGAAATATTAAGAGATAGACAGAAAGAGACAAGGAGAGAGAGAAGAGAGGAAGGTGAGGAGGAGAGAAGAGGAGGGTGAGAGAGGGAGAGGAACATGAGAGAGAGGGTGGTGAGAGAGGCGAGAGGGGCGGAGGTGATGAGAGAGAGAAGAGGAGGAAAGGAAAGAAGAGAGGAGAGAAAGAGAAGGGTGATGGAGGAGACGGAGAGAGAGGGTGGTGGAGAGAGGGATGGAGAGGTGATGGAGAGAGGAAGAAGAGAGGTGGTGGAGGAGAGGAAAGGAGAGGGTGATGGAGGAGAGGGAGAGAGAGAGGGTGGTGGAGGAGAGGAAGAGGGGGAGGGTGATGGAGGAGAGGAAGAGAGAGAGGGTGATAGAGGAGAGAAAGAGAGGGAGGGTAATGGAGGAGAGGAAGAGAGGGAGGGTGATGGAGGAGAGGAAGAGAGAGAGGGTGATGGAGGAGAGGAAGAGAGGGAGGGTGATGGAGGAGAGGAAGAGAGGGAGGGTGATGGAGGAGAGGAAGAGAGGGAGGGTGATGGAGGAGAGGAAGAGGGTGAGGGTGATGGAGGAGAGGAAGATCATCCCAGAAGGCAGGGCTCAGTTGGATCATTGGCAACTTAACGGTGTGTGTCGTAAATGATGTCACTGGTTCATCTCTCTCCCTCCTTCCTTTCCTCCCTCTTTATCGCTCTCATTGCTTATCTCCTTCTCTAACACTCTTTTTCTCTCCCCCTGGTTCCTTCTATCTCTTCGTCACACTCCCTCTCTCTCTCACTTTCTCGTTCAATGTCTTTCCTCCTTCCTTCCTCTGGATCTCACTCTTCCCTTCTCTTCATCTCAACCTGCCCCCCTGTCCTCTCCTCGTCTCTCTCTCTTCATGGCTCTACCTCTTGTTCTCTCTTTCTCCTTCTTTCTATTCCCCTCTCTCTTTCTCCCTCTCTCCCTCTCTCCCTCTCTCCCCCTCTCTCACACACTCTTTTCATCCCCCTCACTTTCCCTCTCTCTCATACTCTCTCCCTCTCTGTCTGAGACGCTTCAGACGAGTCCGCCCCCTGACGGTGAAGCAGCCAAGCGAATCCCTACCTGTCAGTGTGCCATCATCGCCATGGGAGACAGCAGTCATGTGATTCCTCTGCGGGGCGTGTGATTGGCTGGCGTCCAGAGAGTCTTTGGAGTTTGTTAGGATTATCAGGAAATCACAGTGTTGCACAGCATTTGTGACAGCAAGACGTATTGTCAAGGTAGGTTGAGTTGTGTGTGTGTGTATGTGTGTGTGTGGCTATGTTTACAGTGTGTGTGTCTGTGTGCTTGTGTGCGGATAGTGGTGTGTGTGTAGCTGTGTGTGTAGCCCTGTGTGTGTTAATCCTGCAGGTGACAGACCTTCGATAGGTTCCCCACAGAGACAGGAAGTGCAGTTCTTGGGGAGCCAATCAGAGGGTAATGTCTGGTGTGCTGCCATCCAGAGTGGAGCATGGCTTTGTTTAGGAGAGGAAGAGGAGGAGGGGGAGGAGGAGAAGAGGAGGAGAGGAAGAGGGAGAACAGAGGAGGAGAAGAAGAGAAGTGTAAGAGCAAGAGGGGCAAGAGGAGCAGGAGATGAGGAGAGAAGGAGGAGACTTGTATAAGCAGCAGGAGGAAAGGAGGAGTGGATGAGAGGAGAGCCTATCAGCACTGAGAGGTAAAAGAGGAGAGCCTATCAGCACTGAGAGGAGTAGGAGGAGAGCCTATCAGCACTGAGAGGAGTGGGAGGAGAGACTATCAGCACTGAGGAGTAGGAGGAGAGCCTATCAGCTCTGAGAGGTATAAGAGGAGAGCCTATCAGCACTGAGAGGTATAAGAGGAGAGCCTATCAGCACTGAGAGGAGTAGGAGGAGAGCCTATCAGCACTGAGAGGTATAAGAGGAGAGCCTATCAGCACTGAGAGGTATAAGAGGAGAGCCTATCAGCTCTGAGAGGAGTAGGAGGAGAGCCTATCAGCACTGAGAGGAGTAGAAGGAGAGCCTATCAGCATTGAGAGGTATAAGAGGAGAGCCTATCAGCACTGAGAGGAGTAGGAGGAGAGCCTATCAGCACTGAGAGGAGTGGGAGGAGAGCCTATCAGCACTGAGAGGAGTAGAAGGAGAGCCTATCAGCACTGAGAGGTATAAGAGGAGAGCCTATCAGAACTGAGAGGAGTAGGAGGAGAGCCCATCAGCACTGAGAGGAGTGGGAGGAGAGCCTATCAGCACTGAGGAGTAGGAGGAGAGCCTATCAGCACTGAGAGGTATAAGAAGAGAGCCTATCAGCACTGAGAGGAGTAGGAGGAGAGCCTATCAGCACTGAGAGGTATAAGAGGAGAGCCTATCAGCACTGGGAGGTATAAGAGAAGAGCCTATCAGCACTGAGGAGTAGGAGAAGAGCCTATCAGCACTGAGGAGTAGGAGGAGAGCCTATCAGCACTGAGAGGTATAAGAGGAGAGCAGTGCAAAGTAACCAGGGTCACTTGGTAAATCTGAACATGGAGATTTTGAGTGCAATCGTTCCCTACAGACAGTCTGTCCAGTATTTCACCAATGACTACAATAATATAACCCTTGAGAAATTCTTTCCTCCATTTGATCTCTTAACCATCCAAGTTTCTGCTATTGAATGTTCCACTCAGCTTGAAGGTGGGAGTGAAAAAATATTGGTTTTGAAAAAAAGACCTTCTACTCTTTAGAGAAGAAATAAAGAAAAACATTGATTGGCCGATGTAGACCAATCAATTCAGCCCTGTAGAGCTTGGAGACACCAAGGCTGGGTTTCTCACTACAAGTCTACCTCCTTTGTCCTGTCGCCGTGGCTACGGTTGGGTCGTCACGAATCCAGTTCAGAGAGGTGTTACTGCTACTACAGTGCCAGACAGTGGTTCAGTGCTGACCTATCAGATAATGGCTTCTTGTTGGGACTTCCTGTGTCTGTTAGCTAGTGTCTCCTACAGGTCTGTGTCTGTTAGCTAGCGTCTCCTAGAGGTCTGTGTCTGTTAGCTAGCGTCTCCTAGAGGTCTGTGTCTGTTAGCTAGCGTCTCCTAGAGGTCTGTGTCGGTTAGCTAGTGTCTCCTACAGGTCTGTGTCTGTTAGCTAGCGTCTCCTAGAGGTCTGTGTCGGTTAGCTAGTGTCTCCTAGAGGTCTGTGTCTGTTAGCTAGCGTCTCCTAGAGGTCTGTGTCTGTTAGCTAGCGTCTCCTTGAGGTCTGTGTCTGTTAGCTATTGTCTCCTACAGGTCTGTGTCTGTTAGCTAGCGTCTCCTAGAGGTCTGTGTCTGTTAGCTAGTGTCTCCTACAGGTCTGTGTCTGTTACCAAGCATCTCCTACTGGTATGTGTCTGTTAGCTAGTGTCTCCTACAGGTCTGTGTCTGTTAGCTAGTGTCTCCTAGAGGTCTATGTCTGTTAGCTAGTGTCTCCTAGAGGTCTATGTCTGTTAGCTAGCGTCTCCTACAGGTCTGTGTCTGTTAGCTAGTGTCTCCTAGAGGTCTGTGTCTGTTAGCTAGTGTCTCCTAGAGGTCTGTGTCTGTTAGCTAGCGTCTCCTAGAGGTCTGTGTCTGTAAGCCATTGTCTCCTACAGGTCTGTGTTTTATCATGTCCTGTATTAGCAGTGGATAATGTGAATCAGTGCGCGTGTATAATGTGTGTGAATATGTAGCATGTGTGCGCATACATGTGTGTGCACATGTAGTCTGTGTGCGCGC
This sequence comes from Plecoglossus altivelis, assembly GCA_036571765.1. NCBI lineage: Eukaryota > Metazoa > Chordata > Actinopteri > Osmeriformes > Plecoglossidae > Plecoglossus > Plecoglossus altivelis. Next base: position 2,565,084 of record BROE01000014.1, read on the forward strand.
GTACGTGTGTGCGTGCAGAGCCGGTGTCTGTCATTGTCCACTGAACACAGCGTTCGTGTTTTACAACCAAAAGCCCAATTACATTTTAATAGACTGTAGTCACCGAGTATGACAAATGCTGATCCCTCCAGAAACGGTTTGGCCTTTTTTATCAGGTCGTGAGGGTTTACTGACAGCAGTTCAGATGGCACATCCAGAACAAGGCTTATATTTAGTGTTTTCATCCATCCCTCATCTCTTCTGCAAACACAGTACGACACAAGGGAAGGCCAATTCAACCCTTATCAAAGGAAAACACGTTTGGCCCTGATGAAAGAGATTGTAGGAAAACAAACCGGATCGATCAGATTTGGTCTTGGATATTGGGAGAGAGGCAGTTGGCAGTGATGGGAGCTATTTATATGTGGATGATGGGTTTGACAATCGAGCACTGGACTTCAACAAGTCCTCATTGGCACCTTATCCGTATGTCCCTTCAGAGAACAAGCCTCTGCTGAATAAATACAGTATCATTATTAGTATTATTATTATTATTATTAGTATGACTACTATTATTATTATAGATTATTATATTATATATGATGTGTTTGTGAGATGGGTGGTATTGCACAGCAGAAGCTGGGTGGTCCAGACTCTGCAGAAGAAGGGTTGAAGAGCTTAGATAAACACGATCTGTCTGCTGGATAATGACCCACCCAACTAAAGACTAATGATCTGACAACTACATCCTCTCTCTCTCTCCCTCTCTCTCTCTCCCTTTCTCTCTCTCTCTCTCTCTCTCTCTCTCTCCCTCTCTCTCTCTCTCTCGCTCTCCCTCTCTCTCTTTCTCCCTCTCTTTCTCTCCTTTCTTCCTCTCGCTCTCCATCTCTCTCATTATATCCCTCAGCAGACAGAATCAATCACTCGCAATTGCCTTCTAATGAAAGGTGGAAAATATTATACAAAGGTTATTTTTTCTCTGTCTCCATTATTCCTTACTCCCTTTCTCCTTCCCTCCCTCCCTCCTTCCCTCCTTCCCTCCCTATCTTCCTATCTTCCTTTTTCCAGTTTCTAGTGTCTGTTAAAGTGTGTGAGGGACCCTCACCCTTAATGAAGGTGTGTGTGTGACCACAAGCAGACAATTTCAATTCATAGATACTAAAAATACTCAAACCTAAGAGAGTCATGCATTTCATCTGACTTGAACGTGTTTGCGTAACAATCGGTGTCTCTCGATCCTCAAACCTTTTTCCATCTACGATCCCCGTGTATATAAAAGAAACAATACCTGCCAACAGGATTTCATTCTCATGACCTCTAAAATCACGGCGTCAGATAAAGACGCACGTATAAGCAGAGCGTTGCATCTGAAATGAGTTTTTTTTTACGGCACGCGTGGAAAAGATGCCCTGACGCACGTCTCCTTGGGAATTCTGCGGCTCTGTATTCTGCCCGTGACATGGAGCGGGTCGGACCAAACTCGCTCCGGGTTTAATCTCATTCCCCATCAATGTAAATATTTATCTTGGTTCTGATTCAATCTGGTCCGAACTCTGCTTCTGTGCTTGGTCTGATAACTCTGGACTCTCGCTCGCCTGCTCACTGCTCCCAGTAGTGATAATGAGGGGATGGGGAAGACACGATGGCGATCATCACTCGTGATGAAGGATATGGGAACGGGTTTCGCTTTGAACGTCTCTCATAGTTTGTCTTCGAGACGTGGTTACTTCGTGTTGTAGAAGTTTTCAGAGTCCTGTAGAGCTCGCGCAAAAATGCAATATTGTTGTACTCAGTTCTCAAACGCGTGAAGTTGGGCTATATTTGATTGATATTGACACTTTAAGGCTATCCTTAAAGTTTTCATATGCCTATTCAAATCATTTTTCTTTTTCATGCATGTTTTATATAACCAGGCCTTCCTCTCATCTCGCTTTCATCTTCCTTCCCTCCAGTCATCGCCATAGTAACACTCATAATCACACTGGCCGAAGTGGAGGCAAATATCTTACCATGATTGCCAACGGCGGTTTGTACACACAATCGCCGAATTACACAAGTTACAACGTGAAGAACACAAGTCTCCGAGGGGGCTGCAAGCTGCAGACGGGTTGCTTCAGTCAGTTTGATCTCGACGCCATCTCTCACCTTAACTAATTGTCAGGGTGTGACTACAGCCGTTTCTCAGTTTTCAGCGTGCGCGCCCAGGCCAAACGCGCCAAGCTCATCACTTATACTCCACGCTTCTTTGCTTCGGTTATAACCTTGGTTCGTCTCTCGTCCTCTCTCCTTCCTTCCATCTCTTTCCATCCCCGTGGCCCATCCCCCTCTTTCTCTATCTTCCGCTCACTCTCTTTCCTTTTACCTTCATCTTCCTTTGTCTGCCTCTTCTTCCTGGGGAAGCTAAGCAGCAGGGTTCGGTCCAGGGGAGGGGGGATGGGGGGTTCTGGGGGAGAAGCTACTGATGGGAGGATGGGGGTGGAGGGGGGGGTCCTGTCCTCAGAGTGCCTCAGCAGGAATATCTGGATTAAAGCTGCTTAGACTCAATACCTCAGGAACTGGAGATGCTCCAAAGATGTCTCTCTGGAGCTCTGCCCCTCTCCTGGTGTCTCTCCCTCTCTTCTCCACCTCCATCCATCCCTCCCTCGCTCCCTTTCTCTATCTTGCTCTCTCTTCTCTCCCTCGCTCTCTTCTCTACCTGCTTCTCTACCTTTCTTTCTCCCTTCTCTTCTATTTCTCCCTTCCTCTTTTTCTCACTCTTTCTCTCACTACCTACCTCTCTTCCTCTCTCTCTCCCTCTCTTCTCTTCCTCTCCTGCTCTTCTCTTCCTCCTTCCCTATTTTTCTTTCTTTTCTTCCTCCCTCCCTCTCTCTTCTTCACCTCACTCTCTCTTCTCTTTCTCCGTTGTTTCCTCCTTTGCTCTTTTTTCACTTCCCTTTCTGCTCTTACTCTCTCCCTCTTGTTTGTTTCTCTTTCTTTCTTTCTCACCTCTCCCCCCTTTCTCTCCCTCTCCCCCTCTCTTCCACTATCTCTCCCTCTCTCTCTCCTCCCCTCTGTCTCCCACTCTGCCTCCCTCTCTCTCCCCTCTCTGTCTCCCTCTCTCTCCCCCTCTCTCCCCTCCTCTCTGCCTCCCCCCTCTCTCCTCCCTTCTCTGTCTCCCTCTCTAAATCCCCCCTCTCTCTCTCCCCTCTCTGTCTCCCTCTCTGCCTCCCCCCTCTCTCTCTCCTCTCTCTGTCTCCCCCTCTCTGCCTCCCTCTCTCTCTCTCTCTCTCTCTCTCTCTCTCTCTCTCTCCTCTCTGTCTCCCCCTCTCTGCCTCCCCCTCTCTCTCTCTCTCCTCTCTCTGTAAGTCTCTTTACCTGACTCCAGATTCCCAGCACAGCTTTACTCACAGCCTAGTTAATCCTTATGTTTCCGTATAATAAAAATATTACATATTGACTTTTTTTCCCTTTCTTTCTTAACTCAAACAATCTTTAATACCATCTCTGTATCTCCTCCATCGACTGAAATAATTAGTCCATGAATAAAAAGATGAAGGGAATAATACCTTTCCACCAGACGGAGCTACGTTTCGCAGTTCACATTCTCATATCCTTGTTTGGGAAGATAAACAAGCCAGTGTTTACCCAAGCAGAGTTAGGCGTTCTGAAGGTCACGCATTAGCCTGATTTTCTTCTGGGATCCACATCCTGATGATGGGACTGACAGAACGTGGGTCTGGTGGACGGAACAGGAGGCTGCGGACCCTGTCAATCCCAGAACCCCTTGCTGCTGTGACCTTTGAAGGCCAGTGTCTGATCTTTCCTCCTGAACTCGCTAACAAAGCAAGAGGGCTACTGACGAACGTGTCTTCTTCTGTGGTAAGCGGCGTGCGCTTGAGAGACTGGAGTCAGCAGTTTGGATGATTTTCATCTGTGTCTGGCTTTGAAAGTGAAAAGAACTTTCCATTCAGAACATATTAAGTATAACGATATGCTATGACATACTCTATGAATATATATATATAGTTTTGACCAACAAAAGCCATTAAAACGTATGAAATTGTTATCGGTGTTTTACAGTAGGTCTAAAAGGGAAAAAGAATCATTTGTAATTACTAGCCGGCAAACTTTATGGAACATTACGTTAACGTCAGTGCTGGTATTGCCAGCTGGCCAAGGCTGTCCGTGCAAAGCTTCATCCAGTCGTTTCAGGCGTCTCAAGAGCTCCTCTGAAGTGCTTTTCTTCCATCGTTTCAAACTTCAGCACGTATATAGGAGGGCCAATGATTAAGGCCTACCGAACGGTACTGAACCAATCAGCACTCGCGTGTCTCGCCCGAGGCCGGAACGCTTCTCATCATTCTGCATCTCCATCCAACCCCAGAGCTGCAACCCAAATGTTTCCTAACCATCATCATCGGACATCGATAACCGGATTTGTTCTTTAATGGCCTGGCCCTGAGATGGACATTACCAATTCTAATGAGCACCCGGGATGACGACATCGGTGAATTAGCTCGCGGTTACGGCGAATCGTAGCGTTTCCCCTGCATTCTCAGGGAGATATTGACTTGGGAAAGTGCGCTAGAGGGCAGAGTTGCGGAACTCTTAATTGCGCTTGTTGGTTGATTTACATGAGGGAGGCTGGTATTCGTCCATATAATGGTGGATCAGATTGATGTTTTTGTGGAGGCAGAAATCCAACAGGCAGTCGATGGAAGTCCCATAGAGTCTAATAGGGATTTATTTTCTGGTCTCTACTGGGCTCGCTCCACTGTCAATTTGCAGCAGATTGATTGGCTCCGCTCGGTCGTGAAGGGAGCCCCCATAGGCCGACCCTGACACCTGCTTGGCCACGGACCAATGGTGCGGCACTTGGGTGACCAATGAGCCGGGATCTGGGAGGAGAGATTCTCAGGGCTGGTCACCGCAGTGATGAGCGTCGGCATTGACTGTTGATGGTCTCGCTAGGAAGGTGAAAGCTGCTCGCGACTCCAACTTTGAGGGAAGCGAAAGGCTGAAAGTCTGCATGTGTTTGGGCGATGGTGAACCAAAGTCTTTAGTCTCCAGCGCGTCGTTCGCTAAACGGTTTGAAGGATTCTACTCAGACAGGATGTGACATCATCCTGCCATCATCCTGACGTAAACGGATCCTAGAGAGGTTGTCACCATCTTCATCAGACTTGCAACGCTTCCTTGTTCGGTCAGATTTGAGTTAGACGCCATCTCTGCAGGCCAGTGACCCACTTCTGCCCCTTCAACAATGTGGAGATGGAGAGAGACGGATGGAGGGATGACAGGGGGAGGGATGGAAGGATGAGAGAGGGAGGGATGGAAGGATGAGAGGGGGAGGGATGGAAGGATGAGCGGGGGAGGGATGGAAGGATGAGTGGGGGAGGGATGGAAGGATGAGTGGGGGAGGGATGGAGGGATGACAGGGGGAGGGATGGAAGGATGAGTGGGGGAGGGATACAGATGGAGAACGTAAGGATGGAGTAGAGAGATGTAGACTCGAAGCTTGCTTGATCGAAGCGAAACTGATCTGGGGAGATTATTGTGTTTGCACGTATGTGTGTGTGTGTGTGGTGTTTGAATGTTTGTGGTGTGTGTGTCTACATGACACAGGGTCATGGTGGTATATAGAAGCGTGATCACTGATGCATTCAGTATCAAGTCAATTATCTGTAGAGCCACAGTGGCTTTGATAATAAATCAAACACACACACACACACTACCGCCCCTCACACAGCCCCCCATCACACACTACCCCTCCCTCACACAGCCCCCCCTCACACACTACTCCCCCCTCACACACTACCCCTCCCTCACACAGCCCCCCCTCACACACTACTCCCCCCTCACACACTACCCCTCCCTCACACAGTCCCCCTCACACACTACCCCCACACACACATCCCCTACACTCACACTATCCCCCACACACTACCCTCCCTACCACACACTACTCCCTCCACCAAACACACACACACACACAGTCCCCCCAGGGCTCAGAGCTCCGGTGTGTGAACGCCAGGTCATGTCTGCCCTCATCCTCCTGCCGTAGTAACAGGGACATGGCTGCCGTAGTAACGGGGGCACAGCTGCCGTAGCAACAGTATGGGGATGTTGTTGTATGTAGGAACATGGGGCAGGTTACTGGGAGACGCTGCCAGGGGTGAGGCCTGTAAGAGAGAACAGCGTAATGATTGGCATGTTGGTGAACTATGTGTGTGTGTGTGTGTGTGTGTGTGTGTCTGTGTGTGTGTGTGTGTGTGTTTGTGTGTGTGTAGGACTGTTTGTGAGACTGTGTGTCCATGCGTGCCTCTATGTGTGTGGGTGCGTATGTATCTATGTATTAGTGTAAATGTGTGCGCCTGCCTGTGTGTGTGTATGTGTGCATGTCAACGTGTGCTTATCTATGTGTGTGAGTGTGTGTGAG
>BROE01000014.1:2571490-2603918 GCA_036571765.1 Plecoglossus altivelis
CCCACACACACAGCCCCCCTCACACACTACCCCTCCCTCACACAGTCCCCCTCACACACTACCCCCACACACACATCCCCTACACTCACACTATCCCCCACACACTACCCTCCCTACCACACACTACTCCCTCCACCAAACACACACACACACACAGTCCCCCCAGGGCTCAGAGCTCCGGTGTGTGAACGCCAGGTCATGTCTGCCCTCATCCTCCTGCCGTAGTAACAGGGACATGGCTGCCGTAGTAACGGGGGCACAGCTGCCGTAGCAACAGTATGGGGATGTTGTTGTATGTAGGAACATGGGGCAGGTTACTGGGAGACGCTGCCAGGGGTGAGGCCTGTAAGAGAGAACAGCGTAATGATTGGCATGTTGGTGAACTATGTGTGTGTGTGTGTGTGTGTGTGTGTGTCTGTGTGTGTGTGTGTGTGTGTTTGTGTGTGTGTAGGACTGTTTGTGAGACTGTGTGTCCATGCGTGCCTCTATGTGTGTGGGTGCGTATGTATCTATGTATTAGTGTAAATGTGTGCGCCTGCCTGTGTGTGTGTATGTGTGCATGTCAACGTGTGCTTATCTATGTGTGTGAGTGTGTGTGAGTGTATGTCTGTCTGTGTGTATGTCTGTCTGTGTGCGTGTCTGTGTGTGTGTGTCTGTGTGTGTGTGTGTGTCCGTGTGTGTGTGTGTGTATGTCTGTGTGTATTTGTGTCTGTGTGTGTGAGTGTATGTGTGTGTGTGTGTCTGTGTGTGTGTGTGTGTGTGTGTCTGTGTGTGTGTATATCTCTGTGTCTGTGTGTGTGTGTGTGTGTATGTCTCTGTGTCTGTGTGTGTGTGTATGTCTCTGTGTCTGTGTGTGTGTGTGTATGTCTCTGTGTCTGTGTGTGTCTGTGTGTGTGTGTATGTCTCTGTGTCTGTGTCTGTGTGGGTGTGTGTGTGTGTATGTCTCTATGTGTGTGTGTGTGTGTGTGTGTGTGTGTGTGTGTGTGTGTGTGTGTGTGTGTCTACGAGAGCTCTGGCATCCTGGTTTTGGTTCACAGGGAAGTGATTTGATATTCCGAGAGGCTTTTCTCTGGCCTCCGGACACAGGGCAGAGCTGTGTGGTCAGACGAAAATGATTTTAACAGGACCTAATTCTGCCTACCACTGCCATCTTCCTCCCCCCACTTCCCCTCTCTACTCTATCTTCCTCCTCCCTTCTCTCTCCTATCTCTCCCCCTCATCTCTCTCTCCTATCTCTCTCCCCCTGCTCTCTCCTATCTCTCCCCCTCCACTCTCTCTCCTATCTCCCCTCCCCTCTCTCTCCTATCTCTCCCCCTCCGCTCTCTCTTCCATCCTCCCTAGCTGTCCACCCATCTCTCCTTCCTGATTCTCTCTTCCTTTCCACTCTCCTCTCTCCCCTTTCGTCTCACCCCCCTCTAACATCTTTCCTTCCTTCCTTCCTTCCTTTCTCTCTCTCTCTCCTTTCATCTTGCCTTCTCCTTCCCTCTCCAGTTTGCAATGGATGGATACATGCTCGCACAACAAGCACCTGTGTGATGGCAACACCGCAGCAGGCAAGACTGTTTAGTCAGGAGATGCAACGCCTTCAGAGATTGAATCTGAACTGCATGGATCAGGGTCAAAGGCGACAGATGGGAGAAGTGTGGGTGTGGGTCTGTGTCTGGTCATAAGTGTTTGAGTGTGTGTGTGTGTGTGTGTGTGTGTGTGTGTGTGCGTTCTAAAGTGTTAGAGTGTGAGCGTGTTTTGCAGTGTAATTTTGTATTTGTGTGTGTGTGGCTGTGAGCGAGTGTGTGTATGTGTGCCATGTGTTTTGGTATGTTCATTAGTGTGTGTGTGTGTTGGAGTGTTTATGTTGGAGTGTGTTGTGTGTACTGACCTACTGTGTGTGTGTGTTTGTGTTAGAAATTTGAGCTAGTGTGTGCATGTGTACCTGTGTGTGTTCCTGTGTGTGTGTGTGTGTGTGTGTGTGTGTGTGTGTGTGCGTTCTAAAGTGTTAGAGTGTGAGCGTGTTTTGGAGTGTAATTTTGTATTTTGTGTGTGTGTGGCTGTGAGCGAGTGTGTGTATGTGTGCCATGTGTTTTGGTATGTTCATTAGTGTGTGTGTGTTGGAGTGTTTATGTTGGAGTGTGTTGTGTGTACTGACCTACTGTGTGTGTGTGTTTGTGTTAGAAATTTGAGCTAGTGTGTGCATGTGTGCCTGTGTGTGTTCCTGTGTGTGTGTGTGTGTGTGTGTGTGTGTGTGTGTGCGCGTGTGTGTTCCTGTGTGTGTGTTCCTGTATGTGCATGTGTGCATGTGTGTATGTGTGTATGTGTGTGTGCGTGTGTGTGTGAATCTGCAGCTTCAGTGAGCCTGTGTGTGTGTGTGCATGTGTGTGTGTGTGTGTGTCTGTGTGCGTGTGCGTGTGTGTGTGTGTGCGTGTCTGTGTGTGCGTGTCTGTGCGTGACTCTGCAGCTTCAGTGGGCCTGTGTGTGTGTGTGCCTGTGTGTGTGTGTGTGTGTGTGTGTGTGTGTGTGTGTATGACTCTGCAGCTTCAGTGGGCCTGTGCGTCCAGTAAAACAGCATGCCATGATTTAATCAGCTCTACACAAACACACAACCAACATCAACAGCTCGTTCACTCTGCAACGGTGACCTCAACAAGCCGACCACCTACCTTTGTTTGGGGAGGAAGCGTAGGGTTCATTAGAAGATGGTTGTGTGTGTGAGTGTGTGTAAGTGTGCGTGTGTGTGTGTGTGTGTGTGTGAGTGTGTGTAAGTGTGTGTGTGTGTGTGTGTGTGTGTGTGTGTGCGGATGTGTGAGGTGGAAGTAGCCAATTACAGCTAAAGTGTTTTTTAGAACAGCACCCTGTTGGACTAGTTGACTGGTGTGTGTATATGTATATGGTGTGTGAGATGTCCTTCCTTTAGGACTGGACCACAGACAGTCCCTATCTGTAGCTCAGGTTTGTATTAGTGGTGGATTGGCTGGGCAGGGAGACACTGTCTTCTGCTATCTCGGCCTCAGTAATTACTGTGGTTGAAAAAAAAAACTGTCTCTCGGTCTTTCCACACTTGTTCCCTCTGTCTTTTTTTCTCTTTGTCTCTCTCTCCATTTCTGTTTTCATTTATCTCTCTCTACATAAGCCTCTACATCACATATACAACTACACATAATGCGATAAAGTCTGTTTCGGTCTCTCTTTTTCTCTCTCTCTCTTGTTCTCTCTCTCCATGTCTTTCTCCATGTCTCTCTCTCCATTCCTCTCTCTCCTTCTCTCTTCATCTCTTTTTCAGCCATCTGTTAAGAGGTGGATGCATTCATGGCATCCAACCAAATGGAGCTGCCATCCACACCACCCGCTGCCGTACAAGTGCACCAACAACCACAAACATGCTTACCCGACAACGAACATCTACCACACAGCCCACACTTAACCGAACGACACAACACACCCACACACCCAAGACAGCGCCCAGGCAGGTCATGTTCCTGTAAAACTGTGTGTGTGAGAGCAGAGGGCCAAGTGCCAGGCAGGTAGACCGTGCGCAGGGTGTGTGTGAGGCGGGCAGGGTGTGTGTGAGGCAGACAGGGTGTGTGTGAGGCGGGCCCAGGGAGGGTGTGAGGCCAGACAGGGTGTGGTGTGAGGCAGACAGCGGTGTGTTGTGAGGCGGCAGGCGGTGTGTGTGAGCAGACAGGTTTGTGTGTGAGGCAGGGTGTGTGTGAGGCGGACAGGGTGTGTGTGAGGCAGACAGGGTGTGTGTGAGGCAGACAGGGTGTGTGTGAGGCGGGCAGGGTGTGTGTGAGGCAGACAGGGTGTGTGTGAGGCAGACAGGGTGTGTGTGTGTTTTTTTTTGTGTGTGTGTGTGAGCAGACAGGGGTGTGTGTGAGGCAGACAGGGTGTGTGTGAGGCAGACAGGGTGTGTGTGAGGCGGGAGGAGACGCCTGGTGTCTGGCTGTGAGCAGTGGCAGGAGTGGGAGAGACAAAGAGCTGCTCTAATGAGCACACCCTGGTACGGAGGGAGGAGGAGAGAGGGAGGAGGAGAGGGAGGTGGAGGGGAGGGAGCAGCGAAGGTTGGGAGAAGGAGAAGGGAAGAGGGGGAGGAGAGAGCAAAGGAGGAGGAGAGGGAGGAAGAGGAGGATAGAAAGTGAGGGGTAGAGCGAGGGGGTAGAGCGAGGAGGAGGGAGATGGAGAGAAGAGGAGGAGATGAGGGTCAGAAGGGTAAGTGGGAGGGACGGAGGGAGGACGAGAGGAGGGAGTATGGAGAGAGGGAGTGGGATGGAGAGAGGGAGGGAGGGATGGAGGAGGAGGGAGAGATGAGAGGAGGGGGAGAGAGGGAGGGAGGGTGGAAGACGAGGGAGGAGGGATGGAGAGAGGGAGGGATGGAGAGAGGGAGGGAGAGAGAGAGAGAGGGAGGGAGGGAGGGAGGGAGGGAGGACAGAAAAGGTCACCTTGTCTCCAGCTTCTTGTTTAGCCTCGTCAGACCAGACTAGTGGTGAACCTTAACAACTGAGAAATCATCCGATATTGCACACGCACACACACACACACGCTTATACACACACACACACACTTATACACACACACACACGCATACACACACACACACACATTTACATACACACTCTCACACTTATACACACACACGCACACTTGCGCACAAACTTACATTCACACAAACACACACAGACATACACCGATACACACAGTTACACACACTCCAACATGTTTGCTCTCACGCACACACACACTCACGCACACACAGACACACACAGAGTTTGGAAGTAGTCCATGTTTACACAGAGTGGTCAAATAAATCTGTTGCAGTCATGAATATGCAGCAGTGTCTCCATATGAAGTCTCACTGCATATATTCATCCTGAAATGAGCAAGGAATTAAACAACAGGAGAGAACCTCCCTCCGTTCTGATCTCTCTTTTCTTCTCTCCCTTCCTCCCTCTCTCCTGTTCTTTTTATCTCTCTCTCACTGTCTCTATCTCTCTTTCTCTCTTTTTCTATCTTTCATTCTCTCTCTCTAACTCTCTCTCTCTCTGTGTCTCCACCTCTCTCCTTCACACACACACCTCCTCACTGAATCTCTCTCTGACTCTCTCTCTCTCTTCACCTCTCTCCATCACACACCTCCTCAGTGACTCTCTCTCTCTGACTCTCTCTCTGATTCTCTTTGTCTCCAGCTCTCTCCTTCACACACACACACCTCCTCACTGACTCTCTCTCTCTGACTCTCTCTCTCTCTGTCTCCACCTCTCTCTTTCACACATCTCCTCAGTGACTCTCTCTCTCCCAGTCCGTCAGAGGTCACCAGAGGTCCGTGTCCTTGCCAGGCGGCAATTACTAATCTGAGAAGATTCCTGCCCTTGCCCGTCTCCCCCCCCCCCCCATCCTCTCCTCCCGATCAAAACCGCACCCACCCGACACACAGGAGTCTCTGGGAAAGGCACAACCCTCTTTATCTGCTCATCCCCAGACGGTGAACAACTTCCCTCCTCCTCTCTCCTTGTCCGCTCTCTCTCTCTCTCTCTCTCTCTCTCTCTCTCTCTCTCCCCTGCGACTCTTCAGCGGGGGTCTGAAAGACGGCCCTCCATGGCTGACCTCCTGACAGAAGGTGCCGGAACTCTAACACCAGGACATCATCCACTTACCTGGGCAGCTCCCAGCTCTGCTGCATGCAGTCTTGGGTAACAGGGTGGAAGGGAAAAAGAAAGTTTCAAGACAGTTTTTTTGTTTGTTTTTTTGTCTTTGTTTTTGTCTTCCCTAGGAAGTAATCGTTCCGACACTGTGCAGTTTGTGGCTGGACAACCTTGTCAGACATTGTCACTGGGTCATCAGTCGCATTCAAACTGCAGACCCAAAGGGCGTATATGGATTATGTTCTTGTGTTCTGGCTGTGTGTTCTAGCTGACACCAGCTATACATGTCCCTAAAGCTTGGAGAACTAGCACTCACTCTAGAAACAAGTTTCTGGGAGGAGAACTTGGATGTTAGCAATCATCCTGCTTCTCATCTCTTGCTGGGCTGCATCAAATCTCCTTTTTGTTTTGTGAAATTGCTGCACCAGTTCACATTTGAGCAGTGGGGACTTTATTCTTCATATTACTGTAACAGCTGGTTTCTCTTCTACTTTCTTCTTCACTATTCTGTGATCCCTCCTCTCCTCTCTCTCTGTCCCCCTCCACACCTCCTCTAAGGTGTGGGGGGTTGGAACTATCAGCATCTGCCTGGTCGTTGGTCCGCCAACGTTGAACCTGGTCACCAGACGACGTCGATCTGGGACAGCCTATCACAGAGGATGTAGCCGCCAAGTGGATGTTGGTGTATTCCACGGACAGCGGCGAGTTCCCGATCCGTTCCGTCACGCCGCTGCCGGTGATGCTGCACCAATCACAGTCCTACGGCTCTCTTTCAAGTCTGTGGCTTTCTCTATTGACGCTGACAGTCACCAAGTCTGACCCAACACAGGATTCTGGTATTTCGACACACATCGACACTTCATTAATGTGTGACTATGCTGCGCTGTTCTGCACCACTCTTTCACTGACCGTCTCTGGAGGAGATCCCTCACAGAGTTGCTCCTCCAAAGGATTCCTCCTGTTCAGTTGTTCTGTGTCTGCTTTGAGGGGTTAGGTTGGTTGAGGAGCACTAGCGATAGTGCTTCTTGAAAGGGCTATGCCAACGCGCTATGCTAACGCGCTATGCTAACGTGCTATGCTAACGCGCTATGCTAACGCGTTTGGATTTGATGAGCGGTTGATCTCTACGCGTGTGTTCTATAAGAGCTGTGTGTTCTCACTGTTCCAAGGGCTGAGTGAATCACCTGGCAAGTGCGTGTGAGCCTTCCAGCTCCTTGCGTAAGAGGAGAGGTGAGAGAGTGTGAGCGGGGTGTTCTGACAGGATCAGGAGCTGGCTGTGCCCACCCCTCACACCCCCCTACCCCCTTCCTCCAGGGTGGCTGGAGGGGACAGCCCAGAGACAGGTGGTGCTGCCTGGCCTGGGGCCGTGTGTGGAGGAGGGGAGGGCGGAGGGGAGGGCAGAGGGAAGGAGGGGAGGCAGGAGGGGAGGAGGGGAGGCAGGAGGGGAGGAGGGGGAAGGTAACATGCTGCAGTGCTTGGAGCGAGGCCGAGTCCCTGTCGCACCTCTCGCTGGCAGAGCAAAGCAGCTGGGACAACGACAGGAGACGCAGACCGCAGACGGAGCCTAGCGTTACGTTGCACAATTAGTCTTTAGTCCACGGATCTCATCTGTTCCTCCTGTTTGTGTGAGAGACAGCATCAGCCTCCCCCATGCTAGCATAGAAGGGCAACACCAGAGACCAAGCCTGCTTCCCTGCAGCCGCCGGACCTAGGCCCACCGGCCGATCCGGACCCGCCAACCTTTCGGCACGTCGCGGAACCAGCACGGGGAACCGACTCCACAGGTTCTCCAGATGGTCGGGAACGACTTCTGAGCGATTCAGACGACGGCGTGACGCGTGGCCGGCTGTTTGAGATGCAGACTCGGTGCACGGCGCTGATATCTGTCTGGAGAACATCAATGACGCCAGCCCTTCTCAGAACCCCCATCTGCACCGCCGCGCTTGCACAGCTTTGCTGCGATTCTTTGAAATTGTGAATTAAAGGTAATGAGTTAACCATATTGGATGCGCGCGAGGGTAGCATGTTTAATTAGAATATCAACCGACATGCAGAGACACCGTCGCTAACGCACACGCATTAACGTTCAGATACAGACAGACGCAGTAATGAATACCAAACAAACCGTTTGGCAGACAGCCTGTGGGAACTGGATTAGCTTGTGTTTCTCCTCACTGAACAAATTGCCTCCTAATTTCAATCAGAGGTAGAAGCTTGTCTTCCTGTCCCGAAGTCTGTGTTGCGGTGGTGGACAGCAGGCCTCTGGATGTCTTCTGGGATGCTGTCCACCCATGTCTCCAGGTTCGTGGGCTGGTGCGCTGGGGAGACGGTACTCACACGCGTGACGCACTGTTTGATGCTGTGATGAGCACGACTTCGCTGGATAGCTTACACTACATCTCGACTCAGCACTCTCGTTCACAGCATTTGTTCTCGCTCGACGACTTTACGCAATATATAAGAGGTAGATCACACACTCTCTCACTCTCAGCCAGGACACGCGCCACGAGCACACGCACCACACTGCTCGTCACAGCCCAGAGGCCACACACACAACATCACCGACACCCAACTCGCACGACGAGAGTGACGGTCTCACACGCTGTAAGACATTAACGCGAGCACACAGCGACACGCTAGAAGGGTTGAGAAGAGGAGAGAGAGAGGGCGGAGAGTAGCGCACTGAGCAATAAAAGTGCAAACACATCTCCCTAATTCACTGACACTCCAGCGCACTCGTGGTGGACTCTCACAACTCTGTAATCGGTTAGGGAGAGAGAGAGTGGCGGAGAGAGAGAGAGGGTGACGAGGGACTGTGGGCTTTCTTAGTTACTAGTAGACTACAGTCCTGGAGTCCTGGTTACTGAGAGACTGGAGTCCTGGTTACTGGGAGACAGGAGTCCTGTTTCCTGGGAGACAGGAGTCCTGTTTCCTGAGAGACTGGAGTCCTGTTTTCTGAGAGACTGGAGTCCTGTTTTCTGAGAGACTGGAGTCCTGTTTCCTGAGAGACTGCAGTCTTGGTTACTGGGAGACAGCATTCTTGGTTACAAGGAGTCTTGGTTACTGGGCGACGAATAAGTGATAATATATCAATACCCAGAACTTCAGTGAGTAAATTAAACTTCCTCATTCAGCTCCAGTGTTTCTTTCTGGTCTTTGTTTCAGTGAAGAGGGGAGGTACAAATAAAGCAAGAGAATTAATTAATTATGGCAACACAATTAACCAAGTGAGATGCCTTAGCTTAGTGTCTATTCTGTCAGATGTTCAATCATGGAGGAAAATTGTTTCTGCCACTCAGACATTGATTTAATTCTCTTCATCTGGTGTGTTAATTAAGCAGGTTTGACAGGCCCAGGCATAGTGCCGTAGTACAGGTGGTCACCTTAGGGGTGCAATTACAGCTGGAAACTCAAGCAAGGGCAGAGGTCCTCTCTCTCGGAAAGTCCTGCCACTTGGGGAATTCATTGGTATATATCAGCGGCTCTCTTTTACCTCTAACTCTGCCTTCTCCCTCTATCTCTCTCTCACCTCTCTCTCTATCTCCCTCTACCTTATCTCTCTCTATCTCCTCTCTACTTCTCTATCTCTACCTCTCTCTCCCGTCTATCTCTCTGTACTCTCTCATCTCTATCTCTTCTACTCCATCTCTCTCTATCTCTACCTCGCTCTCCCTCTATCTCTCTCTCCTCTCTCTCTACCTCTCTCTCCCTCTATTCTCTCTACACTCTCTCCTCTACCTCTCTCTCCCTCTATCTCCCCCCCCCCTTCCTTATCCTCTCCTCTACCTCTTCCTCCCTCTATCTTCTCTCCTCTCTCTCTACCTCTCGCATCGCTCTCCCTACATCTCTCTCTCCCTCTGTCCCTCTCTCCCTACTTCTGTATCTCCCTACTTCTCTCTCCCTACTTCTCTCCTCTCCCTACTTCTGTACTCCTACTTCTGTATCTCCCTCCTTCTGTATCTCTCCCTACTTCTCTCTCTCCCTACTTCTGTATCTCCCTACTTCTCTCTCTCCCTACTTCTGTTCTCTCCTACTTCTCTCTCTCTCTACTTCTTATCACCCCCCCCCCCCCCCCCCCCCCCCCCCCCCCTCCCTACTTCTCCTCTCTCCCTACTTCTGTATCTCTCCCTACTTCTCTGTTCTCCCTACTTCTCTCTCTCTCCTACTTCTACTCTCGCTCTCTCTCTTACTCTACTTCTCTCTCTCTCCCTACTTCTGTATCTCTCCCTACTTCTGTATCTCCCTACTTCTGTATCTCCCTACTTCTGTATCTCCCTACTTCTGTATCTCCCTACTTCTGTATCTCCCTACTTCTGTATCTCTCCCTACTTCTGTATCTCCCTACTTCTCTCTCTCTCCCTACTTCTGTATCTCTCCCTACTTCTCTCTCTACTCCCTACTTCTGTATCTCTCCCTACTTCTCTCTACTTCTCTTCTTCCCTGGTCCCATGTTTCTCTTTCTTTCACTCTCTTCCCATGATACTGTCCCTCTTCTCTTCCTGTACTCCTCCTTCACCCCAACTCCCCCCTCTCATCCTTTTCTCCTCACTGATTGACCTCTTTTTCCTCCTCTCCACCCGCCGCCTCCCGCTCCCCCCTCTCCCTCCCCCTCCTCTCCTCTCCTCCTCCTCAGTTCTCCAGGCTGCTCCAGGACCAGCCTCAGATGGGAGGAACATGCGTCACCTCTTTCCATCAGTCCATCTGTCCACCAGTCGTGGAAGCTCCCAGTGGTGACACGCACCACCCCCCCTTAACCCAGTGCATGATGGGAAATCAAATGGCCCTGTCAACTTCCCTGGGCCTTCTGGAGGGAGACTGGAAACAGAGGGGGTGTGGGTGAGGAGGCGTGTGTGGGGGGCAACATTCAAACTAAGAGAAGGAGCAACATCTTGTGTGTGTGTGTTTGGGGTGTAGGCTAGTAAAGGGGTTTGGGTGTTTGAAGGTAGAGAGTAATGGGGGGGGGGGGGCGGGGGGCCGGGGGGGGGGGGGGGGGGGTTAAGGGTTATGGGTAAGAGGTGTAGGGACGACAGCTGCACATCATCCTAGAACGAGAGACACCAGCCAATCATATGGCCCCGAAGTGACATGTGACCAACCAGATCGTTCATCCTGCTTGCTCGGAGAATTAGGGTTGGGCTTACGTCAGGGTTACTGTGGCTAGCACACGCAGTCTGTAGCTGTGAAGCCGTGTTTGCGTAGCAGCTGAGGAGGATTTGCCTGGCTGGCCTTGGCTGTGAACGATCCGGACCCACCAGCCTTCACATGCCTCGGCTTAATTACAGCCCTCCTTAATTGTGTATGCGGAGGAATTCAATTAACAAACACCCCGGCTAGCATTGATCCAGAGCCACATGCGCAACCACACAATACCACACTCATTACAAACACACACATAAATACACACACATCAAACACAAACACACACACATTTACACACGTACACACACACCTGAATGCAAACATGCATGTATGCACACAAACACACGCACGCGCTCACACTCAACACACTCACCCCCAACGCACACAAACACCCACGCAAACACACTACCAACAAACACACACGCATAGAGAACATTAAAGACGAGGGTCAGGAAACACAGAAGGAAATAAGAGTGGATTAATAAAGTCATCATTCAGCTTGACATGTTCACACTACAGAACCCGACTGTTCGGTCAGTCATCCACATCTATGTACGCGCAGCCACAAGCTGACTCGTGTCATCATAAAAACAGCTGAGCACTCACACACTGCAGAAGCTGTGGTCAGCAATTAGACTAAAGGGGACCAAAAAAAAAAAAATGGTTTTTTTTAGAAAAAAGGGTAAAAAAAAAAAAGAAATAGATTTAGAGTAGAAGAGATACAGAGTAGAAGAGAGATGCAGAGTAGAAGAGAGATGCAGAGTAGAAGAGAGATGCAGAGTAGAAGAGATGCAGAGTAGAAGAGAGATGCAGAGTAGAAGAGATGCAGAGTAGAAGAGAGATGCAGAGTAGAAGAGATGAAGAGTAGAAGAGAGATGCAGAGTAGAAGAGATGAAGAGTAGAAGAGAGATGCAGAGTAGAAGAGATGCAGAGTAGAAGAGAGATGCAGAGTAGAAGAGATGCAGAGTAGAAGAGAGATGCAGAGTAGAAGAGATGCAGAGAGAAAGAGATGCAGAGAGAAAGATGTAGAGAGAAAGAAGAGAGATGCAGAGTAGAAGAGATGCAGAGTAGAAGAGATGCAGAGTAGAAGAGAGATGCAGAGTAGAAGAGATGCAGAGTAGAAGAGAGATGCAGAGTAGAAGAGAGATGCAGAGTAGAAGAGATGCAGAGTAGAAGAGAGATGCAGAGTAGAAGAGATGCAGAGTAGAAGAGAGATGCAGAGTAGAAGAGATGCAGAGTAGAACAGAGATACAGAGTAGAAGAGATGAAGAGTAGAAGAGATGCAGAGTAGAAGAGAGATGCAGAGTAGAAGAGAGATGCAGAGTAGAAGAGATGAAGAGTAGAAGAGATGCAGAGTAGAAGAGATGCAGAGTAGAAGAGAGATGCAGAGTAGAACAGAGATACAGAGTAGAAGAGATGCAGAGTAGAAGAGATGAAGAGTAGAAGAGAGATGCAGAGTAGAAGAGATGAAGAGTAGAAGAGAGATGCAGAGTAGAAGAGATGCAGAGTAGAAGAGAGATGCAGAGTAGAAGAGAGATACAGAGTAGAAGAGATGCAGAGTAGAAGAGATGCAGAGTAGAAGAGAGATGCAGAGTAGAAGAGATGCAGAGTAGAAGAGAGATGCAGAGTAGAAGAGATGCAGAGTAGAAGAGATGCAGAGTACAGACACAGGGTTGAAGGAGAGACATGAAGTGTGTAATTAGCTAAATGTGTAACTGTCAGAAGACCCTTAAAAACACCTTTAAAAAGTAATATCTGAGGAATACAGTTTTATTACTGTCATAACAAGTCAATGGTTGAATTTATTACCAACAATAACAACAGCGACTGAATAAAACCAAACAATGCAGCACAGTCAGAGTGTAAATAGTGGATGTGCTTTTGTCAGGCGACCACGTCGTCATGGGCAACCTGGGTTACTTATTTGAGGAGCAGAGAGCAGGTCTTCCAATCGCACTTTCTTGTTTTTCATTGTAGAGGGTAGGCTTTCCTGTGCGCAAACACACACACACAAAACCAAACACCGTGCACACGGCAGAACACAGAGACAAACTGTGAGCACACACACAAGCACAGTCGTCAAACCCACTTTCCACCAGCTGGGGATAACTCATAAATCTTTCAGGCTAAGTGTCCCTGAGCTCAGCTTGGTGTGTCTCCGATCATGCTTGGGTGGGTCGCATCAAGCCTGGGAAACACAGCTGACCTCAGAACTGTGGGGCTAGAGAGGGGAGGGGAGGGCCGTTTCACTCCCTCTCCACTTACCTGGGTCGTTCAGGCACACACTCCCGCCCTCAACCGCACGCAGCCAGTGAGGCACACTCACACAACACACACACAACGACACACAACACTAACACACACACACACACACACACACAGGGTGAACCGCAAACCACGGAGCGCAGGTGCTCACTCATGCAAGCGCCGCACGCGTGCACACTCTCTCACAGAATAGCACACAGGGGGGGGGGGGGGGGGACTCCGCACTACGGAGATACGGCGCTACTTCCAAACCTGTCACCAAGGTCTGACAGTCAAACCATGAACACCTGTCTTCACACTTTACACAACACTGGAGACGCCATCCAACACAGCGTCTGTCCTTTTGCCGCCGACATCTTGGCTAAAGAAACATCCTCTGCTCTCAGGTGAGGATAGCATGTGATCTACGATGCTAACGACCGGACAAGAGCGGCCTGGGCGATGTGGTGCAACTCTCCCGCCATTTCTTAATGGGGGTTAACGATCCAGAGAGCTTAACGAGGGCTAACGCAGACTAACGAGCGTGATGACCCTGATGAGGGCTAATGGCTGTTGTGACAGTGCGTTTCTCCCGATTAAGGTCACAGTCCTTGTGACAGGAGGCCCGGGGGAGAGGGTGGAGGAGGGCCCGAAGCCTGGGGCTTTCCTGAGGCCTCCACCCCCACATCCTCAACCCCTCAGGGAGACACGAGAAGCGGCTCTCGTTGGCCCTTGCTCGGGTCGTCACGGGGACTCTGGCGTGATCTTATATGGTCGCAGGAAAACGGGACTGGAAGGAACAGTCTTAGTATGAAGAGTAGAAGAGAGATGCAGAGTAGAAGAGATGCAGAGAAGAAGAGAGATGCAGAGTAGAAGAGACGCAGAGTACAGGAAGGGCAGATAGAAGATATGAAGAGTAGAAGCAGAGAGGCAGAGTAAAGAGATGCAGAGTAGAAAATGCCAGAGTAAGAGATGCAGAGTAAAAATGCAGAGTAGAGAGAGATGCAGAGAGAAGAGGATGCAGAGTAAATAGAGATGCAGAGTAGAAGAGATGAAGAGTAGAAGAGAGATGCAGAGTAGAAGAGATGAAGAGTAGAAGAGAGATGCAGAGTAGAAGAGATGAAGAGTAGAAGAGATGCAGAGTAGAAGAGATGCAGAGTAGAAGAGAGATGCAGAGTAGAAGAGATGCAGAGTAGAAGAGAGATGCAGAGTAGAAGAGATGAAGAGTAGAAGAGAGATGCAGAGTAGAAGAGATGAAGAGTAGAAGAGAGATGCAGAGTAGAACAGAGATACAGAGAGAAGAGATGAAGAGTAAAGAGATGCCAGAGAGAAGAGAGATGCAGAGGTAGCAGAGAGAGAGAAGAGAGATGCAGAGTAGAAGAGATGCAGAGTAGAAGAGAGATACAGAGTAGAAGAGATGCAGAGTAGAAGAGATGCAGAGTAGAAGAGAGATGCAGAGTAGAAGAGATGCAGAGTAGAAGAGATGCAGAGTAGAAGAGATGCAGAGTAGAAGAGATGCAGAGTACAGACACAGGGTTGAAGGAGAGACATGAAGTGTGTAATTAGCTAAATGTGTAACTGTCAGAAGACCCTTAAAAACACCTTTAAAAAGTAATATCTGAGGAATACAGTTTTATTACTGTCATAACAAGTCAATGGTTGAATTTATTACCAACAATAACAACAGCGACTGAATAAAACCAAACAATGCAGCACAGTCAGAGTGTAAATAGTGGATGTGCTTTTGTCAGGCGACCACGTCGTCATGGGCAACCTGGGTTACTTATTTGAGGAGCAGAGAGCAGGTCTTCCAATCGCACTTTCTTGTTTTTCATTGTAGAGGGTAGGCTTTCCTGTGCGCAAACACACACACACACACACCGAAACACACGTGCACACGGCAGAACACAGAGACAAACTGTGAGCACACACACAAGCACAGTCGTCAAACCCACTTTCCACCAGCTGGGGATAACTCATAAATCTTTCAGGCTAAGTGTCCCTGAGCTCAGCTTGGTGTGTCTCCGATCATGCTTGGGTGGGTCGCATCAAGCCTGGGAAACACAGCTGACCTCAGAACTGTGGGGCTAGAGAGGGGAGGGGAGGGCCGTTTCACTCCCTCTCCACTTACCTGGGTCGTTCAGGCACACACTGTACCCGCACAGAGCAGTGAGCACACTACACACACACACACACACACACACACACACACTACACACACACACACACACACACACACGGGTGAACAGCACACACAGGAGCGCAGGTGCTCACTCATGCAAGCGCCGCACGCGTGCACACTCTCTCACAGAATAGCACACAGGGGGGGGGGGGGGGGGGGGACTCCGCACTACGGAGATACGGCGCTACTTCCAAACCTGTCACCAAGGTCTGACAGTCAAACCATGAACACCTGTCTTCACACTTTACACAACACTGGAGACGCCATCCAACACAGCGTCTGTCCTTTTGCCGCCGACATCTTGGCTAAAGAAACATCCTCTGCTCTCAGGTGAGGATAGCATGTGATCTACGATGCTAACGACCGGACAAGAGCGGCCTGGGCGATGTGGTGCAACTCTCCCGCCATTTCTTAATGGGGGTTAACGATCCAGAGAGCTTAACGAGGGCTAACGCAGACTAACGAGCGTGATGACCCTGATGAGGGCTAATGGCTGTTGTGACAGTGCGTTTCTCCCGATTAAGGTCACAGTCCTTGTGACAGGAGGCCCGGGGGAGAGGGTGGAGGAGGGCCCGAAGCCTGGGGCTTTCCTGAGGCCTCCACCCCCACATCCTCAACCCCTCAGGGAGACACGAGAAGCGGCTCTCGTTGGCCCTTGCTCGGGTCGTCACGGGGACTCTGGCGTGATCTTATATGGTCGCAGGAAAACGGGACTGGAAGGAACAGTCTTAGTGCCATCAGAGTTCCTGAAATACCCTCCTCGCCTTGGTCTTACTGTTCACAGTGTCATCCAGGAGGGGTAATTATTATGAAATATATTTCAACTTCGGCATGGTGTGGGGGAGGGGGGGAGGAGGGGGAGTCTCTAGTGAGGTGCTTTATTTTTTATAAAGATGTACTTTGAGTTTTCTGCACAATAGAAACAGACTCCGAAAGCAATAGGATCTCTTCAGGGAGGCCAGGAACATAACAAGATCAATTATGTGAGAGACACCGACAGTGCGTGCGGTGTGTGTATGTGAGTGTGTGTGTGTGTGAGTGTGTGCGTGTGGGGTGTGTATGTGAGTGTGTGTGTGTGTGTGTGTGTGAGGGGTTGTATGTGTGTCGATTCATGCATATATGCATGCGTATTTGCATGTACATTGCTCTGCATGGGTGTGAGTGCGTGTGTGTGCGTACGCGCACGTTCATGCATACATGCATGTGGTTTTGTAGGTGTGTGCATTACTCAGAGTTTGTGAGTGTGTGTGGCTGTACTGTCGCTGCAGTTGGTTCAGTACAGACGCTGGTCAGATCACAAGTCAGTGAAAGAGCAGTTAGTGAGAGACAGTAAGTGAGAGAGTAGTAGCCTACAGTACAGTATACAGTACAGACTACAGGGAAGTCTACAGGACAGTCTACAGTAGAGACTACAGTACAGTCTACAGTACAGTTTACAGGATAGTCTACAGGATGTCTACAGTCCGGTCTACAGTACAGCATGTGAATGGGACAGTAGACTGAGTGTGTCCAGTCTATAGTACAGAATGGGAATGGGACAGTAGTCTGAGTGTGTCCAGTCTACAGAACAGAATGTGAATGGGACAGTAGACTGACTGTGTCCAGTCTACAG
This sequence comes from Plecoglossus altivelis, assembly GCA_036571765.1. Taxonomy (NCBI): domain Eukaryota; kingdom Metazoa; phylum Chordata; class Actinopteri; order Osmeriformes; family Plecoglossidae; genus Plecoglossus; species Plecoglossus altivelis. The sequence continues at coordinate 2,588,298 of BROE01000014.1, forward strand.
TACAGAATGTGAATGGGACAGTAGACTGACTGTGTCCAGTCTACAGTACAGAATGTGAATGGGACAGTAGACTGAGTGTGTCCAGTCTACTGTGCAGAATGTGAATGGGGCAGTAGACTGGTATTTGTAAACAAAAGGATCCAGTCTCCTTCGATCTCTGCTCATCACCTCCAGCTCTGGGATAGACTCTTATGTCTGCCAAGTGATCGTTCACTTTTGGAAAGGCGGTTGCTGAATAAAACATTAGTCATTTCATGAAGTGCACAGTATCAATTCCCATTGTAGGAGACGCGTTGAAACTTGTTCACCTTTAGATAAAAAGGATAGGCACATATTATCATATTCTCGTTGAGGTGTCTTGTAATGTAGCCTAGAGATAAGCCAGCAAAGTGGTCTCGTGGACCAGATGATTGAAGATGCTATCTCTGCAGTTCAATCTCGCCACTCGCTGCTGTTGTGTTTGACGAATAACCAGCCTGACACGCAATTTCTCAGATCTCATTTGGATTGCCTGAAGCCAGAGAGGGTCTGACACCATTACTGCCCTAAACGCACACACACGCGCACGCACACACCCGCACACACACACACGCGCACACGCACACATGCACACGCGTGCACATGCACACATACACACGCACACACCTGCACGCACGCACCCGCACACGTGCGCACACGCGCACATACACCCGCACATGTGCGCACAGGCACACGCACTCACACGCATGTGCACATTAACGCGGACGCTTACGCACAGGCAGATACTCGCACATACAGGCGCACACACACGCGTATGAACACGAGCACGCACTATCCTAAACACACGTGTGCATTCAGTCACGTGAGAGTGCACACGAGCAGACCTGCACATCACTCACACATACATGTTTTGTAAACACAAACGGATAGCGCATAATATGACTCCATTAGCAGAAGTCAGAGAATGAACGTACCTGGCGGAAGATTGGTCTGTTCAGAGAGAAGAGCTCTCAGAAGATAAATACCACCAATCACCAGCGGAAAGGGACGTTCGTTTTTCACTACTGGACATCCTGTCTGCACAACCACCTGCTCTGGCTCCACCAAAGCCTTTTCCCTGCTGTAGAAGCTCTTTCAGAGCAGTTCATCTGGATGCCTGAAGGGGGTGTGTGTGTATGAGGGTGTGTATGAGGGTGTGTGTAGGAGGGTGTGTGTATGAGGGAGTGTGTAGGAGGGTGTGTATGAGGGTGTGTGTATGAGGGTGTGTATGAGGGTGTGTGTAGGAGGGTGTGTGTAGGATGTGTGTAGGAGGGTGTGTATGAGGGTGTGTATGAGGGTGTGTATGAGGGTGTGTGTAGGAGGGTGTGTGTAGGATGTGTGTAGGAGGGTGTGTATGAGGGTGTGTGTAGGAGGGTGTGTGTAGGAAGGTGTGTGTAGGAGGGTGTGTGTATGAGGGTGTGTGTGTATAGGCGGGTGTGTGTAGGATGTGTGAATGATGGTGTGTGTAGGAGGGTGTGTGTAGGAGGTGTTTAGGAGGTGTGTGTAGGAGGTGTGTATAGTGAGGGTTGTGTGAGGGTGTGTATGAGGGTGTGTGTAGTAGGGTGTGTGTAGGAGGTTGTGTGTATGAGGGTGTGTGTAGGAGTGTGTGTGTATGAGGGTGTGTGTAGGAGAGTGTGTATGAGGGTGTGTGTAGGAGGGTGTGTGCAGGAGGGTGTGTGTAGGAGGGTGTGTGTTTATTGAGGGTGTGGATGAGGAGTTGTGTGTATGAGGGGTGTGTGTGAGGTCGCCTCGTACTCGAGGGTGTGTTTAGGAGAGTCGTGTATGAGGGGATTGTTGCTAGGAGCCCGGTGTAGTGTGTGCAGTGAGGGTGTAGTCAGATGGGGAGATGACTGTGTAAGGGCGGACTATACACCCACGCAACGCCGTCCAGACATCTGCTGTCATGAGGGTGTCGTGTAGTCCACGAGCGGTGTGCCTGTAGGATGTGTGTAGGAGGGTGTGTATGAGGGTGTGAGAGTGTGTGTGTGGGGGGGGGGGGGGTGTTAGGAGGAGGTGTGTTAGGAGGAGGGGTGTGTTAGGAGGGGGTGTGTTAGGAGGAGGGGTGTGTTAGGAGGGGGTGTGTTAGGAGGAGGGGTGTGTTAGGAGGGGGTGTGTTAGGAGGAGGGGTGTGTTAGGAGGGGGTGTGTTAGGAGGAGGGGTGTGTTAGGAGGGGGTGTGTTAGGAGGAGGGGTGTGTTAGGAGGGGGTGTGTTAGGAGGAGGGGTGTGTTAGGAGGGGGTGTGTTAGGAGGAGGGGTGTGTTAGGAGGGGGTGTGTTAGGAGGAGGGGTGTGTTAGGAGGGGGTGTGTTAGGAGGAGGGGTGTGTTAGGAGGGGGTGTGTTAGGAGGAGGGGTGTGTTAGGAGGGGGTGTGTTAGGAGGAGGGGTGTGTTAGGAGGGGGTGTGTTAGGAGGAGGGGTGTGTTAGGAGGGGGTGTGTTAGGAGGAGGGGTGTGTTAGGAGGGGGTGTGTTAGGAGGAGGGGTGTGTTAGGAGGGGGTGTGTTAGGAGGAGGGGTGTGTTAGGAGGGGGTGTGTTAGGAGGAGGGGTGTGTTAGGAGGGGGTGTGTTAGGAGGAGGGGTGTGTTAGGAGGGGGATATGAATAGTGAGAACCCGGCTCCCTCGTCAGGCCCCCCCTCCCCACGCACCCCTCCATCGTCAGCCCCCTCCCCCCAGCACCCTCCTCTCAGGCCCCTCCCCCAGCACCCCTCCTCTCAGCCCCCCTCCCCCAGCACCCCTCCCCTTCGCTCCCTTCCCCATGTTGATCACATATCAACATGGCAGATGCTCATTGCTCAGTCTCCATCCACACATCGCCTCAGCACAGCCACAAATACAACATGACAACCAGCCTGGGCTACAGGCACGAACAACAACACTATGTGTGTGTTCTGTGTGTGTCTGTGTGTGTGTTCTGTGTGTGTCTGTGTGTGTTTGTGCATCTGTGTTTGTCTGTGTGTGTTTGTGCATCTGTGTTTGTCTCTGTGTGTTTGTGTGTCTGTGTGTATGTGTTCTGTGTGTCTGTGTGTGTTTGTGCATCTGTGTTTGTGTGTCTGTGTTTGTGTGTCTGTGTCTGTGTGTGTCTCTGCGTGTGTCTGTGTGTGTGTGTTCGTAAACAATTCTAGATCCAATAAGCAATGTAGGTCTGTTTGTGTATCCAACCTCCTGTTGGATACACAAACTTGTGGTGTGTATGTGTACTTCTGTGGTTGTAAGTGCATGTGTGTTTGTATGTTTGTGTATACGTGTGCATGGATTTACGCGCGCGCGTGTGTGTATGTCTGTGAGCTACAATGTTCTCACAGTTCTTCTCATCACCTTCCCAGAACCAGAACATCCCATCACCTGTGTCAGATCAGCCAGGCGTTTGAGAAAGGCTTGTGATTGGGCCGCTAATGCCTGGCTGGGTGGGGCCTTGAGCCGACATCATGACAGGAAGGGGAGGGGACGGGAAGGAGGCAGGAAGAAGAGGAATAGAAGGAGCGAGAAGAGCGAGAGGCAGAGGGAAGAGTAAGAGAGAGCGAGAGAGAAAGAGTGGGAGAGAGAGATAGAAAGCGAGATAAAGAGAGAGAAAGGGGGAAGAGAAACAAAGGGAGAGAGGATAATTGAAGAGAGGAGAAGGAGGAGAGAGAGAGAGAATAAAAGAGAAGAGAAGACAAGAGAAGAGAGAAATAGCAGAAGAACCGAGACAAAGTCTCAGGTTGTCTGCTTCCATTATCTTCTGGTCTTTGGGACGAGAAGCTTCTCTCCAGAATCTCCCTCCTCTGGGATCCCCTCTCCCTCCTCGTCCTCCTCCTCCTCCTCCTCCTCCTCTTCTTCCCTGCAGGTCAATACATCTGCTACTCCTCCCCCTGCACTATCCTTTACCCCACCGCGAAACGTAAACAACAACATTCAAACAAACAACATGAACATTTTAATGCTTTTTCCTGCCTGCATTTTCCACAATGGGCAAGCGCTGCACTGTGAGAGAACACAGGGAGAAACATGTGCATTTCTTTGCCTGTGCGTGTATTTGTGTCTTTGAATTTGTGTGTCGGTGTGTGTGTGTGTTTGTGTGCCGCCTGTGTCAGTTTGTGCGTGTGAGTGTGTGTGTGTGTGAGTGCGTGTGTGTGTGTGTATGTATGAGTGCGCATACGTGCAGTTTGGAAAGGTCAGTCCCTCAAAACGTTCTGTCTTCATAAACATCACAGCTAAAAGCATTGATTGTTTTCTGGCTATTGTCCCTCGTCAAACAAAACAAAGAAGACACGCCGTGACAAAACAGGAGGCTGGATCCTGCGGGTTGGCCGTGATTATCGCTGGCTGGCGCTGCTTAATTGACATCAGTTTGAAAGCTTTCGCTTTCTGGAAAGCCGGGGCTATTTACTCGCCTTTTGAAATATCTATTTTCTTCTAATTCTCCCTCTTCATCATGTAATTACACCTCCTGTTCCAGCGCTGTGACAGCGGTCTGTGGGGAGGTCTGGAACATTCCGTGCCTTGATTGCCAACCGTCTCTCTCAGGGCCTCAGGTTGTATCAGGTTGCAGCGACGAACAAAGTTCCAGGTTACTGTTAGGGCCACGGTGTCACAGGCCCCGGGCCCCTGCCCCTGTCTGGACACCACCCAGCTCAGCAATCCAATATGGCCGTCCCCCACACAAAGACCCCTTCCCACAGCTCCACCGTCCGGCCTACAATTCCCAGAATGCCTCACTAGGGTCCCATGTGTCTCCCGCTGCAGGAAACGCGAGATCCGTCAGGCGTGAACAGAGAGCAAATCGATGCCCTCAGAAGAACCAGGAAGCACTCGCGAGCGTCTGTCTGGTTCTGATCAAACTCCTCGTTTTTATCGACTTCCTCCTTAAGCAGCGGTCCCATGAGAAGCTGGAGCTGGACCGTTCCTTTACAGGGTTCTGTTTATCTAAGAGGGGCGGAGGGGCGAGGAGGGGGGGAGAGGGGGGGCAGAGGAGGTTTGTATCGAGTAAATAACTCATGCATGCACTGGGCACACACTCACCCGCAGACACACACACACAGGCAAACGCACACCCTCGACCGCACACAGCCACGCGCACGTGGACCCTCGCACACACACATTGCGCGCGCGTGCAATGGCAGCCGCGCGGAGACAATACACAACGGCAAGGGCAGATGAGCCTGGACAATATGAAACAGCTGCTTGGCGTTGTGGAGAGGAGACAGGGGGGGGGGCAGTGAGGCTACGCAGCATTCATAAATCCTTCACCATGACAGGGCCGCCATCTGATCGCTATCACCTGTTGTTGGGATGTTTGTTCACATGACACCCTTTGGGGTGATTTGAGCGGTTCCTTTGGACAGGAAGTAGCAGACGTCTCTATGGGAGGACAGGTTGCTAATGGAGACCGCTGCTCTGGTGATGCTTGCGGGTGGGCAAGTCACGCACAGACACACAAACACACACATAGACAAAAACACACACACACAGCTATGCACGCATGCGCACACACTCACTCACTTAGATATCAAACAGAGTGAGTTCAAGTACCTGAGCTTCGCTCTATTCCAGAACAGCTTGTTCTATTAACCTGTGCAAAAGTCCACGGGAGGCAGAGGACTCAGGTGAGAGAAACTCAATAGCCCAGAGGAGACACACACCTCGCCACAAAGGGCGCCATTGATCCGCATGCAGTGCGTGCTGGGTACAAGCGAAGTTCTGCTCTCGGAGTGACGGTCTGAGTGTCACGCAGTAATGATGACCACTTCCTGCAGCAGGGGAGGGGAGGAGCTGCAAAAGGTGCAGCTGGGCGTGACCTGAGATTTCCCCAGACCTGAGGAGAGGTGGAGGAGAGGAGGGAGGGAGGAGAGGAGAGATGGAGGAGAGGAGAGATGTAGGAGAAGAGAGATGGAGGAGAGGAGGGACGAAGGAGAAGAGAGATGGAGGAGAGGAGAGATGGAGGAGAGGAGAGATGGAGGAGAAGAGAGATGGAGGAGAGGAGAGATGGAGAAGAGGAGTGATGGAGGAGAGGAAAGATGAAGGAGAAGAGAGATGGAGGAGAGGAGTGATGGACAGAAACAAAAGCATCTGTGCTGGAGACAAGATGCAGACAATAGCTGTCAGACTTGTACTGTCACTCTCACGCACCGCACACACACACACACACACACATTGTTACACAACCCACAGACGCACACACGCCATCACACATGCTATTACACGTTACACACACACGTACACACCAGCCTAAATCCTCAAAAACAATCCCGCTCGTATTCATTCTGACTCTCTCCAACTGCGCTGCATTCTGTCAGCCTCCCCCTCTGTTCCCCGCCCCCCCCCCCCCCCCCCGTCCTTCACACACACACACACAAGCAGACCAGTCTCGCTTCTGATTAGTTGGAAGAGAGAGGAGGGCGCCCCGTCCTAAACGCTCCGGGAACACAGGTTCGGACTGCGGAAACACGTTGGTTAAACTCGCTCAGTATTTCAAGCAGCAGAAGGCTGGCCTGCCATTCCCTGACATTCCATTAAAGAAGCGAGCGCTACATCTAGGAGGACCGGAGTTAGCTGGAGGTGTGAGAGAGAAGGGAGAGGAGGGAGGAGGGAGGGAAGAGGGAGGGAGGGGAGGGAAGAGGGAGGGAGGACGGAGGGAGGAGGGAGGATGGGAAAGGGGCGGAGGAGCAGGACGCATTGTGGGGAACGCTGGCGTCACACTGCCATCTAGCGTCTGTTTGAGAACCAGCTGGAACGTTCCGTAGCCGGGCTCCGCGGGAACGGCCACTTCCTGTCAGGGCATGCTAAGCTCTGGCGGGCGTGGTGAAGCCTTGTTCACAGCTGTCCTCCCACCACCGGTAATCAGCCGGTCCCACTGACACGCCACCCCACCCTGCCAGAGGCTGGGCCTCTTTCACCCTGCGGACGTCCTGCCAGGGAGACGAGGGTGTGGAAGACCGACAGGTCTGTCATCGTCAGGGTGAGGTTTTAATATTTGGGGAGGGGCTGGGGAGGTGGAGGGGAGGTGGGGGGGTGGAGGGGAGGTGGGGATATGGAGGGGCGGTGGGAGGGAGGTGGGAGAGAGGTGGAGGGGAGGTGGGGAGGGGGGGGGGGAGGGGAGGGGAGGTGGGGGGGACTGAAAGGGAAGTGGAAGGGTTTTGATGATGCTGGAGGGGTGGCAGGGGGGCTAGGGCAGGGGGGCTGAGGGGGGCTAGGGCAGGGGGGCTAGGGCAGGGGGGCTGAAGGGGCTGGAGAGGATGAGGTGATTAAGGATTGATTGTCCTGACGTTGTTGTGATGTTCTGAAGATGCAGTCAACATGAAGGTCATGGTGATGATTTGTCTCATTCTGTCTCTTTTGCTCTCTGTGTATTTTCCTGCTCTTCTATTTCAATCACCTTTTCATTTTGTTTTCCCTCTCTTTCTCTCTCTCTCCCTTCCTCCCTCTGTCTTTTTCTGTCCCTCGCTCCGTCTCTAACGCTCTTGTGTCTCTCCCTGTCTCTCCCTGTCTCTCCCTGTCTCTCCCTGTCTCTCTTTTCCTCTGGCACACTAGAGAAGTGACAGGGATTTCCTGAGCGTTTCACTCAGCGTCTTCATGCAGACCAGCATGCTGCAAGGCGCTCAACACATCCCAAATATTCGCCAACAATTTGGCAACGCTCTGGTCACTCTCCCAGGGCTTGCTTGGAACACGGTGGGGTTTTCATGTTAATGCGCTACCAAACCTCCCGCCTGACGTTGGCTATCAGGAAACAAAATGCTGTGTGTTTTGGTGCCGTGAGAGAGACAGGGAAAAAGGGAGAGGAGGAGAGAGCGACAGAGAGAGAGAGAGAGAGAGAGAGAGAGAGAGAGAGAGAGAGAGAGAGAGAGAGAGAGAGAGAGAAATTGAAACAGAGAAATGATGGAGGCCACGATGACTGCAAACAGGATAGAGGCGTTGATCATCAACCCTCTGTGTGATTCTGTCTCTCTCAGAGCGTCAGGCTCTTCCAGCTCCCCCGGGGGCCAAATCCCTCATTACCAGAGGCCCTTACCTGCCCATCACGACATGCTCTCTCCAGATGCCGCCCTCGTTTAGTCCGGATCATCAAAGTGTGACTGACAGACGTTAGAAACCATTCGACTCCGGCGGAGGGGGGCAGGAGGGAGGTAGCTCTCCCCGCTCACGGGATTCGAACCGTGAAATGAAACAGACAGTCTAACCGAGCGGGAGAAGCTGGCACAGGGGAGGCGTCCGGTAGACCGAGAGACATCAGCTGGCTCTGTGTCGCGCTGGCACAGGGTTCTACGGACCCGCCCCCCACATTCCCCTCACCCCCTGTACCCCACTCCCACGCCTGCACAACCCCTTCCCACCCGTTTCTCCTTGCTCTCACACCCCACACCCATACACCCCAAACTCCTATCCTAGGACCCCCCCTCTACACAGAACAGTGCCCTCTGCTGCCCAGGCGTGGACCTGCACCTTTGGTTCCTGGTCTCGGAGCCCAACGCTACAGCGAGTGTTGACAAGCCACTCCTCCTGTCCTTCTGGGGCGCTGCTCTCACACACCCCAACACACCTCCACCCTCCAACACCTCCACCCTCTAACACACCTCCACCCCCCGACACCTCCACCCTCTAACTCACCTCCACCCTCTAAAACACCTTGAACCCTCTAACACACCTCCACCCTCCAACACACCTCCACCCTCCAACACACCTCCACCCTCCAACTCACCTCCACCCTCTAAAACACCTTGAACCCTCTAACACACCTCCACCCTCCAACACACCTCCACCCTCTAACACACCTCCACCCTCTAAAACACCTTGAACCCTCTAACACACCTCCACCCTCCAACACACCTCCACCCTCTAACACACCTCCACCTTCTAAAACACCTTGAACCCTCTAACACACCTCCACCCTCCAACACACCTCCACCCTCTAAAACACCTTGAACCCTCCAACCCACCCCCACCCTCTATAACACACCTCCACACTCTAACACACCCCCACCCTCTATAACACACCTCCACACTCTAACACACCCCCACCCTCTATAACACACCTCNGGGGGGGTCTGAATATATATGGATCGGTACTGTAGCAAGAAACCTACCACTCTCTCTCACCAACTGCTCTGAAAACATCTGAATGATAATCGCAAAACATGACCTCGGCATTTGTCAAACCTAAAGTGTGTTAGAGTGTGTGTGTGTGTGTGTGTGTGTGTGACCGAGAGACAGAGAGACAGAGAGTGTGTGTGTGTTTGTGACAGAGAGACAGAGAGTGTGTGTGTCAGAAGGGAGATGACTGAGGGATAGAGTGTGTGTGTGTGTGACTGAGGGATAGAGTGTGTGTGTGTGTGTGTGACTGAGGGATAGAGTGTGTGTGTGTGTGTGACTGAGGGATAGGGCCATGTGGGAATGAGGTCCTAACCTTGTGACCTTCAGCCAGCCTTATTTATAGACTCAGCATCACTCTCTCTCTGTGTGTCTCTGTCTCTCTCTGTGTGTCTCTGTGTCTGCGTCTCTCTCTGTCTCTCTCTGTCTCTCTCTCTGTGTCTCTCTCTGTGTCTCTCTGTGTCTCTGTGTCTGTGTCTCTCTCTGTGTCTTTCTCTCTCTGTCTCTCTCTGTCTCTCTCTCTGTGTGTCTCTCTCTGTCTCTCTCTGTCTCTCTCAGTGTCTCTCTGTGTCTCTGTGTCTGTGTCTCTCTCTGTGTCTTTCTCTCTCTGTCTCTCTCTGTCTCTCTCTCTCTGTGTCTCCCTGTGTGTCTCTCTCTGTCTCTCTCTGCCTCTCCATGTCTCTCTCTGCGTCTCTCTGTCTCTCTCTGTCTCTCTCTCTGTCTCTCTCTGCATCTATCTGTCTCTCTCTGCCTCTCTCTTTCTCTGTCTGTCTCTCTTTGTATCTATGTCTCTCTCGTCTATCTGTGTCTCTGTCTCTCTGTCTCTCTCTTTCTCTGTTACTCTCTGTCTCTATCTATCTCTCTCTCTCTGTCTTTGTCTCTCTCTCTCTCGCTCTGCTTCTCTCTTACACTCACACACTCTATGTCTCTCTCTCCCTTTCTCTCTCTCTCTCCATCTCTTTCTCTCTCTGACAGATACACACACAGTCTCTTTATTCTCTCAATAGACAAATCCTTCATCATTTCATTTAGTGACAATGTTTGAAGGCTTCTATGAGACTGTTCATTAATATCCTAATATTAGGCTTAAACACACACACACACACACATGCTTTGTCGTTCTGATCTCAATGAAATGCGGCAGAAAAGTAATTTATTTTATTTGCAGCATCCATTTGTTTGTCAAATCATGAACACAGAACATGGTTTGCATATTTGCTGAACCCAAATAGAGCAAGAAAACAATATCCCATCCATGAGAATAGAATTTAAATCAACAAGAAGCATTAACGTATCAAGGCTACCGCCGCCTCAGAACTGTTATTTTACTTGAACAAAAACATTAATTACTTTTTTTATGTGTTTTTCTATGTTTGCTGTGTAGCAGTATGAATTGCCTTTAGAAATGTTTTTTCTTTCAGACGGAATGAGCGAGCGAGCGTGAGTGTGTGTGCGTGTGTGTTTGTTGTGTGTGTGTGTGAGTGTGTGTGTGCGCGAGCGTGTGTGTGTGTACGTGTGTGCGTGCGTGCGTGCGTGCGTGCGTGCGTGTGTGTGTGTGTGTGTGTGTGTGTGTGTGTGCATCCAGATGAAGCAACAGTAATTTTGCAGGGATTGTTATTCTAATGCTGGTGATTAGAGCTGGAGGTAAGGCATTGTGGGTATTGTCTGATGGCTTCGCTATACAAATGTCAGCTCTGAAGGAGACCAGGGCGTGGGCTTCACACACACACACACACACTCACACACACACACTCACACACACACTCACACACACACACTCACACACACACACACACACACTCACACACTCACACACACATACACTCACACACTCACACACACACACACACACACACTCACACACACATACTCACCCTTACGCAGACTCACTCACACACATGCTCACCCTCACGTACACACTCACTCACACAATCACCCTCACACATTCACACTGACATACACACCTGTGTGTGTGTGTGTGTGTGTGTGTGTGTGTGTGAGTGTGTGTGTGTGTGTGTGTGTGTGTGTGTGTTGTCCTTCATTCTTCGGGGCAGACAGCAGCATGATGAACTTCCATCAGTTCCTGCCAGACTCCAGCTATGACTGAATGACTTCCTCACATCCAACACAATTACTGAACAGATTACCCTTTTCTCTCTCCACATACAACTCCTATGACGCCCTCTCTCTTTCAATCTCTCTTTCAATTTCTTCCTCTCTCCCTTTCAATCTCGGTCTCTCCCTTTCTCCCTCTCCCCCTCCCTCTCCCTCTCCCTCCCTCTCTCCGTCTCCCTCCCTCTCTCCCTCTCCCCCTCCCTCCCTCTCTCCCTCTCTCTGGATGTCAGGGGTGCACTGCAGTGGCAGTCTCTAGACGACAGTGACAGGTGGTCGTTTCACTTCCTGCCGTTGTCTGAGTGGAGGAAGTGGAATAAGGAGAAAAACAGAGTGTGTCAGATTTGTCAAGATGTTTACTGAGGGGTAATGGGTTGAATGGCGGCGGCCTTGGCAGCTCGTGTCAAGTGCCATTTCGCCTGTCATGGAAAGTTGACTTCCTGTTTACGTTTTGTGAAGCGCTAAGCATTTTGAAGTAGAGCTTTTTTTCAGTTAAAATTCCAGCAGTCAGCAACTGGCAGGTTCGCTTTACAACCATTGAAAGAACATCTCGCGTAAATACAAAAATCATCTTGTTAGTGTCAATTTGGAAATGCGAGCGCGACTCGCGCTGTTGATTTTACGTGTCCTAATCTACTGATACTGGTCGTCTGTACTGGTGAGTAGGTTTAATAGCGCTCCTCAAACCATTAAAGCCTGTCTTAATAAAAAGCAAATGTAACGGAAGCAGCCACCTCTTCCATTATCAAACCCCCGCCGCGCAGCGAGCTGCCACAGACACACCAAACTACACCCAACATGACAACTCACCAAGTGACCAATTAAATTAAGTACAAAGTATGACTCCATTTTACCTTTTTTCCCCTCTTAGCGCCGTTTTCAAAGCAGGTATTTTTAGTCCTGCTTGTCGTTTTAAAGTGCCAGCGTAGTTCGGCAGAGGAGGGGGGAGCGGACCGGGGGGGGGGGGGAGAGAGGGGCTGAGTGATTCACTGTGACAAGCTTTCAGGCTCGTTTGTATTTTCTAACTATGCTAAGTTCAGGTCGTCAACAGTAAAACCCACTTACTTTCATCAGAGGATGCTCCGATGTTAATATTGTAATTTACTGAGTTTTATAATATGATTATCTTTGGTATTTAGTCACTCCACTTTAAAAGAAAGGGAAATGTCAAATGGTGCTGTTAAGATAGAAAATATGTCATATTTGGCATTCTGCTAAATGTCAGCTTTTGACAGTTATGAATGGCACAATATTTCTGTTGTAGTCAGGTACAAGGTGAAGAGTATAAAGCATGTATGCTGCTGTATTCAAAATGTTCTATTTTCAACAAGAAAAACAACGTAGCCAACATCGCCACTATATTTATAGGCTGTTCAATGACATTGCGTTATATATCTGGAGGCCTGCCTATCCACTCTTTACACACCCGAACGCTTCTTACAGAACCTGCAGACCACAACTCAAGAGATTTGATGACGAGACACACCACCGCAAAGTAACCGTATTACCCACCGCAAAGTAACCGTATTACCCACCGCAAAGTAACCGTATTACCCACCGCAAAGTAACCGTATTACCCACGGTGTGTGTCTCCTTTCCTTTGAACCTATACGCTATTAAATCACGGACGTCGCTCGCATCGTCACACCCGTCAGTCAAGACAACAGATCAGCCTTTTCTCCAGGTATGGCCTTCAGGAGCAGACTCCTTCCTCTTTAAGACACCTCTCAAACTGACTGCTTCGTACTTTACACTTAATTTTTCATTTGATTTATTTTCTCCTGTGCGTTCTTTGCCACCTCCACGCAGCGGTGTGTTAATTGCAGGGTTGTCGAAGCGCCGGTCTATCCGCGCGGGGCGGCCGGGCTGCCCCTACCCTGTCATTTAGCCGCGCCGCGCGCCTTGCAGCCACGGGGAAGCTGGAGATTTTCTCCGCGGGCCGCGAGGTGGAGTGGACTCGTCTGCGCCTCAGCGGGACCGTAATGACAGCTGCCTTTTACCGGCACTGGGCGGGAGAGGCGCAAGCCACGGGGGCGCTCGTCAGCTTGAAGGGGGATCATTTCTGACTTTTTTTTGTATGTGACTGCTTCTTTATTACTCTGTCCTCCACCCACCCACCCACCCACCCACCCACCTCTCTCTNGCCTGCCGGCCTGCCTGTCTGTCTGTCTGTCTGTCTGTCTGTCTGTCTCTCTCTCTCTCTCTCTCTCTCTCTCTCTCTCTCCCTCTCTCTCTCTGTTATTAGTCTGTTCTAAAGAGCGGTGTTGTCCACATCCTGAACACTGAAGAGTATCATCAGGAGACTAAGATGACCTCATGGTTTTCAAGTGTATTCATAGTGGCTGGGTCATCATGTTTCCTTCCACTAGATTACAGACATTTCTAACAAACAGACTAGAATATGGGAGCGCATATTTTGTTTGTAAGCCGGCCAGTCTTGTTTTTGGGCTCATATCAGATTAGGTTGCGTTGGGGCGAATGATCTCTGGTCCCATGAAAGTTTGATGTTGTGATGATATTGTTTATCAGCTCGATGTGTTGATTCTGGACTGGAGTCAGGAACCATACCACCTTACATATACCCTGTCTGTAGCATGGGGGGAGGAGAGAGAGGGAGGGGGAGGAGGAGAGAGGGGGGGAGAGATCAGGAGACTAAGATGACCTCATGGTTTTCAAGTGTATTCATAGTGGCTGGGTCATCATGTTTCCTTCCACTAGATTACAGACATTTCTAACAAACAGACTAGAATATGGGAGCGCATATTTTGTTTGTAAGCCGGCCAGTCTTGTTTTTGGGCTCATATCAGATTAGGTTGCGTTGGGGCGAATGATCTCTGGTCCCATGAAAGTTTGATGTTGTGATGATATTGTTTATCAGCTCGATGTGTTGATTCTGGACTGGAGTCAGGAACCATCCCACCTTACATATACCCTGTCTGTAGCATGGTGGCGGAGGAGGAGAGGGAGGGGGAGGAGGGAGAGGAGGGGGCGAGAGAGAGAGGGGGCGAGAAGAAGAGAAAGAGGGGGGGGAGAGTGGGACGAGAGGATGGGGAGAAGAGAGAGGAGGGGGCAGGGGGAGAGAGAACGCTGGGAGGAGAGAGGAGGAGAGGTATGGAAGGGAGGGAGAGAGAAAAAGAGAGGAAGGAGGGAGGAGGGAGGAGAAGGGAGGGGGAAGAGAGACCAGGAGGGAAGGAGAAGAGATCAAGAGAGAGAGAAGGAGACAGATGGAGAGGGTGAATGCTTCCATTGAAGGCAGGAGTGTGCTTGCGGAAACTACCAGAGACAAATATCTGTTCCAGTGTCGTGTGTGTGTGTGGGCTGTGTGTGTGTGTTGTGTGTGTGTGTGACGACGGTTGGTGTCTGTGTGGTGTGTGTGTGGTAGCCCCCAGCAGCCATTGAAAATAGTATACTCTTAGTTTGGGCCTTGGGTTACTTGCTCTGTGTGTGTGTGTGTGTCTGTGTGTGTGTGTGTGTGTGTGTGTGATTGATGCTGTGTATGTGTGTGTGTGTGTGTGTGTTGTGCGCGCAGAGAGAGAGGCTAATGCTGACAGATGTTGGCAGGTGATTGTGTGAAGTGTTGCAGTGATGTCTGTGTTCCTGTTATGACTGACAGGGTTTGAACCTGCGTCTTCTACATTAATTGCTCATTGAGCTAAAGTCACTGGGTACCCAACCACCTCCTTTACACCTTGTTGGTCTTGTATGGATTCCACATACAGAATTTACCTCCAACCACCTCCATGGGCCTTTCATTTTCTCTCTCCATCCATCTCTCCTCTATATTGTACCTCTCCTCTCCCCTACCTCTACCTCTTTTCTCTCTCCTCCTCCCCTCCTCTTCCCCTCTTTTCATCGCGGCCTTCTGATTTCTGCGTCAGTGCTTTCTAAAGGACTGAGTGACGGTGTCACATTAGCCAGCGAGCCGACTCGCACAGGGCGCTGGAGGGAGGGAGATGTTTGGCGCAGTAGGTAGAAACGAGCGTAATTATAGAGCAAAGACACGCGCAGGGAGAACAAGCAGAACCTATTAAAAAGAAAAACCCTGAAATAAAAGCGCGGGGGTTTTTATAGAAGAAAAGAAGCGAGGGGGGAATTGAAAGAGAGCAACATTAAGACTGCAGGGAAAAGGATATTAAACTGCCGTTGAATTGCTTGTTTTGTTGTTTGGATGGGAAAAAACCCCGCGTGTCTCAGATAGTCTGCTCGTCCGTCTGTCTCAGACGGTTCGTGAAGAACCGCGTGATGTTTATTTATTTTCTCTCTGCTTCTGACGTCGTCTTTATTCCGGTGTTTTGTCAATGTGCTACTAGACTCGGTACATGCTTCTACCGTAGTCCGACACGACAGTATAGAACAGACACTAAGTAGATGTGGGTTTCTATGTGAACTAAAGGCCTCTAATCAGTCTGTAAAACCACACTAGATGCTCGT
>BROE01000014.1:2604449-2671949 GCA_036571765.1 Plecoglossus altivelis
CCCTCCTCCTGCCCCCCCGCTCCCCCCTGCCCCTCCTCCTGCCCCCTCCACTGTCCGGGGGCTGACCAGTTCTCTCCAGATCCTCTCTCTCTCTCAGGGAGGCTTTTCTAACATTAGCTCGTCTCCTGAACATGCTGTTCCTCACTCTGTTCCTCTCGGCCTCCCTCTCTCACGCTCCTGTTCCTCACTCTGTTCCTCTCGGCCTCCCTCTCTCACGCTCCTGTTCCTCACTCTGTTCCTCTCGGCCTCCCTCTCTCACGCTCCTGTTCCTCACTCTGTTCCTCTCGGCCTCCCTCTCTCACGCTCTCATCAGAATTCAATTCAGTAGTGCTTTGTTGGCACGAACGAGAGAGCATTGTTGCCAAAACCATTTGAGATTGAACAAAATGGGTGAATCACGCGTGATACACTTACGGTACATTTGTCATTATATATATATACATATATATTTATGTATATATATGTATACTGTATATTAGCAGTAATAACAATAAACAAGCGTAGCAACAATAATAATACCAATACAAGTGATTTAATATGAAATAAAACATAATGAAACCTTAAAGGTAAAAAATATATATGTAAGTGAAAATCTAAAATTCACTCAAATATCACTTGTACACTACTGTTGGTCTGGAGGGTCAAGGGTCTGTGAGGTGACCAGGAGGTCAGGGGTCAGGGAGGTCAGGGTCAGGCTGCAGGGAGGTCAGGGGTCAGGCAGCAGGGAGGTCAGGGGTCAGGCAGCAGGGAGACAGGGGTCAGGCAGCAGGGAGGTCAGGGGTCAGGCAGCAGGGAGACAGGGGTCAGGCAGCAGGGAGGTCAGGGGTCAGGCAGCAGGGAGGTCAGGGGTCAGGCAGCAGGGAGACGTGGTCTCTACATCATCGGCTGCTACCTAGCAATCCTTTCGGGGTAGATGACTTCTGATCTCTGACCTCCTCCTGCTCTGTCACGTGCTTGGCAGAGCAGCCAATGGCGTGGTAGCTAGCCGTGGAGGTGCAGGGGCGGGCTGTGGTGGAGAAGATGTCGCTCTATTTTCCACTTTAGATCATCCGGCACGTAACACAAAGTGACAGGCAAAGCCGACCTCGGAAATCAAAGCCTTCTACAGCTTCTACAGTCTCCGAATTGGAACTATTTGAGTGGCTTAGAAAAACTTCAAAGCCAGCGAGAGAGAGGGGGCCTTTTTTAATTTCAGATAAGGCCCTGCAGCTGAATGGGAAACTGCTGGAATTGTACAAGTTCACATCTTAATCGACGTGACCGACTGAGAAGTGAAGTGAAGAACTCATCTTCACACTGCTGCTTTTTCAGTTCGTCTCCTGCTTCTTTCGCTGCCTTCATGGGATAATCGAGAGACGAGGACATGTTAGGAGTGTTGACAGAGAGACACAGAGACAGAGAGAGAGAGAGGAGAGAGAGAGGAGAGAGAGAGGAGAGAGGAAGAGAGAGGAAGAGACAGAAAGAGAGAGGAAGAGAGAGAGAGAGAGAGAGAGGAGAGAGGAAGAGAGAGGAAGAGAGAGAAAGAGAGAGGAAGAGACAGAAAGAGAGAGGAAGAGAGAGAGAGAAAGGGGTGAAGGAGTGGGACACAGAGAGAGAGAGGAGAGAGGAAGAGAAAGAGAGAGAGAGAGAGATAGAGGAGAGAGGAAGAGAGAGGTGAAGGAGCGGGACAGAGAGAGAGAGAGAGAGAGAGAGAGGAGAAAGAGAGGAGAGAGGAAGAGAGAGGAAGAGAGAAAGACAGAGAGGAGAGAGAAAGAGAAAGAGGGAGAAAGGGGTGAAGGAGTGGGACACAGAGACAGAGAGAGAGAGAGGAGAGGGGAAGAGAAAGGAAGAGAGAGAAAGAGAGAGGAAGAGAGAAAAAGAGAGAGAAAGAGAGAGGAAGAGAGAGAGGTGAAGGAGCGGGACAGAGAGAGAGAGTGAGAGGAGAGAGAGGAAGAGAGGAAGAAAGAGGAAGAGAGAGGAAGAGAGAGGAAGAGAGAGGAAGAGAGAGAGAGTGAAGGAGCGGGACAGAGAGAGAGCGAGAGAAAAAGACAACGTGAGACAGAGCGGGATAGAGAGAGAACGAGAGAGCGATGGAGACATAGAGAAAGAGTGAGAGACGTAGAGAAAGAGAGACAGAGAAGGAAAGCACTGGAGAGTCATAGAGAGAGACAGAAAGAGAGATAGTGTGTGCTGGAAACTACCAGTCCTGGTAGTTTACTTCATGTAAACACACTAGCCGCTGTCTCCAATTTGTTTTCTGAGCAAAGGTGTCGTGATTATCTAGCCCAGATCACCCCCTTATCATCATGCGACACCAAGCCAGTGGCTCTTAATGTGATAAGCTATTGACTTTTGATAGTGATGTGTGTGTTTGTGTGTGACCTCGTGTGCATTTGTGTGTGTGTGGCTGTGCTTGAGAAGCATACGCGTGCTCTCCCTCTCTCTCTCCTTCTTTCTATCTCTCTTTCTCTTTCTCTCTCTCCCTCTCTCTCTGTCCTTCTTTCTATCTCTCCCTCTCTCTCTCCTTCTCTTTCTCTCTCTCTCGCTCTCTCTCTCTCCCACTCTTTCTCTCTCGCTCTCTCTCTCCCTTCTTTCTATCTCTCTCCCTCTCTCCCTCTCTCTCTCTCTCTCTCTCTCTCTCTCCCTCTCTCTTCCTCTCTCCCTTCTTTCTCTCTCCCTCTCTCCCTCTCTTTCTCTCTCTCTCTCTCTCTGTGTCTCCCTATCTCTCTCTCTCTTTCTCTGGGAGTTCTGTGGTGGTGACACACTTCAAAGGTCATTAGTCCGATATCAGACGTTGCCATGAGAGAAAACACCCGTTGGTAATCTAGCAGTAACGCAAAAGCCGAACAATAAATCCATGAACGAATCGATATCCTCCTGTGAGAGCAGTTTCCTATTGGTCCGTGAGGGCTGGGTAGGTTCCCAGCCTTGACAAGATGGTCGCCCCTGTGCAAAGGGGGGCTTGGGGCATTAGGGATGTTTACCCAGGGCAATTATTCTCTCTCCAGCTCACAATGCTATTTGCTTTAGTCTAGATGACACAGTCAGTCTCGGGGGGGGAAATTGTGTGATGGTTCTAACATAACCCAGCGCTGGCCTGGGTCTCTGTCCAACAGATGCCACCTGTAGAAAACTACAGTGACCATGGTGCAAATGGTGCCATTGTTGCAGCATGGTCAGCTGTCCAACTGCCTGGACCGGACCACTGGTCCATGACTGGAGCGAGAGAGACAGAGAGAGAGAGAGAGAGAGAGGGAGAGAGAGAGAGGAAGAAGGATGTGGAGAGAGGAACCGAGACAGTGAGCGAGAAAGAAAGAAAGAGGAAAGTGAATGAGAGAGATCTCTCCTTGTCTCTCTGCCCTTCGACCAGTCTCTCTAACCCCCATCTCCCCCAAATCTCGTCTCTCTGTGTCTCTCTCTCTCTCGCTCTCGCTCTCGCTCTCTCTCTCACTCTCTCTCTCTCTCTCTCTCTCTCTCTCTCTCTCTCTCTCTCTCCCCCCAGTAGGTTATTGCCAGTAAAGTTTGGAGGAACATTTGGGCCGTCCTGCCCAAAGGCTTTAATAGGGGCCGAACCAGTTACACCCCCCCGTCCTGTCCCCCCGTCCAGAGGACCCAGCCATCTGTGCAGGCCAGGCCCCTGCCCTCCCCCAGCCTCCCCTGGCCTCCCCCAGCCTCCCCTGGCCTCCCCCAGTCTCTCTCTGTTCACACCTGGTGCTGCATAGCTGACTAAGGGCAAGCCGGCCCACAACAGAAATGAAAAGTCATTTTACAAATGACTTCTGAGAGATTTTAAACATGCATACACTCCCCCATCCTACACACACTCTCGTACACACAATCGCTCCTGCACGCATATAATCACACACACACACATTCTCACATACAGATACACATACACTCACACACACACCAATAAAAGAACTGCGAAGAGACTTTCACCTTGGACACTTAGACCTAACGGAACTGTAACAGAAGGTGTGTGTGTGTGTCTGGCTGTGTGTGTGTGTGTCTGTGTGTCTGTGTGTGTCTGGGTGTGTGTGTGTCTGTGTGTGTCTGGCTGTGGGTGTGTGTGTCTATGTGTGTGTGTGTGTGTGTGTGTGTGTGTGTGTGTGTGTGTGTGGCTGTGTGTCTGGCTGTGTGTGTGTGTGTGTGTGTGTGTGTGTGTCTGGACCGTGGTGGTGCTAAGAAGAGTATAGATGCTGCTGTTTTCTCAGAGAGCCATAAAGCCAATTAATTGCTTCTCATTCAGCCCATCGATTCCATAAAGTGGGGGTGCTGAAAAGGCAATTTGGGAAAACGATCCTGACAGTTAACTTTGGCTCACCCTTCGGCGCAATTTATAACTCTTTAACACGCATCAACGAAATATATTTATCTATATCTTTATGTGAATTCATTGTGAGTTGCGAGCAGATCAATATTTGATCTACTGTATCTTTTTCTATGTCGGTGTGTTTCTCTCTTGTTTTACCTGTCTTGCTCCCTCACTCCTTGTCTCTTCATTTACCTGTCTATCTCCCTCACTCCTTCTCTCTTCATTTACCTGTCTATCTCCCTCACTCCTTCTCTCTTTATTTACCTGTCTATCTCCCTCACTCCTTCTCTCTTTATTTACCTGTCTATCTCCCTCACTCCTTCTCTCTTCATTTACCTGTCTATCTCCCTCACTCCTTCTCTCTTCATTTACCTGTCTATCTCCCTCACTCCTTCTCTCTTCATGTACCTGTCTATCTCCCTCACTCCTTCTCTCTTCATGTACCTGTCTATCTCCTCATCCTTCTTTCTCTTCTTTACCTGTCTATTCTCACTCCTTCTCGGCTTTCATATAGCCTTGTCTATCTCCGCGCACATGCCTTCTCTCTTGTGTTACCCTGTCTATCTCCCTCAACTCCTTCTCTGCTTTGTTTACCTTCTGTCATTCTCCGCCTCATCTCTTCTCTTTCTTCATGTACTTTCTGTCTCCCTCACTCCTTCTCTCTTTATGTACCTATCTATGTCATGCTGTGTCATCTTGCCCACACTTGGGAAGGCAGTCTCTGGTACGACTGTTCAGTCATGAGAGCTGAACAAGTTATCTGGTTCATCCCTGTGTCATACTTAGTGCACTGCTATTGTCAATCAAATCAGATGTCTTTATATAGAGGGTGGGTCAGTGCAGTTATTCAGACACAAGGTCACAAAGGTCAGAGGTCATCTATACTCCCCCTCCCCCTCCTTCCCTCTCTTACAATCATTGCACATATAATATGTCTGAATAACCAGCAGCGGTCTGTTTTCCTTAGTGTCTCCTGTGCCAACTCCTCCCCTCTGCCAGGCCAGGACACCTGTGCCCGTCTGCCAGATCAAATCAAACACACAACACTGTAAGAGGTCGTGGGTCATCGAGAGACTGTGACATAAAGGAAACAGACGAGTAATAAACTGAGACAGAGAGAGAGAGAGAGAGAGAGAGAGGAGAGAGAGAGAGGAGAAGACGAGAGAGAGAGGAGAGAAGAGAGGGAGGAGAATTTCTCTCTCTCTCCCTCCCTCCTTCCTCCCTCCCTCCCTCCCTCCAACTCCAAATCCCTCCTTCCTTCACCTCCCTCTCTCTCTCCCTCCTCCCTCCCTCGCCTCCACTCTCCCCTCCCTCCCTCCTCCCTCCCTCCTCCCTCTCCTCCGCCTCCATGCTCCACCTCCTCCTCTACCTCTCTCCCTCTCCCTCCCTCCCTCCCTCCCTCTCCTCCTCCCTCCCTCCCTCCCTCCCTCCCTCCCTCTCCTCCCTCCATCCCTCTCCCTCCCCTCCTCCTCTCTTTCCCTCCTCTCCCTCTCCTCCCCTCCCTCCCTTCCCCTACTGCCCTCCCTCCCTCCCTCTCCCCTTCTCTCTCTCCTCTCCCTCCTCCTCCCTCTCTTTCCCTTCCTCTCCCTCTCCCTCCCTCCCTCTCTCCCTCTCCCTCTCTCCTGGCAGAGTTCCACCAGGAGGTTGAGGCCTGCCTTCTTTCTTTCGTTTCCTGTCCTTTTCTTCACGTGGACGAGCGTACGACCCCGCCAGCGGCTTCTTCCGGTGGCCCATCGCTCCGTCTCCTCGCTCGCCCATCTCCTTATCTCTTCCACATCAGCCAGCCTGAAGATAGACTCCGGAGGCTGTGCTGTCCAACACCCCGAGCAGACTACATTTGCTAATATCTGGTAGATAACCCACGCACATTCATTTCTCCCCTCGTCCTCTAATCTCTCTGCTTCTAGTTTTGCTTCGGCCAAGCTTGAGTTCAAAGGCAAGGTGCCTCCAGAAACAAAATGGAAGCGCTCCTCGAAGCAGACAGTTAAATCAGACCCGTTTCTCGAAGCAGACAGTTGAATCAGACCCGTTTCTCGAAGCAGACAGTTGAATCAGACTTGTATTCGCTTAATCTGATCTTTGAAAGATGTGTGGAGCGAGCTGGTGATGAAGAGGTGCAGACTGCTGATGGAATTCTTAGATCATTAAACTTGGAGAATTTGATTGAGCAAGAGGGACTGAAACAGCCCAATTTTATCTCCAATTTCCCTTCTTTCAAATTCTTTGCTGATGCAAAGATTTTTAATAGCCCAATATATCTGAATGTATTTTAGCCCAATTTGTCCACATAGTGTGAACTATGTTTAAAAAGCCACCATGCCTAATCTGCATGTGTGAGTGTGTGTCTGTGTGTGTGTGTAAGTGAGGGTGTGTGTGTGAGTGTGTGTGTTTGAGTGTGTTTGTGTGTGAGTGTGTGTAAGTGTGTGTGTGCGTGTAAGTGAGGGTATGTGTGTGTAAGTGTGTGTAAGTGTGTGTGTGTGTGTGTGTAAGTGAGGGTGTGTGTGAGTGTGTGTGTAAGTGAGGGTGTGTGTAAGTGAGGGTGTGTGTGTGTGTGAGTGAGGGTGTGTGTGAGTGTGTGTGTGTGTGTGTGTGTGTAAGTGAGGGTGTGTGTGAGTGAGTGTGTGTGTGAGTGTTTATGTGTGTGTGTGTATGTGTGAGAGTGTGTGTATGTGTGTGCATCATGAGAGACATACACATTATCCGGTCCATATAAGATGTTTATTGAACAAATATGATTCACAGAACAGTGGTGGTGACCTGTCCGGTTTTTTTAGTGGCAGGCAAGTGTAGTTATTGCGGAGGGCCAAGAGTCCGGAAGAGCTTGATGACTTGGCGGCTAATTCTGAACGTGCTGTCTGAAGTGTAGTGATCTGAGATGTAGATCTCATCAACAGTGTTGGTGTTGGTGTCACACCTAACCACCAGCCTGTCCCTGTTAAAGTTCTCGTGCCTCGTGTTCTGGTAGTAGAACCTCGTCACTGCGTTAGGCAGTCCAATCTGTGTCCGGAGGTTTCCAACTGTGAAGTACCTGACTATCCGGCCAGTCAGGACAGGCAGAATCCTGGGGTTGTCTTGGTTACCGTTATTGTAGAATTCATGAAAACCGTAAACATTGTTGTGTTTTTGAGGGTAACATTCAGTTCTTAAAACCATGGAACTGCTAAAGCATGCATTCACATACCACTGAAGGAGCCTAAATCCGTGCCTTGGTTGTTGAAATTGATCCAATAGACCGCTGTTTATATCGTCGATGACTTGTATGTTTGGCACGGACTGGACACCCACAGCCAGTAGCAGAAGGAGATGAACTTGGACAGGAATTATCTTCGCCATGACCACAGTTTTCTCAAAAGGAAAGCCCCCTGTGGAAATACCATAATTATAATTATTCAAAATTCAACACGATTAAATTACATCCAACAATCCGTATAGAAAAATATTCAATGGAAACGTTGATTTTGTAGACAGTAAACTAATATTGTTTCTCAGTGTTGAATTTTGAAGTCAAAGTCAAACGGTTTTATTTGTCACAAGCACTGAGTAGAGTAGCGGAATTGAAATGATCGGGATGTAACCAAGCAACATTTACCTTGTGATAGTACTGTACACCAGCAGGAGGGGTCAGTCTGGTATCTCAATCTGAAGCGTCAAACTTTGTCTCTGATGAAGGCAGGGGTGATGGTTTGTCTGCAGATGGTGAACGTCTGTCCTGACAGGGTTTTATAGAGTGAGGCAAAGCTTGGAAGCTTGACCTGGGGGGAGATGAACCAGGGGGCGGTGTTGAGCGGGAACCAGGGGGCGGTGTTGAGCAGGAACCAGGGGGCGGTGTTGAGCAGGAACCAGGGGGCGGTGTTGAGCGGGAACCAGGGGGTGGTATTGAGCGGGAACCAGTTCCCGGCTCAGGTCAAAGGTCAATCTGCTTTCATGAGATCAGATCTGATCCAGCGGTCAATAGTTTTTCACTTCAGACAAACAACATTGGCAGGTTGTCTAAGAAAGAGTTAAAATATTCCCATGCTTGTTAAATGTGAACAATCACAGGCAATAGGCTGGCAGAAGGCCTTTGTATGTTCCTGTTAGAGTGTTGTTTTGTATCGGGTATTCGCTTCACCAGAGATGACATCATCTTAACAAATGTTGAGAATTTCAAATGTTTGTGTTCTTGGCCTTGTTTCCTGCACTATGTTATATAATTATTATTATTATTATTATTAATATTATTATTATTATTATATAACCTGTGACCTCTTTATAGGCAAAGGTACAAAAACTGACGCTTATCTTAAACCCATCCGATCTTGTTCATGTTCCTATACATTGAATACACTGGTAATAGTATAAGCATTGTGAGACTGGAAACATGGGGGTTAAAAGACAAAACTGAATCGTTTCTGGCAAAGTTCTTGAATAAACATTGGGTAATGTGAAGTCACTTATTTGTCACGTACCAGGAGGACCATTTTGACTGAACTTTGGAACATTACAATTTTCCACAATAGAAACGTCTTTCCTTCCTTAAAACACGATTTAAATCAACACATTTTAATCTTATTTTGGGGTTCGACTGAGGAAATGACCTTTATTTTGTCCACTTAAGCGGTTAGGCTAGGGTCAAGATGAGAGTTAGACTTCATATTTACACTTAGCTTCCTCAGAAGTGCAACAGAGAAGAACATTTTGCGGCGGTGCTAATCTGGCTGTGCATGTCTGAGGCCAGATATCACCAAGTATGAAAGATCGCACCGGCTAACCCAACTGGAAAACGAACCATGAAGTCATAAACGTGTCATAACTACGTTCATGTTTCACTCGCAATTGGGTCCATTTCCATCAAGCTGTGTGTTGAGTCATCTTCAGGGACGGGCCCATCAGATCCGGCTGACTGGACTTGTGTGCCTCACGGCATCCCACGGTGCTCATCAGATCAGCGGCATAATGACACTCCGGTTTCCCCTCCTGTCAGAACCGGGCCCGTCTTGGTTAGCATGCAGCAGACGGCTGCTAGTGCAGCACTTCCCCACAGTAATACCTACATATCCACCTCTGTTCCCTCACTGGCTCTAATAAAAGAGATATAAGCAGCATGTCGTGGTGAATCCCAGACAGAGATGATGAGTGCTGCGCCCAAAGAGATGCTTCATCTTTTTGTTTGGCAACGAATGAAAACGACAGTATCAAGGCTGGGAAGATTGCACACACATTTTCTTGCCACAGTCCAATCCAGTGGGATTTTTAGGGATTATAATATATACGAGTCTGATTTCGGTCTGATTTTATTGCTCCCTTTTTTGCTTGGGTAATATTTTTGTTTTGTTTTCGAGTTTCTTGGTTGACGTTATTGTATTCAAAGTATTGTGTTGACAGTGGATGTGCTCCTTTTTATCAATACAACAACATTTAGGTAGACTTAAATTACGTCTACATTAGATTGCGGATGTAAAAGCACTGTTGCTCAACAAATGCAAGGCTATGGTTGTGGAAAATAATGTACGTTTCATTTAGTCAGGAATGCTTTTAACATCTCCCCTCAACACATTTCCCTTTCCCAATAGCTTCTGTAATGCTAATAAATTAGACTTTCAAGAGATAAACCTCTAATAGTCCTCTGTATTGCAGTAAGTTAGCAGAGTCTGGGAAAGGAGGTGAGAGGATGAAAGGACGAGGAGATGAAAGGATGAGGAAATGAGAAGATGAAAGGATGAGAAGATGAAAGGATTAGGAGATGAAAGGATGAGAAGATGAAAGGATGAGGGGGTGAGGAGATGAAAGGATGTGGAGATGAAATGATGAGGGGATGAGGAGATTAAAGGATGAGGAGATGAAAGGATGAGGGGATGAGGAGATGAAAGGATGAGGAGATGAAAGGATGAAAGTATGAAAGGATGAGGAGATGAGAGGATGAAAGGATGAGGAGATGAAAGGATGAGAGGATGAAAGGATGAGGAGATGAAAGGATGAGGGGATGAGGAGATGAAAGGACAAGGAGATGAAAGGATGAGGAGATGAGAGGATGAGGGGATGAGGAGATGAAAGGATGAGGAGATGAAAGGATCAGGAGATGAGAGGATGAAGGGATGATGAGATTAAAGGATGAGGAGATGAGAGTATGAGGGGATGAGGAGATGAGAGGACACCTCCTCCACCCACCCCTCTGCTAAGGGACCTGAATCTGTTATGAATGTTCCAGACATTTTTATGTGCCATAATAAAGTCCCACTTGAAGCAGCACAGAAACAACATTGTCATCTCCAGTGCTGCAGTAGCAGCCCCTCTGCAGTCATCAGCACAAAGTACAGCCTGATCAGTGAGTCAGATCATAGTACAAGGTGAGCTAACAGGCTCTGCCAAGCAAGAATACACAAACTGAGATTACAAGAACGCTGGATCAAATAGTTCAAATGAGGTTCAGTTTTCGATAGTGAGGGTGACATTACGGATGAGGTTGATCTCAGTTTCGGAGAGTCGTTTTATTTGTTCATCGGTTGCCACAACACCAACTTTTCCACCGTTGTTTAGAAGCCTGGCTTTGATTCGTTATGTGTTGGTTGGCCTTATGCTAGGCCATTTTTCAAACCACAGTGAGCAGTACTGAAAATAGATAGAGGATTAGCACTAATGAGGTCAGCTAATGGCAGCAGGCGTGTGTGTGTACGTCTGTACGTGTGTGTATGCATGTAGACGAATATGTGTGCTTGTGTAGGTGAACATGTATACGTGTGTGTGTGTGTATACATGTGTGTGTGTGTGTGTGTGTGTGTGCGTGCGTGTGTGTGTGTGTGTGTGTGCCATCTCCATATTACATCAGGTGGGTGTTTGTCGTTGGCCACCCAGCTATTCCAGAAGACCCTGTCCAGCTCTTGGTAGGAGGATCCTCTGATTGTCATTAGTCATCGTTCTCCCTCACCCCTCCTCCCTTCCCCCCCCTCACCCACCCCGCCCTCTCATTTGTCCCTCGTCTCCTGGGCCAATCACATCCTCATTAGTCTTCATTTCTCTTTTTATGGCCCACTCCCTCCCTGCTCTGAGAGCTCCCGCTCTCATTATCCTCTCATTGGTTTTATCTGCACAATCGACGGAGCTGGCGACCCTCCAGCCCTGCGGCCTCTCTCCTTCCTCCACATCAATTACTGACCCTCTTCCATGCACTCAGACGCGCTAACAACACGCATGCGCTCAGACGCGCTAACAACACGCATGCGCTCAGACATGCTAACAACACGCATGCGCTCAGACACGCTAACAACACGCATGGTCTCAGACATGCTAACAACACGCATGCGCTCAGACGCGCTAACAACACGCATGGTCTCAGACACGCTAACAACACGCATGCGCTCAGACGCGCTAACAACACGCATGGTCTCAGACATGCTAACAACACGCATGCGATCAGACGTGCTAACAACACGCATGCGATCAGACGCGCTAACAACACGCATGCGCTCAGACGTGCTAACAACACGCATGCGCTCAGACATGCTAACAACACGCATGGTCTCAGACATGCTAACAACACGCATGGTCTCAGACATGCTAACAACACGCATGCGATCAGACGCGCTAACAACACGCATGCGATCAGACGTGCTAACAACACGCATGCGCTCAGACGTGCTAACAACACGCATGGTCTCAGACACGCTAACAACACGCATCCGCTCAGACATGCTAACAACATGCATGCGCTCAGACACGCTAACAACATGCATGCGCTCAGACACCTACCCACATAAACTGAAACACACAAACACATGCGCAAATGTGTACGATGGCCAACTATCTCTCTCTCATCTCTTTCTCCTTATCTCTCTATTGCTCTAGATCCTTCTCCCAAAGATACAAGCTAATTCCGGCGTAATCATACAAACAAACATGAAGTCTTTGTCTCTTTCAGTCACATCCATACCTGTCCCATAGCTGTGTGTGTGTGGCTGAACAGTGCTGTGTGTATTAGATGTGTGTGTAGTTTTTGAATCAAAGGGCTGTTGGTATTAGATGTGCTGTGTGCTGGTCCTGGAACGATAATGCTGTGAAACAAAGATTGTATTATATGTTGTGTTAGGTTGATTCAGTGCTTGTTGGCTATTAGATGTTGTGTAGTGGATCAGTGCTGTTGTGTAGGTATATCAGTTCCTAGTGCGTGTGTAGTTGATCGAGTTGCCTGTGTAATTAGATGTGTGTGTGCGCCTGAACATGTGTGCGTGTTTATATGTGTGTGTAAGCCTTTGATCAGTGCTGGTATGTGTATTAGATGTGTGTTAGTTGATCAAAGTGCTTGTGCTTGTAGATATAATAGTGTGTGTGTGTAGAGTTGATCAGTGTTGTGTATTATATGTGTGAGGTGTAGCTTGATCAGTATGTGTGTATTTATATGTGTGGTGTTAGTTGATTCAGTGCTGTGTTGTATTTAGAGTGTGGTGTGTGGTCTGAACAGTTTGCTGTGTGTATGGAGATGTGTGTGTAGTGATCAGTGCTGTGTGTATAAGATGTGTGTAGTGCTGTGTAATTGATCACCGTTGCTGGCCGTGTGTGTGTATTATATGTGTGTGTAGTTGATCAGTGCTGTGTGTATTAGATGTGTGTGTAGTTGATCAGTGCTGTGTGTATAAATGTGTGATGTTTGTAGTTGAACCTGGGCCTGTGTATTAGATGTGTGTGTAGTTGAACACTGGATGGGGCTGTGGCTGGATTGTGAAACTTCATCACAGCACGTTCCCTGTCCAACCCTCTGCCTCATAACCATGTTCCTAACACCTGAAGAAAGCCCACCGCCAAACAACAAATGGATCGTAAATTGAGATTGTGTTTTTCATTACGGTCACATTTTCATACACTCTTCCCAGATGGAGAGGGTCTGAGAGAGCAAAATGTCACTTATGGTTTCTACGAATTCCACCCCACACTCCCCCCCCCCCCCCCCCTATAAAGCGCCACCCCGCGCCGCCAACCCCCCACATAAACATCACCCAATCCGCCTCCCTGCCCTCGCCCCCCTCCCTAATTACACTCATCATTTTGCGCCCAAAGCAATGTCTCCCCTCCGGAGGGGAGGTGTGTGTGCCTGTCGGACTGTGATGCCCTTCCCCGGCCCTAAATGAGGAGCGTGATGTTGGCGAGTCAGGGTTCGACTAGCAGAACTCCAGGACATAATTTGATCCCAGAGACGGACCAGAGCTATACAGGCCGGCAGGCAGCAGAGGTCAGGCTTATGGGCAGCAGAGAGAAAGAGAGAGACGACCGGAGAGAGAGGAAGGAAGACAGACCAGACCAGAACAGAACAGACCAGAACAGACAAAGGCAGCCGCCAGGGAGGGAGGCAGGCGGGCAGGCAGGCAGGCAGGCAGGGGAGGCAGAAGAGAGAGAAACGATGAGAGAGAGAGGAGAGAGGGCGGCAAGAGCGTTGGGAGGATGAAGAGGAGAGGAGTGAGGGGGAAGACAGAGAGAGAGACAGACAGGACGAGAGAGAACCGACGGCAAAGACAGGACCAGGGACGCAGGGCCGGGCAGGGCAGCAGGCAGCAAGAGAGAGATGGAGAAGACGAGAGAGAAGACATGAACGAACCAGAAGAGCAGACGGACCGAGAACCAGACCAGGACCAGACAGAGACAGACAGGTAGGCAGGCAGACAGCGAGCAGCAAGGCACCAAGAGGACAGAGAGGTCAGAGAGGACAGAGAGAGTCTGAGAGGACAGAGAGGCTGAGAGGACAGAGAGTCTGAGAGGACAGAGAGAACCGGAAGACGAAAAGTTACCAACAGACAGGACAGACAGTGCAGGCCGCAGCGCCGGCAGGCAGGCCTAGGCAGGCACAAGAGAAGAGCACGACATAGATGGAGAGCAAGGAGATGAGAGAGAGACTGGACAGGACAGGACAGACAGACAGGGTAGGCATGGGCAGGCAGAAAAAGGCAAGGCAGGCAGACAGACAGAGAGGGGGGGGAGGGGGGGTTGGTGGAGAGAGAGAGAGACCAGGCTAGGGGAGAACCAGGCAGGCAGCAGGGCAGCAGAGGACAAGGAGAGGACAGACACACACAGGTAGACAGACAGGTGGATCGGTGACGGACCAGGATAGACAGACAGCACGAGGACAGCCAGGCAGACCGAGAGAAGAGAGCATGGTTAGAGATGGAAAGACCGAGCAGAGACAACAGACAGACAGGACAGACCAGACAGGACAAGGCAGGCCAGAGCGCAGGACCAGGGCGAGGGCAGCAGGCAGACCCAACACAGGCAGGCGAGGGCATGGCAAAGGCAAGTGCGTCAGGCAGTGCACGGCAGACACGCGAGGCATGCAGCGAGGCAGGCAGGCAGACCTGTTGTGACAAACTCCCCCTCCCCACTAACACTCCCTCCAGCAGTCTTATCATGGACTTGAAGGGGTAGTGATATGATGTATTTGGGGTTCATTACTGAGGCTGACGTCTGCTGTAGATTTAATGTGGGCCCATTCTGTTGTGGAAAAACATGTTGTAAATTGAGTGCGCGGGGCAATTTCCGAAGTGGCTCTGTGAGCGGGCTGACACGGCAGGAAAGGGATGAGGCATGGAGGGAGCCCCAGGGCGCCTGGCAGAAGCTCTATTGAAGTGTCAAACTCACTTATAAGGGAGGTTTTACTGCCAATCTAACTCTCTGTCAGAGCTCACTCTCAATGGAGGACGGAGAAGCGCAGATTCCCTGTAGTACCGCTCCTGATCCCCTCTGTCTCTCGCTGGCTTTCTCTTACACACACACCTATCTCCTGATCCCCTCTCACACACACACACACACACACACACACACAAAGTGGCAAACAAGGAGGGCAGCTTGGAGTTTGACCTCACAGAGCACAATATGGGGCAGTGAAGGCCCAAAAAAGGCCATAACTTGGACTCTCTCAAACACACAGTCACACACAGTCACACACACAGTCACACACACAGTCACACACACACACTCACACACACACTCACACACAGAGTCACCCACACACACAGTCACACACAGACAGTCACCCACACAGTCACACACACAGTCACCCACACACACCACAGTCACACACACACACACACTCACACACACAGTCATACACACAGGCACACACACACAGTCACACACACAGTTACACACACACACAGTCACACACACACACAGTTACACACACACAGTCGCACACACAGTGACACACACGTTCACACACAGTCACACACACACACAGTCACACACACACACAGTCACTCACACAGTCACACACACAATCACTCACACACACAGTCACACACACACTCACACACACACTCACACAAACAGACACACACACACAGTCACACACACAATCACTCACACACAGTCACCCACACACACAGTCACACACACACAGTCACACACACACAATCACTCACTCACACACACAGTCACACACACACACACACACACAGTCACACACACAGTCACCCACACACACCACAGTCACACACACACACACTCACACATACAGTCATACGCACAGACACACACACAGTCACACACACAGTCACCCACACACACCACAGTCACACACTCACACACTCACACACAGTCATACACACAGACACACACACAGTCGCTCACACAGTCACACACACACACACACACACACACACACACAGTGACACACACAGTCACACAGTCACACACACACAGTCACAGACACACACACAGTCACTCACACAGTCACACACACAGTCACATGCACACACACACAATCACACACACACACACACACATATCACCAGCATTCAGGCTTGGCAGGTCATCCTGCAGTACTTTTCCATGAATATGACAAAAGCAAAAATTCAACAAACCCAGTCAGCTTCATATTAAGGCAGACAAATCCAGCTGCAGACCCAACTCAGTCCTCATTCCTAAGCTGTTTGTTTTCCAACTTTCTTATCAGCATGGCCGCGTTTTTCTCGGCTGTATCGACAGTTTGCCATGCTGGCCTCCGCTCCAGTGGGGGGCGACAGGCGGGCAGCTGGTCATCAGGGGGAGAGAGGGCCGGTCGCTCATATGCTGGACAGGGTCGCACGCCCGCAGCAACAAGGAACAGAGAGAGCTCTACCTGCAAAAACATCGTGTGAATTAGTTTATATACACGAGTGTGTGCGCGTGCGTTTGTCATGTGTGTGATATGTTTGTATGTCCTTGTGCACGCTTGATTTAGAGTCCAGATGAGCAGGCTTGCATGAGTGCAGATATGTATACCCACTTCCTCCTTCCAGAACAGAATAGATAAACCTGACAGGATATGACATGCTATTGGATTTAGAAAACCTGATGGATAGCCGTTGTGTGCAAAGAGTGGGAAGGAGAGACAGAGAGGAGAGACAGGAGGAGAGACAGAGAGGAGAGACAGGAAGGTGAGACAGGAGGAGAGACGGGTAAGACACAGGGGAGATGACACAGGAGGGAGAGAGAAGGCGCAGAGAGCGTGGGAGAGAATGAGAAATGTGGTTTATATTAATCAGCTCTCATTGAAAAGGAATCTTCAATACTTCACCTGCACATCAACATCCTGTTTTAGACCACATCCGGTTTGAAACTGTTGGTAACTCACACATGGCAGATGCAACTTGTCCATATTTAGCTTCAGAAACTGAAGCTGGTGTGTCTGCTTGGAAACAGACCAATGTGGCTCTCATTAGCTTTGACCTGACACCTTTCCTGCATCATGCTCGGATGCAACCGCAGCTTGTTTCGTTTCTTACCGCATGAAGAAACATGCACACGCATACGCTGCTCATCACCAGACAACAGTCCAGCTCCTGACAGCAACAGTCCAGCAGAGCTGTGAGCAGGAATAGAGGGACTCTGAGACACAACACACAGACCAAGAGGCAGGAGGACCTTAAAGAGAGACAACCTTTTCATTTGACGACACAAAAGTAAAGACGGTAAAAAGAGCATCCTCCGAATGCTAAACAGTTGATTGAACATTTCCTAAAGTCAAAGTGTTGTGACTTGCTGTTGCTTGTTGTTCCGCATTACTGCTTGCTGAATTCGGACAGTAAGTCTCTGTGTGTGTGCGTCTCTGTGTGCGTGCGTCTCTGTGTGCGTGTGTCTCTGTGTGTGTGCGTCTCTGTGTGTGTGCGTCTCTGTGTGTGTGCATCTCTCCGGTCAGTCATGTCACCTGTCGAGGTGCCGCTCTTCCTGGTCCGTCTCCACCTGCTACTGGCTGCGTCTGTATTCCTGACGTCCGCCCTCCGGACCCTGAACTCCGAGAAAGCGCTGCAGCAATCTGGCTTTGGCGTCCCTCCCCCTCGCCACGGCCGCAAACTGCTGGAGTGGTACGCCAGGAGCTGCCTGAGCAACAACAGAAAGGCGGTGTGCAAGCCGCAGCGCAGAGACTTTGGCTTCCACCCCTTCGAAAACCGCGGCCCCAATCCTGTCCTGCCAAGGCTGAAAAGAAGGTGACGGAGACCAGGAGAGTCTGTGTGCTCGCTCCTGACTGAACCTTTTGTCATGTGCTGTATATGATTGTGTCAACGTGAATGACCGGGCGATATATATAACTGTTGGTTCATATACGTGCTGTTGCTTTTTTCTCCGTGCCTATTATTCTGTGTGTGTGTGAGAACAGTGGTTCATGTATGTAATTGGTATTATTTCCTCGTGAGTCTCTCTAAGACCTCATCCTTCCTCCCTCACTTCCTTCGTTCTTTCTTCATACTCCTTGGGTCTCTCATCCCCAACCTCACGGCCCCCTGTGTCTCCCCCCCCCCCCCCCCCTCCCACACACACAGACAGAGGAAGTTCATGTCCTACTACACCGTGGGAAACCTCCACTCCCCTGGCGCTGAGAACCTGCCGTACGATGTCAGGCAGTACTACAACAAAAGCAACCCCCTCAGCAACATGGATCGCGTTCTGGTGATGTTCAACCAAAACCAGAACCGCATCGAGACGATCTTCGTCTCGGCGCACTACAACAAGAAGTACACCTACATCATTGGGCCGGACCTTCTCGCCGCACTTCGGCGCCGGCGTCCGGGAAAAGCGTGCGGCTGGAATGGCGTTTACTCATCGAACGGAAGCTTTCACCTAAAGCGACGTGCGAGGGAGTGCATTATGGGAAGCAGATCAACAAGGACCAGAGGCGTAGAGTTTGAGGAGTTATCCAGAGGTTAGTGCCAGGGAACGGTGTTTTACAAGAGATGTCGCAGCAACAACAGAGACGCAGTGTGTTCTGCAGACACTTCGAGAGCACGCAGATCTTCTGTGATTGTCAATGATTCATCGTTCTCTTGATCTGTTCCTCAAACCATGTAACAGGCCTCGATTGTTAAGTGTGTTTGTGTTCATCTCTAATGCACAAACTCTCTAGAGGAAACTAGCTTGCTTTCATTCTGCTGTAAGTTGGACAAAGCTGGCAAACAAGGTCTCGATGATGATGATGGAATTAGTGATGCACCCCTCCTGCTGACTCTAGAATCAGAGAGTATTTGTTTTGGTTTGTTTTCAACTTATTAAACATCCACTTTGCTAAATACAGCGTGTCCTTCATTTTGTACTCATCTGTTGAATGTAGATTTGTGTTTTTCTTTGTGTTTTCACCCAGTTTGCAATTGGAGTCTTCTGGTGAAGGGTTGTGCTAGTTATCATTGAATCAAAAGACTACACATAGAAACACTACGCATGTACACACTACGTATATACACACTATGCATGTACACACTATGTATATACACACTGTGCATGTACACACTATGTATATACACACTAGGCATGTAAACACTATGTATATACACACTATGCATGTACACACTACGTATATACACACTATGCATGTACACACTACGTATATACACACTAGGCATGTAAACACTATGTATATACACACTATGCATGTAAACACTATGTATATACACACTATGCATGTACACACTACGTATATACACACTAGGCATGTAAACACTATGTATATACACACTATGCATGTACACACTACGTATATACACACTATGCATGTAAACACTATGTATATACACACTATGCATGTACACACTACGTATATACACACTAGGCATGTAAACACTATGTATATACACACTACGCATGTACACACTACGTATATACACACTATGCATGTAAACACTATGTATATACACACTACGCATGTACACACTACGTATATACACACTATGCATGTAAACACTATGTATATACACACTAGGCATGTAAACCTTATGTATATACACACTAGGCATGTAAACCTTATGTATATACACACTAGGCATGTAAACCTTATGTATATACACACTAGGCATGTAAACCTTATGTATATACACACTAGGCATGTAAACCTTATGTATATACACACTAGGCATGTAAACCTTATGTATATACACACTAGGCATGTAAACCTTATGTATATACACACTAGGCATGTAAACACTATGTATATACACACTATGCATGTACACACTACGTATATACACACTAGGCATGTAAACACTATGTATATACACACTATGCATGTACACACTACGTATATACACACTATGCATGTAAACACTATGTATATACACACTACGCATGTACACACTACGTATATACACACTATGCATGTAAACACTATGTATATACACACTACGCATGTACACACTACGTATATACACACTATGCATGTAAACACTATGTATATACACACTATGCATGTACACACTACGTATATACACACTATGCATGTAAACACTATGTATATACACACTATGCATGTACACACTACGTATATACACACTATGCATGTAAACACTATGTATATACACACTATGCATGTACACACTACGTATATACACACTATGCATGTACACACTATGTATATACACACTATGCATGTACACACTACGTATATACACACTATGCATGTACACACTACGTATATACACACTAGGCATGTAAACACTATGTATATACACACTATGCATGTACACACTATGTATATACACACTATGCATGTACACACTATGTATATACACACTATGCATGTACACACTACGTATATACACACTATGTATATACACACTACGCATGTACACACTATGTATATACACACTATGCATGTACACACTACGTATATACACACTAGGCATGTAAACACTATGTATATACACACTATGCATGTAAACACTATGTATATACACACTATGCATATACACACTAGGCATGTAAACCTTATGTATATACACACTAGGCATGTAAATACTACGTATATACACACTACGCATGTACACACTACGTATATACACACTATGTATATACACACTATGCATGTACACACTATGTATATACACACTACGCATGGCAATTCCTTGTCATAGTGATCACTTCCCCTGAGTACCAGCTGTGGAACAGTGCAGTGCATTTGTAGAAAATGAGCCAATCACAAGGAGGTTTACCCACAGAACATCACGTAGCCCTGTGAAGCCTTTGAGGTCATATGAGGTCATATGAAGCCTTATGAATCTAATTGAATCTATGAATCTGAGATCAACGAGTCTAATCGAATCTATGAATCTGAGATCAACGAGTCTAATCAAATCTATGAATCTGAGATCAACGAGTCTAATCAAATCTATGAATCTGAGATCAACTAGTCTGTTTGTGAGTGTTCCTCTACTTCAACCTAAGACATACACAGCACTATACGTAGCTAATAACCACAACTCTTAGGAGGCCAAGGACGCAACCTTTCAGTTTCCTACAATAACAAGAACCTGTGAAGGGAGAAGGCAAGACCAGCTAACCTAACATCACACCATCAACACACACCAGTAACACACCACAGCAACACACCACATCATCAACACACCACATCATCAAAACACCATAGCAACACACATCATCAACACACACACCACAGCAACACACACCACAGCAACACACACCAATAACACACCACATCAACACACCCAGGCAACACACCAGCGACAGACAGACATGCACACAGGACGTTCCACTCAATTCCTTCGTCATTTTCTCTCGCCCTCTCTGTCTCCCTCTTCTTTGGCTCTGAAGATGAGAATAAAATGAAATCCAATTAAAGGCAGTGGTTGGAGAGCCTGTCTGTGTTGTTTCAGGCTGTCTGTCCATGCTTAACAGACGACAGGTTCTCTCTGGTATGTGTGTGGGTTGAGTGGGAGTTGTATGTGTTTGTGTGTTTTTGTGTGTGTGGTGGGGGGGGGGTAGTCCTAGCTCTTTGACAGAATTCTAAAGCGGCAGAATGAACAGATGTCTCACAGTGATTAATGTGCCTCTCCTCCTCAGCTCTGAGAGCCGAAAGCCTGTGGATTGTGCTCTCTCTCCCTTGTTCCTCTCTCCCTCCTTCTCTCTCTCCCTCCTTATGTCTCTCCCTCCTTCTCTCTCTCTCCCTTCTTATGTCTCTCCCTCCTTCTCTCTCTCTCCCCTTATTTCTCCCTTGTTCATCTCTCCCTCCTTCTCTCTCTCCCTCCTTCTCTCTCTCCCTCCTTCTCTCTCTTCCTCCTTCTCTCTCTCTCTCCCCTTATTTCTCCCTCCTTCCTCGCTCCTTCCTTCCTCTCTCTCTCTCTCCCTTCCTCTCTTCCTCCTCTCTTCTGCCGTCTCTTTCCACTTCTCTAACTCTCTTCATCCTTCTTCTCTCTCTTCCCTGTTCTCTCTCTCTTCCTCCCATCTTTTCCACCTTCTCTCTCTCTTCCTCCTCTCTTTTCCTGCTTCTCTCTCTCTTCCTCCTTCTTTTTCTCTCTGCCTCCGTCTCTCTCTCTTCCTCCTCCCTTCTCTCTCTCTCACTTCCTCCTCTCTGTCTTCCTCCTCTCTATCTAATCCCCTTCTCTCGGTCACTTCCTCCTTCTCTCTGCCTCCTCCTCTCTCTTCCTCCTCTCTTTTCATCTCCTATCTCTCTTTCTGTCTCTTCCTCCTCTTACTCTCTCTTCCTCCTTCTCTCTCTTTCGTCTTCCTCCTCTCTCTCTTCTTCTTGTCTCTCTCTCCTCCATGTCTCTCTCTCCTCCATGTCTCTCTCTCCTCCATTTCTCTTGCTCTTCCTCCTTCTCCCCACAGTGGCTTTGCAAGCTAGATTCCCTGACTCACCCCGTGTTCATCAGCCCCCCCCCCCTCTCTCTCTCTCTCAGTTCATCATCCACATCTCTTGTAGTTTCTTTATGTGCAGTCTCTCGCATGCATGTGCTTTTCCCACAGGGTGTCAGGATATGTACTAAAATAGCTTTCCTTCATGTTAGCTGAGGGAGGTTTGGATTGACGTTTTGTAATCATGTGACCCTGGTCCACTACAGGGAGGAACGAGACTGCAGTCAATTGAATTCAGATCATATTTTGATTGAACCTTATCGACTACGTTTTAACATTTAGGCAACACTTTCAGACTGTAATTGTTTCAGTCAGCGATTCATAGTATTTGCTCATTGGTTTAGTTGTGTAAAGAGCATTTATCTATGCTTAGGAACTTGCTCAAACACTCTATGTCTCTCTCTCTCTCTTACTCACTATCAGATGAGATGGCACCTTCATTTCCAAACAGACCACTATCGCCCCCTACTGGACAGGTTTAGCACATATCTGTGTGTGATCCCACCCAGCGTCCCTCAGGAAATAGCCTATTAAAATCCAGCACTGCTTCGTAATGAATGCTAGCCTATGGTAAAGGGCTCGCATTAAACATTTACACCGCGGTTAATATTTCATGAGGCAATTTTGTATTTAAATTGAATTTAATATTTAATATAAATATAGCGCTAAGTGGAGGATACCGCTCTCAAACATACATGCAGACTCACCAAGTATGTTTATAAGTACACCGGAGTGTAGGAAGAACAGACACACACATACAGGTGGGAATACACCCACACACTGATTCATAAGCACTCATACACTTGTTTTACGTTGAGTCTATAAGCTTAGAAGCCCTTTAATGAAACAAAGCTTGATGTCTCTACCTAACACCACGATCGAGTATTTTTGCGTGGGGATTTACTGTGGCAATGCCAAGACGGGCCTTCAGATTCCTTTGAAGGTAATCCGAGCACAGCTTCATTATTCCTGAACACACAAACGAAGGGGATTCTTGATAAACAGTGCAGATTGATCAGGATTTATCTGAAGAAGCGTTTGAGGACGATTCTTGTGAATTCGGTTTGTTGAAGCAGCAAATCAGAATTGTGAGGCCACCCTAACATGGTGAAGCAGACAGATATTTACTGATAAAACTTCATATTACTACAGTCAATGTGATGGGATTTTACAATAACATTTTCTGCCAGCCTTAGCATTTGACCCTAAGCCGTGAATCTCATCATCAAGGAAATGCCTTCATATCTAACGATTTATTTATCCAGAGACACAATGATGGAGAGGATCCTGTGGGCCTGTGTGTCTCTGTCAAAACAGACGATAAGATATAGATAATCAATCAATCAACGCACAGCAGAATGATGATGAAGTACAGTCCACTCAAAGTTTGGAAAGACGGTTTTACTTCCAGACTGAACAAAGTCTACGACTCTGACGGTGTGACACGTTTTGGCGAAATGCCGCTTGCCTGCGCCTCAAAGTTTGATTGACTTTCCAATGGACCAAGATTGTGTTTGTTATCGTCCATTGTGTCTTACCCAGCAACCGCACGGACAAGGTGGTCACATTGGTCAGTGTCTTTTATTGCAGTCGTTTTCAAATGCTAGACAAAGGTGTCCTTGCACGTGTGGCTGTGGTGGGGGACTGAGGGAGATTCAATCACAATTCCTCTTTCACTGTTTCAGCAGATTAAAAAAGCAAGAGGCTCAGGGCTAACCGCCGCAGAGACGCTTTCGCCTCCCTCGTCTCCCTCGTCTCCCCCCGCCTCCCCCCCGCAAGCTCGCATCACCCTCCCACCTGCCCGCGCAGGAGGGCTGACCCACAGCCATCAAATTAATCCAACGCGCCGTGACCAAGGGTATCGGGGGCGGCGCAAGGTAATCTCCCAAACTGCACAGCTTGGTGAAACATAATACATTCGCTGTGGATTTGAATATCTCAAGTCCAACAAAAACGGCGCCGGTTGTGGCAACACGCGCTCTTAAAACCTCGCTGAAGGTCAGTCCAATTAACTGTGATGGAAGAGGTCGCTTGCAGACCCCCAGTCTAAGCATCGCACCGACTGCAACACCAATATGAAGCGAAAACGGGGGCTCGTGGGCGTGCACGCGAGGCGGGCTGTCCGGATAGCGCTCAAAGGAGACAGGGATTCCAATGTCACGGTGACAGAAGAGGACATGGTCTTCATTAAGGTGGCGAAGGGGCACATTTACATCCAAAAGCCACCAGAGTAGGAAGAAGACGCTACCAGCAGTCTCATCCCAATCACTCACCTAGTTATCGTAGTCCGACAGGGTTGGATGGAACACTGATGGGTCTTGGAATGCACGATTAGAATACATTAAGCATTCATTTAGCTGACCAGAGAGAGTGATGAGCATCGCGCACATCACCCCCCTGATCCCCTCATCCCCCATCCCAATTCCCTCCCCCGTTACGCTTCCCCTAATTTCAGCCTGTGATATCCTCATCCTCCAGGCATCATCCATCAGGCCTCTAATGCAGCAGAGATGACACGGCTGAGGGGTGGGTGGGGGGGGGGGGGGGGGGGACGCCACGATGCTCTGATTGCCTTCGGGGTCGTGCGTTACCGCGTGGTTACCATGACGTTGTCCCTGGTCCTGACGCGCGTGCTCTGACCGGCGCTGTGTCCAATCATCAACAGACGACTTGGCGTCGTGAACGGATTCCCAGGATGATGTCAGCATATTTGGAGGTCGTTTTAAGTCAGCGTCACGGTAACAAACTGAAAATAGAGCAAATGAAAACTTTCAGAAGCCAAAACTCCCAGCCTATGTCCTTAAACAACCATCTAGCTTGTAGTTTGACTCGTGACTAACGTTTCATATCCTGTGATTCGAAGAAAAGCTATTTCTTTAGCCCATTAAAAAGAAGCATACCTCAAATCAAAAGGCACTCCTGCCATGTTAATTTCCATGTAGATCCTGGCTTCCCCATCCCCTATCCTTGCCATTCAGAAGGCCCTAGTGCATTTAGCTATTTAATTAAATGTTACGTAGCCTCATCTATGAGCGATACAATCATCTCAAACTGAGTTCTTCTCTTTTCTTTGAAACACTCTTTGGCGCAGTGAGAATCCTTTTGCATGCGTGACTTATACATAGTGCCTGATGTGTGTGTGTGTGTGAGCGTGTGTGTGCATGTGTGTGTGCCTGATGTGTGTGTGTGTGTGTGTGCCTGATGTGTGTGTGTGTGCATGTGAGCGTGTGTGTGCCTGATGTGTGTGCGTGTGCCTGATGTGTGTGTGTGAGCGTGCGAGCGTGCGAGCGTGTCTGGGAGCACAGCGAGGGAGGAAGGTGAAAACAGAGTTTAAATGGATCCGTCCTGACCTCAGAGAGTGAAAGAGAGGCAGGGAGGACATAGTTTATTAGATTTCCACTGATCTCTGGTGGTGACGGACAGCCCACAGCTCTCAGACGCAGCGCAGCGCAGCAGGAAGCTCAACACTGCCCTCAGATGGAACAAACGCGTCTCAAACGCATCCGACTTGAAGGGCAACACTGTGAATTCCCCGTTTCTGACAGCAAATCTCATTGAGATACAGTAATCTGTGTTTACAACATGAAATCATCCTGACAGCGAATGATTCTGCATTGCTCGTATTTGACTTTGGAAACAATTCTTACTTATGATTTCACTTAAGGTTTCATAACATCAGCTACTGTACAACAGTACCAAGTTTTGCATGTACTCCTTGTTATCGAAACCAGTCTTGACATGGTGATGTCACAACTGTGTGCACAAACAGCTTTTTTTTATTATTAAAGAAGATATACACTAAATGGCAGTAGTGTTTAGTGCAATGCTGAACTACAAAATCGAACATTTTTTCTTTAAAAAATGGTTACACAGTTCTGAAAAGAAAAGTAGCTAGTTACAGCTGTTGCCGTAGTGACCTGTTCTCTTTTTCTCTCTGTCGCTGCAGCTAGTTGAGTGAGCTGCTGGCGCCCTCTACTGGTGAATGTCCTTAACGCAGCCGAAGCAGAAAGCCCTAGAGAGATGTCTGATAGAGCTCTCAGAGAACTGCTGGAGGAAAGCTTTGATGCATTTGGCCTTTTTCTTCTTCTTCTCCTTTCATCTGGCAATAAAGGACCCGACAATGACTGATCCTGGACAGGAAACACCATCACACAGCAGGATATTGCATCACACAGAACTTCACCACTTGACCTCTCATTTAACAGTGTGTGTGTGTGTGTGTGTGTGTGTGTGTGTGTGTGTGTGTGTGTGTGTGTGTGTGTGTGTGTGTGTGTGTGTGTGCGCGCGTGCATGACATGGTGGGACAGCTAGCAAGAGTAGGAAGGCTTTAATGAGCAAATATACAGGCAAGCTCTTACTTTCAGAGCTGAAGGGAGACACTGTTCGTCTTGATTAGTCTGGGCGTCTTTCGTACGGGTTTGAAAGTGAGTGCAAAGACATGGAATCATTCAGTCACATGTCGTTCCGTCTTATCGCTAACTTAGTTCAGGTCAGTTCTACTTAGAGCTACTGTGTTGTAGTAAGTAGTATGGTAGATGTTCTGCCGTTTCTACATATAGCCAAATATCAAAACTTTCTACACCGGTGGTCTAGGGGCTGCCATTGACTCTCATGGGGGGGGAAACCCATAATATCACTCCGCAGGAAACCTAATATTACGTGATGACGTATATCCAAACATATATAGATATATTAACAGAACGTCATTACGTAACCCAGCGACATTTCCCAGAGCCAATAACGACTTCTGGTGAGATTCTTTGGGCAACACTGCTAACGTGATTGGTGAACTTGGACAAACACTAAAGTAACCCGCCCACCCGGGCTACTGTCGCGGGAACTTCAGTGCAAACAAACATTCTGAGCTAGATTAGCATCCAACCTATTTTGCTTAGTTCTACCTTCACGATTGCCTTGTTAAGTGAACAGCCAAAACGTCCCCTTGTAAAAGATTGTGGTGGAGTATTCCTTTACTCTAGTATTTTAGTGAAATATGCCATTATGAGCTACGTAAACGTTGACGCTAGCTATGTAGCCTAGATGCACAGTTAGCAGCAAGCTAGCATCTGATCATTTTAGGAGGGTAGTGATGCTGCCTTGCCAACACACACTTGTTGATAATCCGCTTAGTTATGGCCAAGTTGTAGCAACTGTCACACCGATGAAACAGACGATGCATTAAACGAGATCAAGCCCGATACGGTTAGACTTGACGATAACGGAAGTTATTGCTGTAGATCTAGTTATATAGTGCTTGTTTCAAAAAAATTCGGAAATCATTTCGTTTTAGTTGCAGTTAAGCGGGTGTCGTTTGACAGCCTCTGTTAGTCGCGTTAGCATCATGTCAAGGCTAACTAAGGAAGAGCTTGATGAACAGTTCGAGCAGTTCTTGAAAGAGGTGAGTTTACACACTTTCATTAGCCAGCTAGCAGTCTGGTGATGCTAACAGTCTAGTATTGCTATCGTGGAAGTTCATATCTAACCAGCCCATTGTTTTTGTGAACTTATGCAGCCTATACAGCTAGCATCACATGCACTGTAGCTAGCTGTAGGTGCTGATGTATCTGCGCTCTAAATCACAAACTGCTGCTTACAGTCTGTCTCGGATGAGTCCGTGGATTTGGGTGGAACTGGCAGTACCCATCGCTCCAGTGTTCTGGACAGTTTAGGCAAAGTTCAACCCGCTCCGCAACCCCAGAAGAAGCCGGCTGCCTCGGTGCCTTGGTGGCAAGATGAAGACGACAGCGAGGGAGGACCTGGAAGAGGTACAGCACCGACCGTCCCTTGCACAAGACAGCACTTTTATTTACTTCAAAGTTGTCAGTTGACACCACCATGTGTTCGAGATCCTGCTATTAAACTGTTTGGCTGAAGTCTAAACCCAAGGCTAGTTATTTTTGATCTTCGGAAATGTTGTTTTCGTTCGCAAAAACCTAGACGGGAAGTACAGACCTCGAAATCTAATGGGCTGCCATTCAAAGACGGCGTCAAAT
Organism: Plecoglossus altivelis; assembly: GCA_036571765.1. Classification (NCBI taxonomy): domain Eukaryota; kingdom Metazoa; phylum Chordata; class Actinopteri; order Osmeriformes; family Plecoglossidae; genus Plecoglossus; species Plecoglossus altivelis. The sequence goes on from BROE01000014.1 coordinate 2,632,809, forward strand.
TCTTTGAGTAAGATATTATAATAATTGTTTATGAATGAAAGCCATATATTTTCCAGAATGTTCTTCCAGCAGGTGGAGCTATGGTACCATCTGATGCGTCAGTGGTGGGCGTATGTTGACACAGGAACATTCATACAAGTATTTCTGCCCACAACATAGTATGATAAGTATAGAGTCTTCAAAGGGAGAATCACTCAGGCACACAGTGCTACCAGAGGAGGAAGAACATGCAAGTCACTCTACTTCTCTCAGCGCCCAACTGAATGAATCTGGTCCTGCATTTCATGGCATGCTGATATGAAGACTGCCTGCTATTGCTGCCCACTCTATCTCCCCTCCTTCTCTTTCTCGCTTGCTCTCCATTTCTCTCCTTTTTATCCTCGTTCCTCTTTTCTCTCTTTCTCTCCTCTTCTCTCTTTTTCTATATGATCTCCCAGCCTCTCTCTCTCTGTCTCTCTCCCTCTCTCTCTCTCCATCTTTGACTCCCCCTCTCTCTCATCACCTGTCTCTTCTGTCTGTGGTGTCCTTCACCTGGTCCCAGAGGAGAGGTCTGGGAGGCGCAGATTCACTAAAGTGAGGAAGGCCCAGACTGAGCACACTCGGCAGGAACCCCCCCTGTTTGGACAGGGCCCTCCTGATGAGCCCAGCTCCACCCCTCCTCCTGAAGGTACGAGCCCAGCTCCACCCCTCCTCCTGAGGGTACGAGCCCAGCTCCACCCCTCCTCCTGAGGGTACGAGCCCAGCTCCAACCCTCCTCCTGAGGGTACGAGCCCAGCCCTGCCTCTCCAGATCCTGCCTCACCCAGCCCTGCCTCACCCAGGCCTGCCTCACCAGACCCTGTCTCACCCAGCCCTGCCTCACCCAGGCCTGCCTCACCAGACCCTGCCTCACCCAGCGCTGCCTCACCCAGCCCTGCTAGCCCTGCCTCTCCAGACCCTGCCTCTCCAGACCCTGCCTCTCCAGACCCTGCCTCACCCAGCCCTGCCGCTCCCAGCCCTGCCTCACCCAGCCCTGCCGCTCCCAGCCCTGCCCTTGTCTCATTTATTAATTTATTTTCTCTTTCTTTCTTCACCTTGTTTTCCCTCGTGTTTCTGCATGCGTTTCCCTCAGCTTTGAGGGCGGAGCCCTGCTTTAAGCCCACGCCCAAACCTCGCAGCAAGGCTCTGGATAGGCCGAGCCAACCGGACCAAATTCACACAGCCAATCAGAAGGCTCCCTGGCCGGAGGAGGAGTCCCGCCGTGAAACACTAAAGAGTCCCACCACTGAAAGCTCCCACAATGCACCAGGAGTCGGGAGCCCTGATGAGCACCCTCATGAGGGGTCAGAAAGGGCCAGCAGTGATAGCGATTCCCACAGCAGCGGAGACGGTAAAACGACCGGCCCAAACGACCAGACTCCTCCCTGTTAGTTGGTCCTTCCTGCCCATGTAGCCGAGGGTGATGAGACGCTCGAGCCAGGTGGAAGTTTCCACCGTGTAACAAGCGCGACTCTAAATGGCGGACGACGTCTTTTTATGGTCGGGCTGCCTCCAAGAGTCGGCGGGCGGTTGTCATGGTAACCAGCGGCGTTGAAACTTGATGAAAGGTCTCTCCGCTGTTAGAGCTTTTTACAGGCGTTTTTTTCTCCTACTTTATCCTCCCCTCGCCCCCCCCTTTCAGCGCTCATCTTCCTCTGAGAGATGAAGAGAAAAGGGAAGCTCTTACCTGTTTAACCTTCAGGGACGAGCGCTCCCTCTCTTAAGTGAAAGAGCCTTGGACAAACCCTTTATTTACTTCCTTTTACCAAACCACTTATTCAGCGAGGATGCGATGCTGATCACAGCCATTCGTATCTGTCCAGCAGCCAGGGTGTGTGAAGTTCTGCCTGCGTTTGATCTTCTTAGTGTGTGTGTGTGTGTGTGTGTGTGTGTGTTTTCGGTGGATTACATTGGGTTAGAAGGGACTATTGAATATTTCAAAACCCTGACCCAAACACTTGCAGGGTGTTGTGTCACTGCAGTGCTAATGAGCTGACTGGGACTGTGTGAAGCTGGATCACTCCCAGCCACGAGTTGCTACACAATCATACAACACTACAAACACACCCTTCTCACACACACACACTCAACACACATACAAACACACCCCTTCTCACACACACACACGCTTCTCACGGTCACACACACCACACATTCTTCTCCACCACACCACACACACACAACACACCCATCTCACACACCACACCACACACACACCACCCAAATACCTACCCTTCACACCACACACACATACACACACCCTCTCACACACACACACCTAATCACACATACAAAAACACCTTCTCACACACACACCACACACCCACTCACACCCAATAATCAAACACACCCCTTCTCACACACAGACACCCCTTCTCACTCACACACACACACCCCTTCTCTCTCTCACACACACATACATGTAAATACACACACACGTACACCACAACACACACATACACCTCCACACACACACACAGGTGACTTGCACACACACACAAGCATAGCTGTCTCTCAGAGCACACTCCCTCCTCACAGCACACACACACACACACCACCCTTCCACAACACCACACACACAACACACAGCACACACACATAACATTCGCTCTTCTCACACACACACCACATAACACACACCTTCTCAACACACCTACACTCACACACATACACACACCCTCTCACATGCTACCACACAATCCGCACTGGCACACTCAACACACATACAAGAAACACACCTCTCATACCACAGACAGCGCTCCTCCCCTTTCTCACTCACGCACCACACACCTTCCTCACGGTACACACAGCACACACCCCTTCTCTCTTCACACACACACACACGTGCGTGCACACACACACACGTTATTAATGACTCCCTCACAAAGACACACACAACTCACCCCACACACAACCTACCACACACAACGTACGACACACACACACCACACACACACCTTCTCACACACACACACAACCCCTTCCCATTTCTCTCTCACACACACAAACAAAAACAAACACACACACAACACACTCAACACACGACACATCTACACACACACTCTCACACACACACACACACACACACACACATCCTTCTCACACACACGCACAGCACAAGGTTGAGCTGCTAAAGCCGATCCGACCTAGGTGTCTGTTCTCGTTGCTCATGATCGTGATCCTGGGAAACCTTCGGAATCCGAGAGGTCTCAGCCCATCCAGGAGGAGGAGGAGGAGGAGGGGCGGCCGAGGGGGGAGGAGGAGGAGGAAGTGATCTCCTTCAGCAGAGACAGCCTGGAGCAGGAGGGTAGGTGAAGTAGCTGGCACAATGTTAGACACAGTCACCCCACAGGACGGAGGCTAGACATGCCGAAGTGTGGCGAGCAAGTGTGCGTGTGTGTGTGTGTGTGTGTGTGTGTGAGAGAGAGAGTGTGTGTAGTGCAGTTATGTATCCCTTCTCTGTGTGTGTGTTTGTACTGCATGTGTTTGTATGTGTACTGCATGCATGTAGACTGTGTGTGTGTGTGTGTGTGTTTGTTTCTGTACCGTATGTGTGTACTTATGTGTGAACATCAACAAGGTCAGAAAACAGCTAAAGTCAAATGCACTAATGAATAGATCGGAAATAGCGTCTCTCCCCTCCCACCTTCCCCATACCTTAATGTGTGTATGCTGTGTGTGTACAGATCAGTTAGGGGCGTCAGTGCGGGTCGGGGGCCTGGCAGGCAGGGGCCTGTCGGGCAGGGGCCTGGACACCCTGGAGGAGGAGGAGGAGAAGGCTCGTTTCTTCGCCCGTCTGGAAGGAGGGCTCTCAGCTGTGGACTACAGCAGACTCAATAGAGAGCTGGAGTCTACCAGCTCCACCACCGCCACCACACTCAGGTAGCACTGGCAGGACCACACCCCCTCTCTGGGCTCTACAGGGAGCTCTGCTGGGGTCAGTCTGTCTCACTGTTGGGGTCAGTCTATAAGAAACCCTGCTTGGGTCAGTCTGTCTCTTTACTGTGGTCAGTCTGTCTCTCTGCTGCAGTCAGTCTGTCTCTCTACTGTGGTCAGTCTGTCTGTCTGCTGTGGTCAGCCTGTCTCTCTACTGGGGTCAGTCTGTCTCTCTACTGTGGTCAGTCTGTCTCTACTGTGGTCAGTCTAAAAGGTACTCTGCTCGGGTCAGTCTGTTCTCTGCTGTGGTCAGTCTGTCTACTGTGGTCAGTCTAAAAGAAACTATGCTGGGGTCAGTCTGTTTCTGTACTGTGGTCAGTCTGTAAGCAACTCTATGTTTCTTTGTTTCTGCAGAAATACTGAGCGAGGTGTTGGGCTGGAGGATAGAGAACAGGATGAAGGGGTGGAGTCTGAGAGGAACTTGCCAGGTAAGACAGGAAATGAGCTCACTGAAATTCCTATGGCTCTCTCTCACTTACACTCTCCCTCCCTCTCTCTCACTCACTCTCTCTCTCACTTACACTCACTCTCTCTCTCTCACACTCACACTCACTCTCTCTTTCTCTCCTTCACTCTTTCTCACACTTCCTCTCTCTCTCTTTGTCTCTCACATTCACACTCCCTTGTTCTCTTTCTCTCACACACCCTGTCTCTTTCACACACACGCACGCGCACACACACATGCACGCACGCACACACACACACTCTCACACACACACACACATAAACACAATATCCAGTACATACATATTAATATGTGGAGATGTGTCTGTCAACAGCCTCTCCTCACTACAGCGAAGATTTCGAAGAGGAAGGCAGCGTCCGCGAGGATGAGGACCAGGTGATGTTTACAAACAGGCAGTCGTGGATGGTCTGTTTACAAACAGGCAGTCATGGATGGTCTGTTTACAAACAGGCAGTCATGAATGGTCTGTTTACAAACAGGCAGTCATGAATGGTCTGTTTACAAACAGGCAGTCATGGATGGTCTGTTGACAAACAGGCAGTCATGGATGGTCTGTTTACAAACAGGCAGTCGTGGATGGTCTGTTTACAAACAGGCTTCATGGATGGTCTGTTTACAAACAGGCAGTCATGTATGGTCTGTTTACAAACAGGCAGAATCATAAATGTTATGTTTTTCACTGTTGTCTGTATGTTATTGTCTATTTCTTTGTAAAGCGCCGTTGAGTTCATTTTGAGAAGAGCTATGAAAACATATGTATTATTATTATTATTATTATTATTATTATTATTAATGTTGTTGTTGTTGCCAGTCTGACTTCTGTGAGGCTTTACTCGAGGGTAGCTGTAGGTGCTGATCTGTGAAGACCTCGATTACATTGCTTTGTTAATCAGGCTTTAGAAACCTGATTTGAATGGATTCTCGTCCTCTGCCAAAGCCCTGCCTTGCAAGGGTTTAGAGAAAGTAAGAAAGGACTCGTGTCTCCAATCCTCTGTGTGATGGATGTGGATATGGTGCTTGTTAACAATGTCAGCTCAACCCTCTGCTCCAGTTTGCCTCTCATCCTCGTTGATTCTGTGGCAAGGCCTCAGGAAGCTTCCAGATTTCAAGCTGTTTTTGTTTTGTTTTTTTGTGTCTTCCAGAAGCGGCCGAGACCAGCCATGCTCGCCAAAGGTTCCAACTAATCATTGCAGTTCTGGTTCTCTGCTCTACTTCCCCTTTCCCACCAAATGGACCTGGAGTTCTTGAACACAGTTCCATTCAGATTTCTTGGCATAGTGATACTCACTAAAGAACCAGCCTACATTTGTGTGTGTGTGCGTGTGGGGAACTATATATATACTATACACACACGCATACACACACACACACACACACACACACATATATATATATATATATACACTCTCACCGGCCACTTTATTAGGTACACCCGTCCAACTGCTCGTTAACACTTAATTTCTAATCAGCCAAACACATGGCGGCAACTCAGTGCATTTAGGCATGTAGACATGGTCAAGACAAACTCCTGCAGTTCAAACCGAGCATCAGTATGGGGAAGAAAGGTGATTTGAGTGACTTTGAACATGGCATGGTTGTTGGTGCTAGAAGGGCTGGTCTGAGTATTTCAGAAACTGCTGATCTACTGGGATTTTCACGCATAACCATCTCTAGGGTTTACAGAGAATGGTCCGAAAAAGAAAAAATATCCAGTGAGCGGCAGTTTTGTGGGCGGAAATGCCTTGTTGATGCCAGAGGTCAGAGGAGAATGGCCAGACTGGTTCGAGCTGATAGAAAGGCAACAGTGACTCAAATAACCACCCGTTACAACCAAGGTAGGCAGAAGAGCATCTCTGAACGCACAGTACGTCAAACTTTGAGGCAGATGGGCTACAGCAGCAGAAGACCACGCCGGGTGCCACTCCTTTCAGCTAAGAACAGGAAACTGAGGCTACAATTTGCACAAGCTCATCGAAATTGGACAATAGAAGATTGGAAAAAGGTTGCCTGGTCTGATGAGTCTCGATTTCTGCTGCGACATTCGGATGGTAGGGTCAGAATTTGGCGTCAACAACATGAAAGCATGGATCCATCCTGCCTTGTATCAACGGTTCAGGCTGCTGGTGGTGGTGTAATGGTGTGGGGAATATTTTCTTGGCACTCTTTGGGGCCCTTGGTACCAATTGAGCATCGTTGCAACGCCACAGCCTACCTGAGTATTGTTGCTGACCATGTCCATCCCTTTATGACCACAATGTACCCAACTTCTGATGGCTACTTTCAGCAGGATAATGCGCCATGTCATAAAGCTGGAATCATCTCAGACTGGTTTCTTGAACATGACAATGAGTTCACTGTACTCAAATGGCCTCCACAGTCACCAGATCTCAATCCAATAGAGCATCTTTGGGATGTGGTGGAACGGGAGATTCGCATCATGGATGTGCAGCCGACAAATCTGCGCCAACTGTGTGATGCCATCATGTCAACATGGACCAAACTCTCTGAGGAATGCTTCCAGCACCTTGTTGTATCTATGCCACGAAGAATTGAGGCGGTTCTGAAGGCAAAAGGGGGTCCAACCCGTTACTAGCATGGTGTACCTAATAAAGTGGCCGGTGAGTGTATATATATACACACACAAAGATTTAAGTGAACACAGTTATGACTAGCTTGGTGGAATATGACATGGAATCACATGGTCCCTAATGTGGTGATGGTTTGCACTGACATTGACTGTGGTTGCTGCTTTGACCACATCTCTCTCTCTCAGTCTCCCTCCACGATTCGCTGGATTCCACCTGTGAAGTCCCGCCCACAGGGGAGAGAGGAGGGGCTGAGGAGGAGGAAGAGGGGAGGAGAGAGGCGGGGTACACAGCAGAATCTCTGGAGATAGAGATGACTTTGCCAGGTAGCTCACAGACCACCCTCCTCTACAGACAGGGAGGACAGAGGGGGCTGGGTGGACCTGTGTGTGGGTGTGTGTGTGTGGGTGTGGGTGTGGGTGTGTATGGGTGTGTGTCTATACACCTGTGGGTGTGTGTGTATACACCTGTGGGTGTGTGTGGACCAGTGTGTATACACACCTGTGAGTGAGTGAGTGAGTGTGTGTGTGTGTGTGTGTGTGTGTGTGGACGTGTATGCGTACCAGTGTGGTGGTTGGTTGTTTACACTTGAGCTATTTATACATTTTATTTCCATTTATTCGGCCGATGGTTTTTAACCAAACCGGCAAACAAAACAGTGCATTTACCCATTACTGCGAGATAGCTGAATGACTGCTCGTGTCAAGCACAACTGGTAACCACGGTAGCTATTGCCTGGAAACAATCTCAATGAGTCAATGCCTTCCCCTCCCCCAGCCCGGTCCTGCGGAGGCAGTGACATGGAGGCCGTCCACGAGGCCTATCGACAGATCAGCCTCCCTGTCGAGGGCTCCGGGCCCCCCACGCTACAGCTCCCTGCTCCCCAGCTGCCAGCTCCTCTGGGGGGGGGAGACGGGACCAACAGCCCTGGGTCCTCCCGCACCACCACCACTACCTTCCCCCCTGGACCAGGAGCCCCCAGCGGGTCTCTCAGGGCTGCCTCTACCTCAGGATCAGGTGGGCGTGTCTACAGGCCCCCTCTGGCTCTCTTTCTTGCATAGCTTCACATGCTAGTGAGGGTGAATCAGCAGTTTTCCAATGCAGAGCTATGCAAGACTGCTGTGGGGGTGTGGGAGTGTCTGATCTGGGCTATTAAAATGTGTTTGTATTTAATTCGATGGGGTGTGTGTGATAGAGAGAGAGAGGGGTGTTTGTGTGTGTCAGATCTGTGCTCGTTAAAAGTGGTCTGAGTAATTGTGTGTCTGTCTGTCTGTCTGTCTGTCTGTCTGTCTGTCTGTGTGTGTGTGTGTGTGTGTGTGTGTGCGTGCGTGCGTGCGTGCGTGCGTGCGTGCGTGCGTGCGTGCGTGTGTGTGCGTCAGATCTGCCAACAGCAGAGGAGCTGATGAGGCGCATCATGCCTGACACTGATGACAGCCGGGGATTCACACTGCAGCCTGCAAGGTACACACACACACACACACACACTGAACACACACACACACTGAACACACACACACACACACACTGAACACACACACACAGTGAATACACAGAGAGAAAGATGAAAGATTGTCTCATTACGCACACAAACAAGTACTGGAGAAACACACACACACCCACACACACACACACACACACACCAAACACACACACACACACACACACTGAATACACAGAGAGAAGGGAGCTCCCAGATGAAAGATTGTCTCATCACACACACAAACAAGTACTGGAGAAACACACACACACACAAACCCTACATCAGTGTCACATGAACCTGCATCTTGTGCATTCTGTGTCCTCTCACAGTGGAGCTGAGCTCCACCCTTCCGGCCCAGGCAGGTGTGTGGAGAGGTGCTCCCCACAGACGAGCCCCCGCCGCTGGGCCTCCACCTCCTCCACTGACCCCCCCTCTCCAGCCCCCCGGGCCCCCAGCATCAGAGAGGAGGTCTCCAGGCTGATGCAGGAGGGGGGGGTCTGGTCCCCTGACTTGGTGTCCCCGCCCGGCACACACCGGCAGCGTCAGGTTAGCCAACACACAAGCTCTTAAAGGGCCGGTTGGTGAATCTAAGATTCATCAAGCAACAACTACAACTAACTTAAAGGGCCAGTTGGTGAATCTAAGATTCATCAACCAACAACATGACATACCTGTTATGAGTAACTAGAAGGCTTTTGAGACATTTTCACTGTTCAGTTATTTTTGCTGCTTTAAAGTTGTGTTTCTCTTCCGCTAGTTAACTGTCCCACCAACGAGGCTGTGTGTTTCCACAGGTATCTGGTGGGTCTGCTGTCTCTGGTCTGTCCAGCGCCCCCCAGAGGAGGGGGAGAGGAGGGGGGAGGAAGCCTGGTACTATGGCTCCCCGGAGCTCTGGGCCAGGCAGACCGGGGGCCGGGGCCGGTGTGAGGGCCAAGGCTGAGGCCGGTGTGAGGCCCGGGGCAGGGGTGAGGCCCGGGGAAGGGGTGAGGCCCGGGGCCAGGGGCAAACCTCTATCAACACTGGACCAGACGAGAACCATCAGTTCCAGTCCTGCTGTCTCTCAGCAGACACAAGGTACCAGACACACAGCTAGTTTAGACAAGCAACTCTGAGAGTCTCCCTCCATGCTTTGGATTTGGTCGATTCACATTGTTTCATGTTACCATATATATCCAAGCCTCTGAAAGTGGATATTTGCCGCTTTGATCCAAAGTGACAGAACAGAAATGCCCGCATGTAGACGTGCTCATAGCTAGCAGAGTCCCTCCAGCTTGTGTTCTGCAGCTCCGCAGGCCCTTAGAGTGAGCGGCGAGCTTGTGGCGTCCGTCCAATCCTTCGCCGCCTTCCTCCAGCACCAGATCGACAGCAGCGGGCGCCAAAACGGCGCTGCCGTCGGCCGGGAAACCAGGGATGGCCCTGAGGGCCGAGGAAGAGAGGTAAGAATGAGTTGGACCTCACAGCTGATGCTTCTGGGATGTTTTGAATTGCTCACATGTCATACTGTTTTCTTCTACTGTGCTGCGTGGCAGCCTGGGTGGAGGGAGGAGACCAGGGCTGAAGAGCGCCCCCTGCTGGATGGGGTGAGACTGCAGCCTGACCAGGACAGAGAGCAGGAGACCACAAGAGACCAGCTGTCTCAGCAAGAGCTCAGCTCTCTCAGACAGGAGAACTTCCTCCTTCAGAGCAAGGTACACACACTTCATTTATTAACAAATATTAGTGTACACATATACATATTTTTCCATTTGTTATTATCATTTGCAACCATAGCAACTGCTGGTCTTTCAAAAGCTCCAAAACCACAACTTGCAACATAAATCTACATGTATAAAGATGATCAAGGGCATGAATAGATAAACAGGTTTGTTGCAAAGTTACAATGAAAGTGAAAAGGGAAATAAATGTAAGTAAGGCTCTTGATGACAAACACCAAGCTTTAGATCAGCTTATGTCACTGTTCATGTTGCCATGGCACTAAATCATCTCAATTATTTAGCTGCTTTTTGCGTGCTATTTGAAGGCGTAGAACAGAACATGGAGGCGGGGGGACGGAGGGAGAGAAGAGGGGAGAGAGATGGAGTGTGATAGAGGGTGAGGGGAGAGAGAGGAAGGGGGCGAGATGAGAGGAGCGGAGAGAGAGAGAGGGGGGGTAGCGGGGGAGGGGGGAAAGAGTGGGATGAGAAGGAAGGGAGGGACGTTATTTCCGATCATGTATTTTCATTAGCGCATTTCACTTGGGCTTTTAGCTGTTGTGACCATGTTGATGTTCTGGGTGAGTGTGAAGCATGTCAGGCACTCATCAGGAGATCTTAAGATAGCTTGCCTCCCTGCTGAACGCCACGTGTCTGCTGAGGGCCACGTATCTGCTGAGGGCCACGTATCTGCTGAGGGCCACGTATCTGCTGAGGGCCACGTACCTGCTGAGGACCACGTATCTACTGAGGGCCACGTACCTGCTGAGGGCCACGTATCTACTGAGGGCCACGTAGCTGCTGAGGGCCACGTACCTGCTGAGGACCACGTACCTGCTGAGGGCCACGTACCTGCTGAGGGCCACGTACCTGCTGAGGGCCACGTACCTGCTGAGGGCCACGTATCTGCTGAGGGCCACGTACCTGCTGAGGGCCACGTACCTGCTGAGGGCCACGTAGCTGCTGAGGGCCACGTAGCTGCTGAGGGCCACGTACCTGCTGAGGGCCACGTACCTGCTGAGGGCCACGTATCTACTGAGGGCCACGTAGCTGCTGAGGGCCACGTACCTGCTGAGGGCCACGTAGCTGCTGAGGGCCACGTACCTGCTGAGGGCCACACAGCTTGTGTCCCTGCTGAGGGCCACGTAGCTGCTGAGGGCTACATGACGTGTGTCCCTACTGAGGGCCACATAGCTTGCATCCCTGATGAGGGCCACACAGCTTGCATCCCTGATGAGGGCCACATAACTTGTGTCCCTGATGAGGGCCACATGACGTGTGTCCCTGCTGAGGGCTACATGACGTGTGTGTGTTTGTGTGTTCCCCAGCTTCGCAGCATGGAGGAGACCAGCAGGAGGGGCAGGTGGTGTGTGGATCCCTCAGATCCACTCTCTGACAAGATCCAGCTGATGGAGAAGGAGATACACAATCAGGAGACCCTCATCCGGGGATACCACCAGGTCTGCCTGTCTTTCTCTCTGCCTGTCTGTCTCTTTCTGTCTGTCTCCCTGGCACAGACATTCATGCATGTCTGTATGTGGGTGTGTGTTCATGTGTGTGTTTTTGTTCGTGTGTGTGTGTGTTGATACTGTGCATGTGTGTTGATGCTATGTGTCTTGCAGGAGAATGAGAAGCTGTACCAGCAGATGAAGTCACTGCAGGCGCAGAGGAAGGTGGATGAGGAAGCCATGTTCCTAGAGAACCAGAGGCTACTTAGTGAGCTGGCCCTCACCAGGTGAGCTGCACACACACACACACTCACACACACACACACTCACATACACACTCACACTCACACACACTCACATACACACACACTCACACACTTACTCACACACACATTCACACACACTTTCTTTCTCACACACTAACACACATGCACACTCTGAAAACTTGCGTAAAATGATTGTGAAAACTCTGTCTTGTGAATAGGGAGCAGTTGAATAAGAACATCATGCCGAGGCCTGTGGGAAATGTAGGCGTTGTGGACCAGAGTCAGCGAATCACAGAGCTGCTTGGTCAGATCCAGGCCTCACAGGTGAGCAGGCCTCACCTGCAGTCAGGTGGTCAACTGGACTCAGTTTGGACTCTGGCCCTGTGTTCAACAGGTCTCACGTGTGTGTGCGTGTGCGTGTGTAGAGGGTGGAGGCCAGGCTAGTGGAGGAGACTGCCAGACTGAAGCAGGAAAAGCAGCATCTGGAGGTGGACCTGCAGGTGATGAGGAGAGAGAGAGACCAGGCCCAGACTCACACGCTGACCTCCACAGGTGAGGCTGTCTAGGGGGCGTGGCCACAGGTGAGGCTGTCTAGGGGGCGTGGCCACAGGTGAGGCTGTCTAGGGGGCGTGGCCACAGATCATGTTTCTGTATATAGCAAATATATTGTACATGTAGGAAAGGCATAGTTTTACCACAAAAGTGCACTTGCAGTCAAACTGGAAAGTGTTTGCACAGAAGAAACACTGTGCTTTGCTTTAAAGCGCACAGCGGCCACAGCTGAGAGAGAGACAAGATCAAGAGGGTTTGTGTTTGCGAGCTGTGGGTGACCAGGGCTTCTGAAGCACACCGTCCCCTGGGTGTCTCCTCCAGCCTACGCTTTTATCCAGAGCATGTAGACGTGACAGCTGGAGATGTTCCTCTGTGGACAGGTCAGGGAACGGCCAGCCTTTCTACAGACAGACTGCAACAATAACACCACCTGAACCACACTGGAACTGGAACAACTCCACTACAAAATCGCACGGCACAGAGAAAAACAACATATCTGAAGAGCAAGCAAACATCACACAACAACAACATCTGCTGGAAAGGGGAGGGGCTGTTTGTCACTGAGGATTTGGCCTTAAAACCCTATTTGTGTTTTCTGAAAGTTTGAAGTGACACCTACACCCCTGGTAACCATCCGTGGAACCTCTCTCTCCCCTACACTTCCCCCCCCCCCCCCCCCCTCTTCAGGCAAGGAGCAGCAGCGTCTGCAGGAGGACAGGCACCGGGAGGAGGTGAGCGCACTGACCAGGAGGCTGCAGTGGTACGCTGACAACCAGGACCTGCTGGACCGAGACACGGCCAGACTGAGGGACGCCACGGCCGAGATCAGCAAGCTCACCCAGCAGTGGGGCGGGGAGGGGGGGGGTAGTGATCAGCAAGCTCACCCAGCAGGTGGGGGGGGGGGGCGCAACTCGGACAGACTGAGGGACTGAAAGTTTTTGAATGGTGACTTGCCAGATCATTACTAATGTTAGCCGGCTCGATAAAACATTTTCTAATTACTAATGTCAACAATAGTCAACCCAAACCGTATTGTGTGTGACTGTGTGTGTGTGTGTGTCTGTTGTGGTGTGTGTGTGTGCGCGCGTTCGTAGCGCCGCGCGCGCGTGTGTGTGTGTGCGCGCGATGTGTGCGTCGTGCGCGCGCGCGCCCGCGTGCCAGGGTGGAGAAGTTGCCCAAGGCGGAGGTTGGGAGGAGCAGAGCTGTCCAGAGACAGAGCAGAGCTCAGGAGAGAGCTGCAGACCTCAGGAAGATTCAAGATCTGGAGCGACAAGTACGCTGGGATGACTGGGAGTGTTGTTAACTTGGTCTGTTAACTTGGTCTTATTAGTCCTTGATGGTTCCCCCTGTGTTCTCCTGGCTGCAGTGTAACATGTACATGGTTCCCCCTGTGTTCTCCTGGATGCAGTGTAACATGTACATGGTTCCCCCTGTGTTCTCCTGGCTGCAGTGTAACATGTACATGGTTCCCCTGTGTTCTCCTGGCTGCAGTGTAGCTATGTTACAGGCGTTCTCCCTGTTCTCCTGGCTGCAGTGTAACATTGTACATGGATTCCCCCTGTGTTCTCCTGGCATGCCAGATGTAACATGTACATGTTCCCCTTGTTCTCCTGGCCTGCAGTTAGCATCTGTACATAGGTTCCCCTGTGTTCTCCTGGCTGCAGTGTAACATGTACATGGTTCCTTGGTTTCTGGCTGCAGTGTACACATGTACATGGTTCCCTGTGTTTCCTGGCTGCATTTTTGTTTGTGTTAGCATGTACATGGTTCCCTGTGTTCTCCTGGATGCAGTGTAACATGTAAATGGTCCCCTGTGTTCTCCTGGATTGGCAGTGTAACATGTACAGGTTCCCCTGGTGTCTCCTGGCTGCAGTGTAACATGTACATGGTTCCCCTGTGTTCTCTGGCTGCAGTGTAGCCATGTACATGGTTCCCCTGTGTTTCTCCTGGTGCAGTGTAGCTGTATATTGTGTTCCCCGTGTTCTCCTGGCTGCAGTGTATACATGTCATGGTTTCCGCTGTGTTCTGCTGGCTGCAGTGTACATGTACAATGGTTCCCCTGTGTTCTCCTGGATGGCGTGTAACATGTACATGGTTCCCCTGTGTTCTCCTGGATGCAGTGTAATGTAATGGTTCCCCTGTTGTTTCTCCTGGCTGGCAGTGTAACATGTTAATGGTTCCTGGTTCTCCCTGGCCTTGCAGTGTACTGTACATGGTTCCGCCTGTGTCTCCTGGGCTGCAGTGTGCACGTACATGGTTCCGCCTGTTTTCTCTGGCTGCAGTTAACATGTACAATGGTTCCCCTTCGTCTCTCTGGCTGCAGTGTACACATGTACAACTGTGGTTCCCGTCCTGTGTTCTCCTGGATGCCAGTGTAACAATTTACATCGTTCGCTCCTGTTTCCTCCTGGATGCAGGTGTAACATGTAATCATTCCTCTGTGCTTCCCGGACGCAGTACATTACCTGTTCCCCCTGGTCTCCCTGGCTGCCGTGTTATAATGTACATGGTTTCCTAGGTGAAAGACGTCGGAGACGATCCTAAGACGCAGGAACCCAAACTCCCTCCCGGCTCTCCTCTACGCCGCCGCCGCCGCGGATGGCGCCCACGACCAGGGCGGGGACCCTCCCACTCAGACAGCCGCCCTATTGGAGCGCCGCGTCCAGCGGCTGGAGGCGGAGCTGGAGAGCAAAGACGAGGACGCCAAGAGGAGCCTTCGGACCATGGAGCAACAGTTCCAACGCATCAAGGTACAATACTGGATCCTTGCAAGGTACACTTTGTAAATCTGAGAACAATACTGGATCCTTGCAAGGTACACTTTGTAAATCTGAGAACAATACTGGATCCTTAGAAGGTACACAGTGTATCTTGGCACAATACTGGATCTACAATACTCTTTCTCCAATCCTTTCAAAGTATCATAGAGTTATATTTGTTTCTCCTGAGTGCTTGCGAGTATCCAAAGCTCTTTCAGCAGTTGATGAAACCTAAGTACGTTGTGGTGTCGACTGCACAAGGCCAGCAGTGACTCACACACTCTCTTTCATCTGATCTCTGTGACGCTGGTGGATTCAGCTTGTTCTCCCAGCTATCCTCACGCAGACGTGATGTATATGCTCCCTGCAGACAGTGACATATATCATCCCTGCACACACCAAAGGCCTGTCTTTCAGTCAGAGGCTGAGTCATGCCTCCGTTTGGGGTTTGTTCAAATGAGCATTCTAAACTGTCACTACTGACTCAGACAGGAACACAGACTCAGACAGGAAACTGAGACTATAGAGATTCAGTGTTGCCACACTATAGAGAAGGCTGGTATTGTGGGAGGGATATGGTTCATGGTGTGTGTGTGCGTGTGTGTGCGTGTGTGTGCGTGTGTCTGTGTGTGTCTGTGTGTGTCTGTGTGTGTCTGTGTGTGTCTTTTGTGTGTCTTTTGTGTGTGTGTGTATCTGTCTGTCTGCGTGTGTGTGCCTGCGTGTCTGTGTGTGTCTGTGTGTGTCTGTGTGTATCTGTGTGTGTCTCTGTGTGTGTCTCTGTGTGTGTCTCTGTGTGTGTGTGTATCTGTCTGTCTGCGTGTGTGTCTGTGTGTGTCTTTGGTGTGTGTGTCTCTGTGTGTGTCTCTGTGTGTGTCTTTTGTGTGTGTGTGTCTGTGTGTGTGTGTGTGTGTGTGTGCGTATCTGTCTGTCTGCGTGTGTGTGTGTGTGTCTGTGTGTGTCTTTTGTGTGTGTGTCTCTGTGTGTGTCTCTGTATGTGTGTGTGTGTATCTGTCTGTCTGCGTGTGTGTGTCTGTGTGTGTCTGTGTGTGTCTTTTGTGTGTGTGTGTGTGTGTGTGTGTGTATGTGTGTGTCTTTTGTGTGTGTGTCTCTGTGTGTGTCTGTGTGTGTGTTTGTATCTGTCTGTCTGTCTGTCTGTCTGCGTGCGTGCGTGCGTGCGTGCGTGCGTGTGTGTGTGTGTGTGTGTCAGCTCCAGTACGAGCAGCAGATCTCTGAGCTGGAGCATCAGGTGTCTGCTGGAAGCAGCAGAGAGCAGGCTGAGTCCTGGGAGAACCGGGCTGGACTCCTGAAGGAGGAGCTGGCCCGGCTGCAGGAGAGCCACCAGGACCGGGAGAGGGCTCTGCAGGACCGGGTCCAGCTCCTCCAGGACCAGCTCTCCCAGCGAGCCCAGGCAGGACCAGGGCCAGGGCAGGGGCCAGAATCAGGGCAGGGCCCAGGAACAAGACCAAGCCTAGAACCAGGAACAGGACCAGAACTGGGCCGAGGCCAGCGCAGCCCCTCCCGCCACCAGCGCCAGACGGAAGCCGCCTTAGGCGCCAGAATCGAGCGTCTCACCCAGGAGCTTGCAGCCAAAACCCGCAGCATACAGGAGCTGACCCGCACGGTGGAGCGGCTCCAGAGAGAGAGGAGGTCCATGCTGGGGGGCCCGGCTCCCGGCCCCAGAGCTGAGCCCCGTACCGTGGACGCCCGCAGGCCGGCGCCGGCCCCCAAGGCCCCGGCCGGCCCGGGGGAGCAGCGTGAGGCTGCGTTTCCCCCCACCCAGGATGAGAAGGCCTACCAGCCCACGGCGTTTTCAGGGAGCCACATCTCAGAGGTACAGCAGGAGAAGGAGGCGCTGAAGGAGCAGCTGGAGCAGCAGGAGGAGGACAGACGACGGGAGCGGCTGGAGCTGCAGGAGGACGTCGCTCTGGCCAGGGCAGAGCTGCGCAGGTGGGCTTTAACACACACACATACACACACACAGATATATACACACACAACCACACACAAATACACACACACAGCCACACAAATATACACACACAGCCACACACAGATATACACACAGCCACACACAGATGTACACACAGCCTCACACAGATATACACACAGCCACACACAGATATACACACAGCCACACACAGATATACACACAGCCACACACAGATATACACACAGCCACACACAGATATACACACACAGCCACACACAGATATACACACACAGATATACACACAGCCTCACACAGATATACACACACAGCCACACACAGATATACACACAGCCACACACAGATATACACACTCAAACACCTACTTACACACAGGTATATGCATGCGCGCGCACACACCCTACACGTAGTCACCCACCTACACGTACATACTGTATCTGCGGACGTGTGCATGTGCGCGTTTGCAAGGGATGAACACTCAGCTCATTCTACACACCAGCTCACCACGCACGCAGACATTTAAAGATGTTTTGTATCGTGACAAGCTGACAAACTGCAGCCCCCGCCTTGTCATCTGTCCAGCCAGTAGCAGCCAGCAGTCAGCAGCCAGCAGCCAGCAGTAGCTACATACCTGGTGATCACATCAGCTCTGGGTGTATTTCTAATCGTACCTAGAACAGACAACCTTGAGGTTAGAGAGGCACAGTGCTGTACAGAGCAGGAAGGGAACAGACAAGCTTGAGGTTAGAGAGGCACAGTACTGTACAGAACAGGAAGGGAACAGACATGCTTGAGGTTAGAGAGGCACAGTGCTGTACAGAACAGGAAGGGAACAGACAAGCTTGAGGTTAGAGAGGCACAGTGCTGTACAGAACAGGAAGGGAACAGACAAGCTTGAGGTTAGAGAGGCACAGTGCTGTACAGAACAGGAAGGGAACAGACAAGCTTGAGGTTAGAGAGGCACAGTGCTGTACAGAACAGGAAGGGAACAGACAAGCTTGAGGTTAGAGAGGCACAGTACTGTACAGAACAGGAAGGGACTGGAACAGACAAGCTTGAGGTTAGAGAGGCACAGTGCTGTACAGAACAGGAAGGGAACAGACAAGCTTGAGGTTAGAGAGGCACAGTCACTGCAAAACCACACACTGCAAAACCACACACTGCAAAACCACACACTGCAAAACCACACACTGCACTCCCCCTCTGCTACACACTGCAGAGCCATGCACTGCAGAACCTGCAACACTCCTGAACCATGCACTGCAGAACCTGCTACACTCTAGAACCACATACTGCAGAATCTGCTAGACACTGCAGAACCTGCCACACACTCCAGAACCTGCTAGACCCTCCAGAACCACACACTCCAGAACCTGCTAGACCCTTCAGAACCACACACTCCAGAAGCAGAAGGGTTGGCTGGAGGGAGGAAGTTGTTAGAAACATTAAACATCTTAATCAAGAGTCCTCGAGGTTTGAGTGGATGATTAACATTAAACAGGCAGAAACTGTTTCATACAAGTGCCACCAGGACGCTGTTCATTCCAGACAACACAAAGACGGTTCGTGTCAGCCTTTATGATCCTTATGATTCCCACTCTCCCACTTTTAGCTGCTGTTGTCTTTGGCCTTGATATGCCATTCTCCTCTCTCTCTCTCTCCTCTGAAACATCTCCCTCCTTTCATCCTCCTCCATGTGGCTAACTTCACTATTCAACATGCTAGCTGTATTCCTTTCATACTTGTCTATCCATCAGTTCAGTACAGAAAAAAATACCCATGTCCTCGAATATCTTCTTCAGGAATGGATGGATAGATACACATAATTAGATGTGTGTCAGGGAAGGCAATTTACAAAATGCCAGACTGAATTTGGTGTATGTAGCTGACTGGTGTCTGTAGCTGACTGTGGTGTGTCTGTAGCTGACTGTGGTGTGTCTGTAGCTGACTGTGGTGTGTCTGTAGCTGACTGTGCTGTGTCTGTAGCTGACTGGTGTCTGTCTGTAGCTGACTGTGGTGTGTCTGTAGCTGACTATGGTGTCAGTAGCTGACTGTGGTTTGTCCGTAGCTGACTGTGGTGTGTGTGGTGTGTCAGTAGCTGACAGTGGTGTGTCTGTAGCTGACTGTGGTGTGTCAGTAGCTGACTGTGGTGTGTCAGTAGCTGACTGTGGTGTGTCTGTAGCTGACTGTGGTGTGTCCATAGCTGACTGTGGTGTGTCTGTAGCTGACTGTGGTGTGTCCATAGCTGACTGTGGTGTGTCAGTAGCTGACTGTGGTGTGTCTGTAGTTGACTGTGGTGTGTCCATAGCTGACTGTGGTGTGTCAGTAGCTGACTGTGGTGTGTCTGTAGCTGACTGTGGTGTGTCCATAGCTGGCCCGGCTGCTGGAGGACCTGAAGCAGGCGACAGAAGCTCATAGCCCCCAGCTGAGACACTTCCTCAGCCTGAACAGAAAGATCCACAGCATGGAGGTCAGACATGCTCAGAGGGAGAGAGAGCTACAGCAGGTCAGTACACACATGAAATACACACACACTAAGACTGAACACACACACACTAAATACACACACACACACTAAATACACACACACACACTCAGACTGAACACACACACTCAGACTGAACACACACACTCAGACTGAACACACACACTCAGACTGAACACATGCTAAGACTAAACTCATACACACAGTCAGATTGAACACACACACACACTCAGACTGAACATACACACACTTGCAGGCACACACACAAATACATACATACATGCCCACCTACACAGAAAAGCATATAACAGAAATGCCAAACATTTGTTTAGTTGGCCTGTCTGATGTCGAACAGCCCAGGTAACTAACAACCCATTACAACTCCTCCCCCCCTCTCCTCCCTGCTCCAGATGGTGGGCTGGAGGCCGCAGGAGGTGAAGGGGGAGCAGGGAGAGGCGGGGGAGGCCTGGCGGAGGCTGGCCCAGGAGAGGAGCCGAGAGCTGGAGGTGTTCCGTCTGGAGCTAGACTCCATCCTGGACATCCTGAGAGCACTGCAGCAGCAGGGCGTGGTCATCCCAAGCCCCGCCCACCTGGGCGGAGCCAGCGGAGCCTGGACCACCTGATACACGTGCTCATTCGCACACGTGCACACTCGTGCTCCCCTGTTCACACACACACCTTCACACACGGACACAAACCTACTCTACTCATCTCTCTGTCTCACACACACACATTGTACACCTGTCTCCCTCTCACGCATACATGGAAATATGCTCATAAGCTAAATGGCTGTGGAATTGTACATTTTCATGTTGTACAGATGGTCTGTAACTGTAGCTCATAAATATACATGCCATGAGTCGGCCCACTGATGCTGAAGCAAGACATAAAGGCTTTATTTTTGTAGATTTGCTGTGTATAGATGGCGTCAGCTTGGACTGTTGGCCCTAGCACGTTTTTCTATGTAATTTATTTAATATTTGGTGAAAATAAATAACGTTTCAATACTTTAAAAATGTATTGTTGATTTACTTACTTTATTATTATTTCCTTTCCCCCCCAGACCTCTTGATCATGGCCTCTCAGGCTTCACATCCTCCTCTGTCACTTACCCGGATTGTTAGCATCTCATTAGCATCTCATCAACAACACATTAGCATACATTTGCATTTTATGTCACGCTATACCCATAGACGAATGGCGGGTGGCAGACCACCACAAGTGTCCTTAACGACGTCTGAACACATTTGTCCTCTTCCTGGCGGTTGTTTGGCTCCGACAAAAGCTAAAGATCCAGTAAGCATGTGGCTGTCAGGTGGCCTGGTGTTGGTAGGGTTCTCCTCTCCCTGGCCCCAGGAGAACACCTGACCTTGGTGGGTCTGTGGAGCCCTAACGAGGTGGCTCGTTAACGACCTAGCTCACCCTCCACCGCGTCGGACGGCTGGAACATTGCCATGACGACACGGGGGGGGGAACCCAGATGAACAGCGCGCAACGGCAGATCAAGAACAATCGACAGGTTCAAATCCTGGCGTACATCGTTAAATAAGTGTTTGTTGAATAAATACACTGTATTGTGAAAGGAATAAATATGATCTTAGAACTGTACACTGTACATATGGGAACATATTTTTTTAAGTTGTTACTTATGAGTCCTAGCGACTGATACCTGTTCTATTTCCTGTCCTGTTTCCTGTGTCCTCGTTCGTTCTTGATGGCAGAGTGTCATGTCCTCACGCACGGCACCACGCAAGAGAGGGGGGGTGGCGGCGGGGCGGGGGCCTCCGTCAATCCCATCCTGGTACCTATTCGCCCTCCAGGAGGATAGGTGGGCCCCCCATCAGCAGGTACTCCTCCCCCAGAGTGGAGCTGTTCTCCGAGTTCACAAAGTTAGGGATGTTGAAGTGGGCCAGGAGTTCAGCCTCTCTCTCTGCCTGGTTCCCCATCATCGCCACTCCTTCCAGCCCCAGACCCCCTGCCTCCTCTGGGCTGCTGTGCCCGCCAGAGGCATGCCCTGCCTGGGGCGCTCCGCCAACTCCAGCCCCAGGCCTGGGCCTCTGGCCTGGGCCCTGCTGCTCCTCGTTGATGTAGCAGTGGAGGAGGGAGCGGGAGGTGTCCAGCAGGGGGCGAGAGAGGCAGGCTCTGTGGTCGCTGTGGGAGGCTTGAAGATGCAGCTCCTCCATGCAGCTAGGGGCGCCAACACGCTTCTCACAGCTGTCAGCTCCTCTGCAGGAACACAAGAACAGAAGAACAGCGGAGACGGGGGGTTCTGAGTGTTGGTGATGGAGAGGGTGTGTGTGCACGTGTTTGTGTGTGCACGTGTTTGTGTGTGCATGTGTTTGTGTGTGTGCATGTGTGCGTGTGTGCACGTGTTTGTGTGTGTGCACTTGTTTGTGTGTGCACGTGTTTGTGTGTGCACGTGTTTGTGTGTGTGCACTTGTGTGAGCACGTGCGTGTGCACGTGTTTGTGTGTGTTTTTAGAGTGTGCTGCACATGAGTGTGTGTGTGTGCACATGTTTGTTTGTGTTTTTAGAGTGTGCTGGACATGATTGTGTGTGTGTGTGTGTGCGCGCACGTGTGTGTGTGCGTGATTGTGTGTGCCCCCTCAGTTGTACGTTCTACCCCCCAGCTTATTATAAGTAGCTATTCCTATAGTTAAATCATATCATATTCCCCCATAAAATCCAGTCTCTTAGCCCAATGAGTACAATGAGCGTGAAAACACACCAGCTCTGAAACACAGTGTTGCTGTATCAGACACCCTGGACAGCAACACTCATCATGTATTGTCAAGAGACTGAATGGAAGCACATTCATTCATTAACATGTAGATCAAATTAACAGAATCGCCACGGAAACTCGAGTATCCACTTCACGTCGTCCAGCTAGCCAGAATGTCCTTCACACAGAAACCCCTGTGAAACGAGCTGATTCAAGTTCTGTGTCAACGTAACGCTGATCATTTGGCCCATATAGTAACACTTGCAGTGAAATGATACATCATCTGAAATGTATTCTGACCTCCCAACTTGCATATTTAAAAGCCTACAATGAAGTAGGACAGCTTGATACAAGGTGAAGGCACAGAAACACGAAATGTCTCGACCCAAAACAAATGAATGCAAAAATAGATGTTCCTGCAAGAAGTTAACTTCTCAATCAAGACATTTGGTTACTATGGGCTCACTATCTGTTACTATGTATTTATCACCCCCTTACAGTTAAGTGTGCGTGAGAGTGTTTGTGTGGTTTAAAGTGTGTGTTCATGTGTGTACGTGTGAGTGTGCATGTGTGTATGTGGGTGTGCGTACAAGCTTGCAAAGCCTGCATGCACATTATGTATCTGTCTGAATGTGTGAGGTGTTTGACTGTGTGTGTGTGTGTGTGTGTGTGTGTATGTGACTGACTGTGTGTGTGTGTATGTGTGCATCTGACTGACTGTGTGTGTGTGCGTGCATGCATGTGACTGACTGTGTGTGTGTGTGTGTGCGTGAGTGCATGTGACTGAGTGTGTGTGTGTGTGTGTGCGTGAGTGCATGTGACTGACTGTGTGTGTGTGTGTGTGTGTGTGTGCGTGCGTGCGCATGCGTGCATGTGACCGACTGACTGCGAGTATGTGAGTGTGTGCGCGCATGTGTGTGTGTGTGTGTGCGTGTGTGTGACTGACTGTGTGTGCGTGCTTGCTTGCTTGTATGTGTGTGTGCGTGCACGTGCCACCACCTCTCCTCCCAGCAGGTACGTGCTACCACCACCTCTCCTCCCAGCAGGTCCGTCCTGCTGCTGCTGCTGCTGCTGCTGCTGCTGCCCAGGGTGTGCCCCCAGAAGGAGCATAGCCTCACTGATTAAACAGATGAGTCATGGTGCTGAGCCCTGGCAGCAGGATCCACAACATGGGCCTGCTATGGGGGGCTTGCCAGCCTGCACTACTGGAACACTTCCACTTACTGAACGAACAGCCACCTGCACCCTGAAGCAGCACTAGTCTTATTTACTAAGACTTCACAAACACACATATATATCTTGCACAACTTTCACACGCAACACATACATGCATCATACACACCTTCGCAACACATACCACAGGCATACAGCAAACACACACACACACCTCAAAAAAACACTATGGCAAGGAAAGGCAGAGTTGCTTCTTGAAATATTTGCAACGTGCGCTCACACGCCCACACACACACACACACACGGTGTTTGCATTTCAAGTAGTTAAACTTGTCAATACCACCAAAGTCGATAAGTGGTTGCTGAGAAGAGGAGATCAACAATGGGACTGTGTTGTTAGCGCAGTATGCTAATGCTGCACCGATCCCTCGCGGCTCTGAGTGCGTTTGCATAAGAAAACTCTGGAAGACTCCCAAAAGTATGGAGCTTGCTGGCAGTTAGTCATCCATAGACACACACTCCTAACACCCACGCATACTCTGAGCCTGAAGAGCAAGCTATGCTCTGACGGATCCTGACAGATCTCCTCAAGAAGGGGGGAGGGGTGGGGTGAGGGGTGGGGTGAGGGGGTGGGGGTGGGGTGAGGGGGGCCTCAGAGAGGCAGTGTGACATCTAAGATGAGAGAGAAATGGAGGACCAGTGGAGGACGTGTTTCACGAGAGCAGCTTCGCTCAGAATGTAAACAAGCCAGGAGAAAAAGAGCAATGGAGAGGGGCTGAGCAATATAGAGGGGAGATAAAGTGAGAAGTGGGAGGAAAGAGGGAGGGAGGGAGGGATATTGAGGAATATATTCAGAGGAATATCCCTAAGTATTTCACAGGCAGAAGTTTGCGCATTACTACAAACGTGCTGTCCATGGTCCTGAACCAGATGTCATACTGCCACTCAAACGAGTGTTCTAGTTCTAAACGAATGTTCTAAACGAATGTACGCATTCGTTGACCCAATCAAACATGGTAGGGCAGGCGCGGGTAGGAGGGTAGTGAAGATTGACTGTCATCAGGCGTGGTACATATTAAGCCACAGCAGTGCTTAAACACCACCTCCAAATACTAACGTCTCCCTGAAGAGATCTCGTATGACACGATGTAAGTACTGATAAGAGCTCGTGAGGAAACTGCGTGTGAGTACGGCGGGCGCGGTACGCGTCTGCTGGACGGTACTCACTCGGGATGCGGGGCTCCGGTCTTGGTCAACAGCGTCAGCACGAAAAACATGAAGATCACGAACACCGCCAGGCCCACCCAGAATCCGATCACTATGGAGTCTGTGGAAGAACAGCGGAATTTAATTGAAGTCATTTGGTTTATAATACATAAATATAGGTGTGTGTGTGTCATAAGCGCAATTAAAAAGGGAACGCGAGGAAGAAAAGTTCATCTGAGAGGGGTCTGAAGTCGAATCGAGAGAATACAAACAATTCTACGAGAAATCACCTCTACACGATTGAAATAATCTGAGCAAACCTCGCTTTCTCCTCTCAATCTTGCTTCTTACTCTGTCATTCACGTTACACCTCTCTTTCTCTCGCTCCCTCATTATGTTGCGTCTGTCTAGCAAGAGAACAACATTGCTTATGCCCTGTATCAGTTTGTCAATCTTCACATTGAAAAAAAATATTCAGATATCCTACAAGTCAACAATATGGACACGGGTTTCTTTATTTTGATACTTACACCTGTGCGCTTTGAGTCCCTCAAAAGACACCGGTTCTTCGTCGTCGTAGTACTCGTATCCCCATTCGTAGACCGGGTCCGGTGCAACAGAGGTGTTTGAATTAAATCCGGACATCTCAAAACGTCCACAAAAACGCTGACGACGAGAAGAAAAACGCGATTTCTGAAGGTAAGGTACTCACCGGTCTCAGTTAACTTGAACTAAGATGTTGTTATTTTACTTCAGTTAGAAGCATTTTGTGCGAAACAAGTCGATGAAATCCCAAAGGCGAAGAAATGATTTACCGCAAGTAAAGTCTTTCTATGTTGATCGAACGCATTCCTGGGTTGCATGATTTAACTTGATTTTGTTTTAAAAAATAAACTTAACAGTAAATAAACTGTGAGCAAAGTTGAGTGTAAATGCACTGCAACACACAACAGGGTGTGTTTCTATCCGTCGCCATCTGCATGCGCAGCGAAATGCGCGAGTGAGATGAGGGCGAAAGCACGAAGGGGAATAGTTTACCTCTCTCTGTCTCTCTCTCTCTCTCTCTCTCTCTCTCTCTCTCTCTCTCTCTCTCTCTCTCTCTCTGTCTGTCTCTCTCTCTCTGTCTCTCTCTCTCTCTCTCTCTCTCTCTCTCATGCACACACAACCCTAAAAATGCGCGCGCGCATGACACGGAATCTCAGATGCAATCGTTCTTCTGCAAACAATGCATCAAAACACGGACATTTCCCCGACAGACCAGTGCTTTAAACAGACCGACACCGTGCTTTAAACAGACCCACACCGTGCTTTAAACAGACCGTGCTTTAAACAGACCAACAGACCGTACTTTAAACAGACCGTGCTTTAAACAGACCAACAGACCGTACTTTAAACAGACCGTGCTTTAAACAGAGCGTACTTTAAACAGACTGTGCTTTTAACAGACCGACAGACCGTGCTTTAAACAGACCGACACCGTGCTTTAAACAGACCCACACCGTGCTTTAAACAGACCAACAGACCGTACTTTAAACAGACCGTGCTTTAAACAGACCAACAGACCGTACTTTAAACAGACCGTGCTTTAAACAGACCAACAGACCGTACTTTAAACAGACCGACAGACTGTGCTTTAAACAGACCGACAGACCGTACTTTAAACAGACCGACAGACCGTGCTTTAAACAGACCTTGTTTTAAGCAGACTGTGCTTTAAACAGACGTGGGATGGAGATGGAGCCTGCACATCGATCCCACCTCTGTGTGCCACCTGCCTTGTTGACAGCAGGGTTAAAATGTAACGACTTTCACTGCCTAAAGCAGTTTCTATTTGTTTCATTCATTTCATTTGTGATCCTCCAATGGAAGGAAATGCATCCTAGTGTTCTGTAGGATCGCATCCTGTACTTCAACAACAGACAACTCAGTATATTAACACATTAACTCGTTGGCATTTAAATAAGAAATTGCCTTTTTGAAAGGAAACCGGAAACAATGTTAATTAAAACCACTTGAAAATGTCACGCTTTGGCCTCGAACAATGGTAGACCGAGGTGGGAGGTTTTATCATTGGGATGCATGGCTATGAAATCTTGTTGCGGAAGACGTTTGGAAAAGTGATAGGTTACGTGCTAATGATAACCCATTACGGTATTATTGTACCATTGTCTCACCGCACTTACAACGACCGAGGTCAAGGGCCATCGTTGATGATGCTTTTTTAAATTAAGATTAGTGCCATACAGACCCCAGTCCCCTAGCAACAGCTCCTCAAACGACAGCGATCACGACTTAAAACAAATATCTCCGATCTACCGTGGTGCGTACGTATTCTTTGCTATTCAATGTCGCCAGAGTCTTGAAGTGGTAATCTGGCATAGCGGGTAAATACCCAGTGGACGGACGCACTTGGGGCCGATATTGTACATATGTATAAATCTTACTGACCCTTAAAGCAGGTACAGTGGCCCATTGGCTCATTTTCAAATCCACTAATTGTCGTGGGCCATCTGAGCAAATGAGCCAGGACCAGCTTTTGTCTTAGTCCAGCTCTGCAGGGAATGATGTCATCATTCAACACGTTTCTAATCAAAGATCAGACTCCATCGCGCACCTAAGACCAGCCTATCAGAAGGTGGATAAGAGGATGTGCCCCGATGCTGGTAGATGTGCCCTCTGGATGTCCCTGTGGTAGCTTAACCCTCATGCTCTCTTTGGGGCTCACAATGACCCGCAACTATGTTAAATGCACACCCACACACACCCACAATGAGACATTTAGATGGTATGCGCTCGATTGAACTCAGACAAAACGAAGTCTTTCTGACTCATGTACAGCATGGTTGCACATTTCAGTGCCCAAAAGGGTTCAGGGTAAAAATGTAATGAACCTGCTTTATTTTAGAGTTGAAGGTGGAGCCTTTTTTGACCCTTAGGATAGGGAGAGTTGCAGAATACAGAGAGCACGAGGGTTTCACAAGATCCTTTACAGTACCCAGTCAGTGTTTTGTCCACAGGCGCTACCAGTGGAGAAAATACTCTTCTCATTTGGACTCAAACATAATAACAACTTGAATCCAAGACTTTATGTTGCATTGCGATTTTTTTTTTGTACGAAATTTGTTGCCAACCTTTTTGAGCCACTATTGATGTACCTTGCCGTGAATGATATCAAACCTATTTCCTGAACTGTACACATATTGGTTTTAGAAAACGAAATGTGTATGGTGGAATTGTGTTGCACACCTCTTGAATGTAGCAAGCTTGGAAGAAAAAGAACATTTGATTTGCTCTAATAAGGGGGCTTGTGCCCCCGTATGGATTTGTGTCTAGAAGCGCCCCTGTACGTCTAGCAACACTTTATTATATTCTAAGCCCCTGCCCTTCAGGTGGCCTGAGTCCGCCGCTGGCTATCGGTGAAGCTGGTGAGTCACTCTAACCTAATTAAAATGATTACATGGAATCAGTCCCTATACAATTAGTTCTCTTTTCCACACATTGTTTTCGTTTTCTGTTCTACCGATTATCGTATCTGTTACGTAGCGCAGTTTAATGCATAATTCATTGCGAGACGCCCGGTGCCTGTCATCCAGGCAGCTAGTTTTCGTCATCGGTCAGCGTGTTCAGCAAGTTTTAGTGAGCGGCCAGTTCCGTCCAACATACTGAATGTTTGAGACGGTGTTCCTACCAATCCAGCACCTGTCTAGTCTGATCTGCGCAATTTAGCACACCGAAGGATTTCATCTCGCAGAACCTTTCTTTTACATCAAGATGTGTAAAGGCGTTTCCGTCCGACAAGTATATTAAATGTCGACATTTGAATGTTAACGTTTTACTTAGGATATTGTGCCCGCTTACAGATGCTCTGTAACTGTGAGCAGAAATTGGCTGGTTTCCCCCATTGGTATTCCAACACAGCCACACACGCTATGGGTGGGCTGCTAGAAAATGAATGGACGGGGAAAAAAACTGACTTCCCATCAATTTCCTGTCATTCTCCACCATCCATCTCAATAAAGTCGAGATGATCTTAATAAAAATGTCAAAAACCATACCCGTTTGGCATTCCTCACAGAAATACAATATTTGGAAGTAACCCCCTTCAAGAATATTTCCATACAGCTCTGGGTTGTGCGAGCCTGTCGATCAAAGCGCCTCTCACCTTGACCCTTTTCCATGGTGTAATTCCCACCAGCCAGCTCCGATACCAGACCTCCATCAGCTCCGCCAGGCAAACCACCTCTACTCTCATTTCCAAACATGACCACTCACCACGATGCTTTTCATCTCTGGTAACCTCTGCGGTGGTCTGTTCCTCCTAGAGGTGCTGATTCATTTCCTGGCATGTGGTGTGTGTGTGTCGTGTGTGTGTGTCGTGTGTAGTGTGTGTGTGTCGTGTGTAGTGTGTGTGTGTAGTGTGTGTGTAGTGCATGTGTACAGTACCGTGCTGGTTTCTTTAGATTGCTCTGGTCATGCGCAGCGATTCAAGGACGTTTACAAAGGTTTAAGAAAGCACCTACAGAACCAATGCTTGAAGTCGCTAGAGACGAGGAGAGAGGATGGATGGAGATCTTAAGAGAAGGTGGGAGTGAGGAGGACACAGGAAGAGGTGACGGATGGAAAGAGAGGGGGAGGACAGAAAGAGAGATGGAGGGGAGGGAGGGTTGAGGTAGGGACGGCTAAAGGTAAACAGAACTACTTTTCATCACAGCTAAATGCTCTCTGATGGAAGCCAGTGGCTATGCAGTAGCTATGTGGCAGGACTTTACACGGCATCTTCAAGGCATAACATATTTATTTACAAAACATCTTAAACAAGTGACCTGAAGCACACTGTACAGTTGTCTGCATGTTAGCACTGCAGGTTAGGCACGGGAGAGAAGGGGGGAGGAGGGGGGAGGACACTTCAAACTCCAACCAAGGCCAATCACGTCTTTCCAACAGGATGAATCCACCAATCACGTCCTTCCAACAGGATGACTCCACCAATCACGTCCTTCCAACAGGATGAATCCACCAATCACGTCCTTCCAACAAGATGACTCCACCAATCACATCCTTCCAACAAGATGACTCCACCAATCACGTCCTTCCAACAGGATGACTCCACCAATCACGTCCTTCCAACAAGATGACTCCACCAATCACGTCCTTCCAACAGGATGAATCCACCAATCACGTCCTTCCAACAAGATGACTCCACCAATCGCGTCCTTCCGAGAAGATGACTCCCCCATTCACTTCAACCTGACTGCAGCTAACGAGGCAATCAGCCTTCTTTCCCTCCGTGAACCCAGTGGGATAGTTGGTCTGCTGCTCTGGGATGATTGAAGTGTGTCTCCTCTGATTCGATCTGCTACTGATCCATGTTAATGGAGCCAAGAGAGGTTTTTCTCTGTTTTTTTTTGCTTTCCACGATAAAAACAGCTGTTGTTGTTTACACTGGATTTGTGTGACAGCGCTGACAGTCACACACACATGCACGCACACGCACGCACGCACACACACACACAGCTCGCCTATGAGAGTAACTATTCCTTCACAAAGGACACAAGAAACCCCAGCAAACACAGAATCCATCTTCCTGTTTGAAAACAGACCCCATGTCAACTCCAGATAACTACACTCATACACACGCATCCAAATAAATAGTATCACTTTCAAACTGTCAAGGACTTGACTTGCGCTCTGCATAGCTTCTGTTGAAATGGTATGGCAGTGTTGTTGTTTTAATGAAGAGACAGGCGGTCTTAAATAACAAAAAGACAATTATTGTGAAAGTTGAAGAGCTGTGGAACACGACCGGTCTCTCCCCGCCATTAACACTCAGACTCATTCATCTCTCCTGCAGATCTCTAATAATAAAAAAATAACCGCATGTTGAATCCGATCTTACATTAGACTAAACATTTCTACTGCAATAGTTTAGGCGACACAATAGAGTGAACCATGTCTGAATGGTTTTCGCCCATCGTAGAGACACATCATAGGCTACCCTACTTCCTGGTTGAGCACATGTGGACACATCATAGGCTACCCTACTTCCTGGTTGAGCACATATGGACGCATCATAGGCTACCCTACTTCCTGGTTGAGCACATGTGGACGCATCATAGGCTACCCTACTTCCTGGTTGAGCACATGTGGACGCATCACAGGCTACCCTACTTCCTGGTTGAGCACATGTGGACGCATCATAGGCTACCCTACATCCTGGTCCTAATGCCATCATCACCCTCTGAACTAAGGAGGAGTAATGTGGTAGAACAGGACAGAAGAGTTAGAAAGAGAGAAAGAACGACAGAGAGGGACAGTGAGAAACAGAGAGAGCGAGAGAGGGACAGTGAGAAAAAGAGAGAGAGAGACAGTGAGAAAGAGAGAGAGAGACAGTGAGAAAGAGAGAGAGAGGGACAGTGAGAAAGAGAGAGAGAGAGAGGGAGAGAGGGACAGTGAGAGAGAGAGAGAGAGGGACAGTGAGAAAGAGAGAGAGAGAGAGGGACAGTGAGAGAGAGAGAGAGAGAGAGAGAGAGAGAGAGAGAGAGAGAGAGGGACAGTGAGAGAGAGAGAGAGAGAGAGAGGGACAGTGCGCCACACCGTACAAGCAAGCATGTGTGACACCAGCACGTCCAGACCACCAGAGAGGGATGCACTTCCCATACAGAAGCAGGTGATTAGGGGTGTTTCTGTGGCCAGGGCTTGTTAGGCCTGCGTTGGGCTGAAGGACACGAGGGGCCTGTGCTGGGACAGTAATTGGAGATCCACTGTGCGTGTTTCTCGAGCTCACAGAGGAGTGGTCGGTCAGAACCAGAGAGGGAGACGTGAGGGGAGAGAGAGGCAGAGAACAGGGCGAGGGGCGAGAGAGAGAGAGAGGAGGAGAGGTGAGGACTCGGGGGAGATGAGAGAATGGAAAGAGGTAGAGAGGAAGAGAGCGAGGGGAGAAAAAGAAAGACAGAGAAAATAAGACAGTTAGGGGGAGAAACAAGGAGGAGAGAGAGGGAGGAAGAGAGAAAAACACAGAGAGAGGAGAGAGAGGGTGAAAGAGAGAGATAAATAGAGGAGAGAGAGAGAGGGTGACAGAGAGAGATAGATAGTGGAGAGACAACCATAGAGGAGAGACAGCCATAGAGGAGAGACAGCCATAGAGGAGAGACAGCCATAGAGGAGAGACAGCCATAGAGATACATAGAGGAGAGACAGCCATAGAGGAGAGACAGCCATAGAGATACATAGAGGAGAGACAGCCATAGGAGAGAGAGACATAGAGGAGAGACAGCCTTAGAGGAGAGACAGCCATAGAGGAGAGAGAGAGTGTGACAGAGAGAAGGCAGAATTGTCCCTGCTAGCCTGACAGCCTTGGAGCCTGTGGGCTGATCATAGTAAACAACAGATGCATTAGGTTCCTCTCAGTCAGCACTGCACTACTCTTTACATCAAGCAGACCTTAATGACTCCTCACGTACACACAAGCACACACACACACACACAGCTTAATGACCACACACTCACTCACTCACTCACACACACCCACACACACAGAGCAAGCTGAGGCTTAAAGGTGTCAGGGCAGACTGGATGTCAGCCCTGGAAGGCATGAATCTCTTCTTCACTGAAGCCCTGCTGTTTCACCAACCTAAAAACGGACACACACACACACGCATACACACGCACGCACGCACGCACGCACGCACGCACGCACGCACGCACGCACGCACGCACACACACACACACACACACACACACACACACACACACACACACAGAGGCAAGAGAAAAGGTAGGGGGTGAGTGTATCAGATGGAGAACTAACATTATACACTATGTTTAGTTCATGATGGATATGAGCTCTCTGAACCTACTGTGAGCAGACAGTCAAGATGGCGTGTCTGGATGCGGGCTCACCTGATGGCTAGCTCTGTGAAGGGGGAGGGGCCACACACACACACGTAACAGCAGGAGGCCTCAGGACGGACCAGGAAGTCTCCTAACATGGTCGCATCCACCCGCCCCTTCCTGCCTGTCCAGCTCTCACAGGGCTCAGAGAGGACGTAGTCTACCTGGAACCTGGAGGTGGACACACACGCACACACGCACACACACACGCACGTACACACACACACACACACACACACACAGCTAAAGCCTTCAGGTTTTGTGACCATGCTCCTCGATTTTTGAGAGCGATACCCACGGATGCACACACGTTTACACACACACACACACACACACACACGTTCACGCACACACACACCTTACCTCCTCACACACACACGTTCACGCACACACACACACACACCTTACCTCCTCACACACGTTCACGCACACACACACACCTTACCTCCTCTCTTTAGCAGCAAGGTCATCCAGCTCAGAGCGCCATAGAATGTCTCTCTCCTGACGGTTGAAAAACATCAGCTTGGTTTCCCTGAGCGCACACATAAACACACACACACACACACACAACAAAACACAATTTAGAATCCATGTTTGATTCCAGACCGCTCTGTTCTCGACAGTCCTCCCTTCCCTTCCCTGTCTTCAGTAAAAACAGATTCTTCTTAATTAACAATCCTGGTAGACAAGAAAACACGATTGAATCTGGCCCCTCAGATCGTTTACTGTATGACACCACTGACAACATAGGAACACACCACCTGTTGGTGCATCACATATTGGCATTAGCAGAGAGGTTATGCTCACCTGTTTCACATGTCCGTCACTTTGCAAGACACTGAACAGGAACACATTTCAATTCGCCTCGAAAATCAGTTCTTCTCTGTTGTATTTGTCAGTACGCTATCAGTGCTCCTCTGCTCTACTGTCCTGTCTATTCTACTCTACTGTCCTGTCCTGTCTCTTCTACTGTACTGTACTCTACTGTCCTCTCTTTAATTTGCTGTACTCTACTGTCCTGTCTATTCTACTGTACTCTACTGTCTATTCTACTCTACTGTACTCTACTATCCTCTCTTTAATTTGCTGTACTCTACTGTCCTGTCTATTCTACTGTACTCTACTGTCCTGTCTATTGTACTCTACTGTACTGTCCTGTCTATTCTACTGTACTCTACTTTCCTGTCTGTTCTATTCTACTATACTCTACTGTCCTGTCTATTGTACTCTACTATACTCTACTGTCCTGTCTATTCTACTGTACTCTACTGTCCTGTCTTTTCTACTCTACTGCCCTCTCTTTAATTTGCTGTACTCTACTGTCCTGTCCATTCTACTGTACTCTACTGTCCTGTCCATTCTACTCTACTGTACTCTACTGTCCTCTCTTTAATTTACTGTACTCTACCCTGCTCACCTCTGCCCCCTCAACAGAGCGCATGCCAACCTTTAACCCACACACCTGGTCCCATGCTCACCTGAGATTGGCCAGATCCTCCAGAGCCAATCGGATGAGTCGAGCCATGGGCGTAAACCCTGTGCCGGCAGCTAACAGATACAGGTGTGTGACATCACGAAGGGGGTGGAGACTGAACGGTCCATCAGGGTTGCTTACCAACAGATGGTCGCCTAGGTAACCATCAAGGAAGAAAAAAAAGCCATGAATGAATCATCAATTAAGTCACATTAGTTTTAACAATAACAATGGAAAACAGTTTTTTTCTTAGAGATAGGCCAGGTACGTCGTAACCCAGGTACCTAGCAACCCAGGTACGTAGCAACCCAGGTACCTAGCAACCCAGGTATGTAGCAACCCAGGTACGTAGCAACCCAGGTACGTAGCAACACATCATGCGCATGTGTCTGGGTCTGGGAACACCTGCAGTATTCCAGTGGACCATGATAAACTCTACCTCATAAGCATCTCTGAGAGACATACGCTTCTGTAGTGATTTGGTGTAGATAGAAGACTGTCTGATGGATCAATGTAGAATAGAAGACTGTCTGTCTGGTGGATCCGTCTAGAATAGACAGAAGACTGACTGACGGATGGATCAGTGTAGAATAGAAGACTGTCTGACTGATGGATCAGTGTAGAATAGACAGAAGACTGTCTGACTGATGGATCAGTGTAGAATAGAAGACTGTCTGACTGATGGATCAGTGTAGAATAGACAGAAGACTGTGTTGTTGGTGTAGATGGAGGTACTGACTCTAAACTAGCAGGAGGTGTCAGGGACAAAAGATCTTATCAGCTCTTTGACTCGCTCACGCACACACAGACACGCACAGACACACACACACACGCTCACACAGACACACACAGACACACACAGACACACGCTCACACACGCTCACACAGACACCCACACTCACACAGTCACACAGGTTCCCTGCCTTTACAGCAGGCTGAGAACAGAACAGCCAGGAGAGGCTGCATTGAGGCTGTAATGAATGAAGCCTGTTGATCCTCCTGCAGTCTGGCCAGGTTTCCCTGACTTCCTGAATTCATTAACCCTCAGAAAGTTCTAGTCTACCTACCATGCGAGAGGGTCAGAGCCACCTCCATTAAGGTGGAAACTGCGCGTGTGTGTGTGCATGTTTGCGCAAACCAGACTTTAAATAGCAACTCATTTCCACTCTGAGTGCTGATTTGGACCAGGCTATCTGCTGGATGTAATTGATTTATCTGAATGGAGTTGTTCTCTACTGATGCATGAGAGTGGGGGGGATATTCAGTGAGAGGAGAGACAAAACGAGAAGGAGGGAGAGAGCGAGAGAGTTAGAGAGAGGGGGGGGAGTCTGTGGTGGTGACGAAGAACAAAGACTGATGGGAAAAGGACAAAGGGAGAGAGTGGTAGGGAGGGAGCCATGATGAAAGACTTGAATGTGACTAAGACTGATTACAGTGGCGTGCGCGATGCCTCAATTCTATGATCCCGCCTACTGCTCGCAGCGGCCGCCAAACACGCTCTGCCTGCCGGAAACCCGCCACTTTCATCTCGCCCGGCTTACACCCAACAGGCGAAGACGTCCGCATGAATAATGGCGTTCGCTGGGTCATCACGCTAATCCTGGAGGCAGAACCATCTAGACTGGAGGTGCTTTCTCTTCCCCCCCCTCCTGCCATCTTGGTTAGGAGGGCTTATCAGTGAAATTAGCATGTGAAAAGCTTGAAGCAGTCAAGCTGGGGGTTGTTTGCTATGCATCACACACCAAAGGCAAACTCGGGTCCAGCTCAGTGCGCTTGAGCGTGATTTTACGGCTTGGCAAGTCTTGTTCGTTATCAAGATACCACTTTGGCCACGTAGACGTCACACACGAAAGCTCCCGCACGTTGAGGTGTGTTCGTACGTACAGCACGCAGTCGGACACACACACCGTCTCATCTCTATAGCGACACAAAGAGCAGCACCCTGGAGTTTTGCGAAGGCCGCTTGTGTCGGTGCAGAGACACCAAACTAGAGGGATGATGAAGGCCCAAGGTCATGAGGAGGACTCCTAAACTCGCTTTTCAAACGATTGGCTTCATCTGAATCCCAGAAGCTCGCTGACGGGGACGGGGGGGCTAAGCCTTGCCTGCGGCATCACCCGGGGAGACAGGAAGCAGCAGGTGAAACGCCGAACATTCTCTGAGTCCACGGTTCTCTGATGGTTCTCCCAGGGGAACCCGAACGGCTCTTTTCCCGTCCTTGTTCTGGAAACGACCCGGTGCCGGAGTGAAACCCCACAGAAGCCCCAACGCGCAAACAAACGCACCGTCGCGACCTTCTGACCTTCCTCACCGAATCCAGGACGACATCACGAAACAAATGGCAGGTTATCCTTCACATCGCAGCCCGGCAGCGGAGGACATGCACAGGGAAGACTGAGGGCCTCGGGGCCGGACATCTCAGGCCCCTGACATCTCAGGCCCCTAGAAAGTTGGCATCGGTGGCCCTCACCATCCAGCTGACATGGAACCTTAACGTGTTAGACATCAGCGGGGAGCCTGACGGTGTTGCCAAATTAGAGATTTTGACGCTGTACTTTTCA
The DNA here is from genome assembly GCA_036571765.1 of Plecoglossus altivelis. NCBI lineage: Eukaryota > Metazoa > Chordata > Actinopteri > Osmeriformes > Plecoglossidae > Plecoglossus > Plecoglossus altivelis. The sequence goes on from BROE01000014.1 coordinate 2,669,467, forward strand.
CCGTCCCTAGCAACAAAGAATATCACCTAGCGACCAGTAACAAATCTGATGACTTCCTGCTACATTTTTTCTTTTGTCGTTGAGCAGCAGTCAAATAATTGCTGTTGCATTGACCATATATGGTCATGGTACATGGTCCATACATATGTCTCTGATAAGCAGAATTCTTGTACAAGAGAGAGACTGCTGTCCAGCTAAGGTCAAGAGATCAAGCTAACGTGGTCCTTGAACAGATGAATATAGAGAGCTCAGGTCCAACAGATAGTAAATAACCAGGATACAAAGTCTGTTGTAAGTTCCGACTCTCTCGGCTGTCTCTGTACAAGCTGCCCACCATGGTGACCATGAAAGGAAGCCTTCTACGCTCACTGTATTTGACCCCTTGCCTTGAAAGCAACGCGTTTCACTAACGTGTGCCTCTTCACTAACGTGTGCCTCTTCACTAACGTGTGCCTCTTCACTAACGTGTGCCTCTTCACTAACGTGTGCCTTTTCGCTGGTTTGTAGTCTCTGCGCGCCGCACGCCGTAGGGAGAGGTCACATGACCCGAGCTCGCGTTCATAAACAGAGTAAGCCCTTGTCGTTCCTTCCAGGCCTTCAGACAGACGTCATCAGTCTCTAACCCGCCAGTATCACTTCATGTATTCATTAAGGCCTACTTTCAGTCCAACTGGAAATCTGGAGGCTCCAATTGACATCACTCTAATGACAGTTTGTATTTATGGAAATAATATACAAAACGATTTTAAAAACATACACAGATGTATGTACATCATCTTTAGTATGGTCCAGTATATCCAGTGTTAATGTACATGGGCTCACAGCACACACTGCCCTTACCTATCTCAAGGCTGTTCAGATAGGGGCTCAACACTCCATCTGGATACACCTTGACCATGAGGAACAGGTCAGGCCCCGCCCCCTGGGGGGAGGAGTCCTGGAGGGGCGTGGCGGTGGAGCCTGCGGGGTCCGAAGGGGCGGGGCCTGCAGGCATGAGTGTCTGCTCCACTGGGGTGTATGGTTTCACCACCTCACTATCTGCACCAGGGACACAGAAATCCCACTTAACAACAAACCAAAAGATAGCACAGTTCAGTTCCACACATATTTACATATATTATATTTACTATATTCACAGATAGTTAGAGGTGTCAAAGACTAAGTTGAGCACAGTTCAGTTCCAGCTGACTCCGCGTGTTGACAAATGACTCTCCCCAGCTGTCGTCAGGAGGTACCGGCGGGGTCCGGGCGTTACCTTGGATATGGGCCTTGAGGTAGACGTGTTTTCCAGTGGGCACGTGCAGAAGGGTTCCCTGAGGCAGCTGCAGCTGGAAGATCAGCGTGTCATGGGTCACCTCGCTTTTAGACACCAACACGCACTCCCTATAGAAGAGGTCTGCATGGAGGTAGGGGAGGAGGAGGGGAGGGGAGGGGCGGGGAGGAGTGGAGGAAAGGAGAGGAGAAGGAGAGGGGATGAGGAAAGGAGGGGACGGGAGGAGAGGGGAGGGGAGGAGGGGGAAGGAGAAGAGGGAAAGATATAGTAGAAGATGACAGAGAAAGCATGGAGGGGGAGGAGACCATCAGTAAGACCCACGCTGACATCAGTAAGACCCACATGTGATCATCCTCCCCCAGTAGAAACAGAGCACATTTCCAGTGTGTAATGTGGCGCTCAGGTGGCGTCATGAAGAAGCTCACCTCTGTCTCTTCTCCTCAGGAGAGAGTGGTGAGAGTCCAGAGGCTGGCCCAGTTCCTCCCACTTCACCCTGGCCTGCTTCCGAAGGATGACCTGGATCTTTCCCACTGCAGACGCTGTCTGGACTGTACCATGCAGGGGAGGAGGGGGGAGAGGAGGACGGGAAGCAGGAGGGGGAGAAAGAATACAGGGAGAGGGCAAGGAAAAGGAGGGGGAGGAGGGGGGAGAGGAGGACGGGAAGGAGGAGGGGGAGAAAGAATACAGGGAGAGGGGAAGGAAAAAGAGGGGGGCCGGGGGAGGAAGAGGAGGAGGGGGAGGAGGAGGAAGAGTAGAGGGAGAAGGGAAGGGAAAGGAGGAGAGGGAGGCGGAAAGGAGGAGGAAAAGGAAGAGAAGGAGGCACATTTGTAGGGGGAAGAGGTGGACAAGAGGGAGAGACGGTAAGTAGGAAGACAGAAAAGAAAGAATGAAGAATAGAGGAGAGACAAAGACAGAATTCGGAGAGAAAGACACAGAAACATTCATTTCCGCTCGACTCAAATCAACAGCCAAGTCGATTGCACTAAATTTTCTCATCTTACCAGCAACACTTGGCTGTACGTCTTGGGCAAGACCTGAGAGAGAAAGAAAGAAAGAGAGAGAGAGAGGGAGGGAGAGACAGACAGAGGGAGAGAGAGGGAGAAAGCGAGAGACAGAGAGAGAGAGAAAGACAAAGAGAGAGAGGAAGGGAGAGAGAGACAGAGAGGAAGGGAGAGAGAGACAGAGAGGAAGGGAGAGAGAGAAAGAGAGA